>CM053584.1:179271370-179327770 GCA_028627135.1 Pseudochirops cupreus | reverse complement strand
ATCTCTGATCTTTAGAATAAATTAGGAAGCATAGGGAAGGATTTCAGGGTGTCAGAAAAGAGGAAGGTATCAAAGAGGGGTTGAGGTTGAGATTTGATACCTCAAAGAGAGGTATCAAAATAGAAATACTAACCAATACAATATCATTGTTATTATGGCTATTGTCATTCATCCTTTGTTCCTGAGGACAGCCAATGACATCAAGAGGATGATGTTTTGACTTGCCCATGAATTGGGTTTAAGTGGGGTAGACTTGTACAAAGTTATCAGCTTCTCTCTCCTCCAAAGTCATTGGAGTCCAGTGGCAAGATGAAAATCAAGACAACTGGAGATGGTGCAACATGATATCATACAAACAAATATGAAGTATTCAGCTTGATCTGAATTTAACCGCCTGCTATTTTAAAAAAGTTACTTGAAAGATAAAATGGTACAATGAGATTCAAATCTTTAATGTGCCCCTGTTCCTCCACATTAATATGGACCTTAACCAAAGAATGAGCAGTTGCATAAGCTAGCAGAGAGACTTGGCTATAGCTACTACAGTTGTACATTGGGAAAGCAGAAAATGGAATTCTCCTTCAACCATTTTCTGTTTGAAGTTTAAAGTAGAATAAAAATGTATTTGAATATAATTGTTTAAGATACCTTTTACCTATGCCAGAAGATAGCAGGCAGTTTTGTAGGATGCATCTGTTAAATAAAATAAGCTGGGGCAGCTAGGTGGCACAGTGAATAGAGCACTGGTCCTGGAGTCAGGAGGACCTGAGTTCAAATCCAGCCTCAGATACTTAACACAAAAACTAGCCATGTGACTTTGAGCAAGTCACTTAACCCCAATTGCCCTCCAAGAAAGCAAAACAAAACAAAAAAGAAAATAAGCAGCTAAAATAATTGCTGACCTATGTTATTCTCATGCCTTTCAGTGGAATTCGTGTAGAAATGGTACTGGGGCAAGTTACTATTCTACTATTATTCTTTCATATTTAATGTTTTATTAAGTACTTTTGCACCAGTGGATAAAATATTATCTTTTATAATCAAATAAACATATTGGAATTATATACTTATCTTCTATAAGCTAAATCTTGAGACAATTAAAATAGCAGACAGGATAGCACTGGTACATTATACTCTGTTCTCAGTTGGTTTTGAATTCTTTAGTTTCAATATTTTGAGAGCTTTTCATTGAATGTAGTATGAGAGGTATGGTTATTGATATGACAATATCTTTTACAAAGTTTTCCCAACTTTTAATGGCTTTTTTTTTTAATGGGTGACTGTAAGCAATAAACTTTCTTTGTGATAATTCTCTGGTTACACTATAGTTTATTTGTTGGATTCTCGAAGTTATTATAAAATTTCTGTTCGTAGTACAAGGATTTGTTATGTTAATTTATGGAAATAGTGATGAGGCAGCTAGGTGGCATAATGCATGGAGTTCTAGATTTGGAGTCAATAAGACCTGAATTAAAATCTTACTTGAGGTGTTTACCAGTTATATGACGCTGGGCAAATCATTTAACCTCCCTCAGCCTCAATTTCCTTATCTGTAAAATGAGAGTATTATAGCTCCAGTTAAGGATCAAATTAGATAGCAAATGTAAAGCATTTTGCAAACCTTAAAGTGTTATAGAAATGCTATCATCATCATCATTACCATCATCATCCCTAGGTATTCAGTAAATGTGATTTTTTTTGCAACTTTCAATGACATATTATACAATTTCTACCACTTCCTTACACAATCTGCATTAATCAATAAGTCTGGGCTTAAGGCTAATGCATTTGTAATTTCTAGTGGTGATGACCTGGTCCTGAGTTGCCACCACAGTCCCCTTTGTTTCTATAAACAAATACGTATGACTCAGGTATTTGTTTGATGCTTTTTTATCAATGTAGTATTGGTTGAGCATTTGTAGAAATTACTTATGGAAGGCCTTTTGATACCACTCTTGCATCTTAACCACTTCATAGATTTTGTCTGGAGATAAACCATTTTCAGTTACATTAGGCAAATCTGGTGGTATATACCTATTGCCAACCTTACTATTGATTGGTAAAGAGTTCTGCTTGTTCCAAGACTATTTCTGCAAGCTACTAATCTATTTATCGTGTGCTCTAAGAATATCTATCAATAATTTTCCTTTTTTCCAAGGAAATATAAATGCTTCCATAGATGACTTTAACTAATTTTTGAAAAATTTTTATTTTATATTTCATTTATAATATCATTTTGTTTATGGGTTTTGTTAGGATACTTTCCAAATCTGTAATGACCTATTTTATAGTCCCAAAAGCCTATGTTAAGACTGATATCATGAAGGTGTGAATTGCTTTACGCATGTTCTTAACAAAGAACCCAAGTTCTTTTAACTTCAGGATGTAAATCTTTCATCATATACAACCCTAGCTTTTTCCTCACTGCTTAGTGGTGAATAATTTTGCCTAGGGGAAGTTTTTGTGCAGCAATTAATTGACCTCTAGATTCAAGCTCAAAGCTTTCAGCTTCTAACTTCCTTGGGTGTACATTAAAAATTTTACACATATCAAATCTATGTGATATGTTCATATCACTCGAGAAAGATTCCACTAGATTAAGAAATTGTTCAATGTATTTTTGGTGGAGCCATATAACTTGATTTCCTCTGTATGAGTGGTTAATATGATGTTTTGCTATAACTCCCTCTTTACCATGGAAACTATGTTTGTTTCTCTTTAGGAGGGATGATAACAGGTCTGAGACTAGGCATATACCACGCTTTATATAAAATGTTCTTGACATTATTGTGTATTTTCTTTATGTACATCCCATACTCTAGCATCTTCACTGTATTTGGGTATGTTTTATATATTTTCAATATGAAGATAACTGCCTGAATACATAAATAAGCCTGAGGTTTTGCAAAAATTAACAAAGGCAGTGTAAATGTAATTTTGGGGTGGCTTGTTCACTAATTACTGAATCTTTCATTATATCCTTGAGATTTGGGGGAGAAATATTTTATACTCTAGTCAATAGATTGTGTTCTTTAATATGTTTATAATTTTTTTTTTAGTGATACAAGCTGTGAAAGTTTTATATACATTGCATAAACCCATAATTGGACTCTAGTTGGAGGGGTCACTGGTGCCATAATCTCTTAGCATTATGTGATTCTGTTAAGAATGTGTCAGCAATCAGGTTTGCATCTGTAGGACACTGGTAACGTTACTTACTACTAATTCATGTACCACTGTCAAGAACTTGAACCAATAATTATGGATCTTAGCTTGCCTTATAGCTTTCCTGTTTTGCAGAGTAGCTGGAGTTTCAGCTATCTCTCTTATTCTAACTCAGTGGTTCTCAACCTTCCTAATACTCGTTATGTGGGCGGATCTGCATGTGGGTGGACCCGCCTAGAGACAGAGGAGTAGTGTCTTGGTTCCTAAGACCATCGGAAATACGTATTTTCCAATGGTCTTAGGCAACCCCTGTGACCCTTGTGAAAGGGTCATTCGACCCCCAAAGGAGTCACAACCCACAGGTTGAGAACTGCTGTTAACTACTCTGTCATTCCCCTTACTGGCATGCCTGTTTTCTGTATGCCATTTGGTCCAGATTGTATTTTTGCTATATTGGATTTCTTGTGATTGACTGTAGACCCAGAAATTTTCCATATATGCTTTCTTCAGGATGTCCTCACTGATTTTTTTTTTTACTTCTCTGTAATAAAGTTATTTTTGAAATTAATATTGAATGGTTAATTTGGGAAATTTTGTACTGCTTTCACTCCTGTTGCCTTAACCTTTTGAATTTTACATTCAATGGCTTATTAATGAAATCTAGGCTTTGTGGTACACTTGCTTTGTGGATTCCTTTTTGCATTTTTCTATTTTGGTTGCTTTCAAATGGTCAACATGGTGATTGAGTTTTCTACTGTGCATATGAGTTAGATATTGATGCCATCTTCCAGTGTCTCTCTGCAAAACATCAGTGGGGTGGTGCTTGATGACTGTCTTTACTGGCACCTCTTGATAGCTCCATATTTATGCCTATGGTTCTTATTGTGACAATGGCTATTGCAAATACAAAGTATATAAGCCCTGAAATGCTTTTATACTTTTTGTCAAATGTTGTAGGAGTATGTATTTGCTCATGATGGTTATAATGGTTATTGGATGTTTCTAAAAATTGCTTTATAAAAAAAATAAAAATTACTTTATTCTAGTCTGTTAGTTGTATTCATGATAAGAACTTCTAAAAGAGTGTTCAGAATTTTAGTCTAAGTATGCCCATCTCCTTTTTGAAATCATTTGAGAATTAGTCCTTTTTTTCAAGTCAAATCAAGTCTAGTCAACAAGTATTAATTAAGAGCCTACTATAAAGCCAACACTGTGTTAATTGCCAGGGATACAAATACAAGTAAGGAAGACAGTCCCTACCCTTAAAGACCTTTATTATGGTCACTGTCAGGGAGAAAGGTGAAGCACCTCATTTTTCTCCAGCTTCTAAGAGTTTACTAATGAATATTAGATTTAATTTTTTGTCCAGTCCTCTACCTTTGTATTATACCTGTTTGGGTGGCAGATGGGGAACTTTTATCTGTTTCATTTTGAAGCATAATATCTAGAGTTTTCATTACGTAAAGATTTTCCATGATTTTGAGTGCTTCAATCTTTCCTTTTTTAGATTTTAGTAGCTTTTTGATTTCATCTAATCTAGGTTTAGAGATTGGGTTAATTTTCTTTTCTTTTTTTAAAAATGATTTTCCTATAGTGGTTGGCAATAAGTTATTGAGGGTACCATTAACAAAAAACAATATGAAACACTTTCCCAAAACTGGTTTTTTTATGATGTTGTTATAAGATTTACACATAATGTGATGAGGGAGGAAGGGAAAGAATCTAGAATTTAAAATTCTATAATCAAATGTTAAAAATATATGTATGTATATATATATATATATATATATATAATTATTATTATTAACTACATGCTACTGGGAATTAAGATATACAGGCACTGGGGTAGGGAGACCCATCCTGCCTTACCAGAAAGTCAGAGGTGTGATGGGGGAGGACACAGGAGAGAACAGATTGGGGGAGGGGCTATATAGTGGGATCACTGTTTTGGGGTGGTGGGTAGGGGAAAGATGGGGAGAAAATTTGTAACTCAAAAATCTCATGGAAATGAGTGATATAAACAAGAAAATAAATAAATTAATTTAAAAACAAGAAAAAAAGATTTACGCATAATGAAAGTATTCATGCACACTCATCATTTTCTCACTTTAGTGGTCAATGCCTTCTATACTAAAACATTTCTAGCAGGTGGGATATTAGTATTCCTGATTTGTCCTGAGCTATATTATCTTCTTGTGATTGGTAGATAGATAGATAGATACGTAGATACATAGATGGAACATTCATTGAGCATTTACTATACTCTAAACATTGGGGACACAAATGCAAGACAATCTCTACCCTCAGGGAGCTTATTTCTCATGGAAGAAGGCAATATATAAAATGGTGCTAAAAATGGAACAACAGGGGAAAGAGAAGGAGGAAGGGACAAAAATAAATGGTCCCTGAAGCAGAAGTTTCCCAGGGTGGCAATAAATCAGGTGAGGAGTCCAGAGAGAATCAAGGTAAGAGTGAGAGGTAAGAGTGAGGGGACAGAGTGTAATGTCAATTGTATAGGAAGATCTTCCCTAGTAATAGATCTATGTGACCTGCTTGGAGCTCTGGCCTAGCTCCCAGCTGTGTCAAAGGGAGACCAATCAGTCGGCTATTGCAATGGCTGGGCATAGAAATGACGAGGGCCTGCACCAAGGTAGTAGCAGTGTCAGAGGAGAGAAGTGAACATATGTGAAAGGTGTTACAGAGTTGAAATAGACAGTAGAATATCTTCTGGGATATTTCTCAGGATGCTGGGAAAGAGACAGGAGAAAAGAAGATTAAAATGCCTTTTTTTCCATGATAGCTAGTATCATGGAGTCAAGAAGTCAGGGCCATGTAAAAAATGAATCAGGGACAGACTTTCCCTGTAGTTTAGGACTCTGAAACAGGAAGATATTACTGTTTAAAGTCATTGGAAGAAAGCAGGAAACAGCAGTCAGGTGAATACAACTCTGCCTGTTAAGTAGAGCTGTTAACTTTGGAATGTTAGGCAATTGGCTACTGTTGCGTTTTACAAATATACAGCAAGTCCTCTAGACAGCTGGGCATCCCTGCACTGTAATGCCCTGAGGGACAGCAGGAGTTGTCTGTGTTCCCAGACAGGTGCACACTCAGCATAGGCTGCTACTTGTTTGGTTACATCTCTGTTTCTGGTCTCAAGAATCTCTGGGCACAGCCTCACAGGAAGAGGTTTTGGGTGGGGGACTTCCTGTGGATGGGGATAAATTACATAGCGTACT
Organism: Pseudochirops cupreus; assembly: GCA_028627135.1. Lineage (NCBI taxonomy): Eukaryota > Metazoa > Chordata > Mammalia > Diprotodontia > Pseudocheiridae > Pseudochirops > Pseudochirops cupreus. Next base: position 179,321,369 of record CM053584.1, on the reverse strand, counting down.
TTTGATGGAACAGAAAAAAAACAATGGAAGGGAAGTCAATAGATCTAGTTCTAGTTGCAGCCCAGCCACTAAGTCACTGTGTGAATTTGGTCAAATCACTTCTCTATGAGACTCAATTTCCTTATCTGTAGGATACAGGTGTTTCTTCTAGATTACTGGTCAAAGGATATGAGCAAATATTCATTTTTTAAAATCACAAATTATTAACATCTACATGAAAGAATGCTCCAAGTCACAAATGATAGAAGAAATGCAAATCAAAAAAGTTTTGAGGTTTCACCTCACACCTAGAATATTTGCAAAGATGAAAAAAGATGACAAGTTCCTCGAGAGAAGGAATTGCTGCATTCTTTGTATCCCTGGCGCCATCACAGGGCCTGGCACATAATAGGTCCTTGAGGAATAACTATTGATTGATTCATTGTAGAAAGCTGGACACAGTGATGAATCTTTAATCAAGCTGTGTGCGAATTTGTCCAAACATTCTGAAATTTGGAATTATGTGATGAAAGTAATTAAGATATCTGTACTCTTTGGTCCCACTTGTAGACATATAACCTAAGGAGGTCAATGATAAAAAGAAAATTTCCATATCCACTAAAATATTTAAAGCAGCACTTTTTTTAAAAAAAAAGTAACGAATAATGGGAAACAAAGTAGATGTTCATCAATTGAGGTATGGTTAAATGGATTGAGATATTTGAATGAAATGGATTATTACTGTGATATAAGAAAAAAATAAATATAATGTATACAGAGAAGCATGGGGTGACTTATAGGCACTTTTAAAAAATGAAGCAGAACCAGGAAACCAATATCCACAATTACAATAACAGTATGAATGGAAAGAACAGTAATTAAAGCAAAAGAAACTGAATGCTGGGAGATTTTAAGGACCAAATTTGGCCCCCAAAAGAGATGTGAGAAGGTACTCCCCTCCCTTTTTGCAGAAGACTAAGGGTATAGAATTGAATATAATGTCTTTTTCAAAGCGTTTCTTGATTTTGACAGACTGTTCCATCATCCCCCTTCTAATTTATTTATTATAACGAAGGGCTTATAATATTATAAGAGGAAGAAATGCATTGGAAAATGTAAGTGACATAAAATCAGTCAGTCAAGAAGCATTTATTAAACTTTATGGAACAAAGCGTGCTTCCAAAAAAAACCGATACAGGTGGCTAGGTGGCACAAGTGAATAGAGCACTGACCCTGGAGTCAGGAGGACCTAAGTTCAAATCTGGCCTCAGACACTTGACACACTTACTTAGCTGTGTGACCTTGGGCAAGTCACTTAACCCCAATTTCCTTGCCTTCCCCCCTAAAAAAAAAAGATACAAAACCAAACATATATATTTTTAAATGAAGATGTTAGATCATCCCTAAGCTTCCTTCCAACTCTAAAATTCTTCTAGGTTCTTCTATTGTAGTCTGACCTACTAGCCACAGACACACCAACCCACAGAAGGAAAGGAGGGTACTAACTTGGTTTGAACTGACCGCTGATACCATCTGCCACGTTATGCTACCCCTGGATCTCCAGGTGCCCAAAGAGGACTGATGAGGCTAATGCAGCAAACCTCCTCTGTATGAGAATTAATTGGACATTCAGACTCCTACTGGAAACCAACAGCCCACATAATTTCATCTAAGTGAGTGTTGTGTCCCATTAGAATGGTCCAACTCGAGACCCTGCACAAGAGCCTCTGGCTCCTGCACCGTCACCAGAGGTTATCCCATGATAGCTATGCAAAACAGGGTGTCCCTTCCTTTTGGAGCAAGTGAAAGAAAGTATTTTATGCCAAGGTTAACAATATATGTTCACGAATCAGTGCCCATCTGCTCCTATGTTTTCACATGTGTTTGATAATGCAGAGCAGCCTAAAGGTCAGATTGTTATGTAAATAACTATTGTCAGGGGGAGAGGTGAAGCACCTCATCATTAGTTGTTTCTCTCCAGCTTCTAAGAGGTGCTAATGAATATTGGAGCTCATCTTTTGCCCAGTCCTCTACCTTTGTTATCTGATGACAAAGTGAAATGCAAGGAGGAAAACAACTGAACGTGACTAAAATTCCCTTTCATTTCATCATGCTCCATATTAATTTTCCCACCCTATAGGAAATAGAGGGACAGGACTGGAAGGCGGTCTCACTCTGGGGTTTAATTTTAAAATGCCCTTGTATGTTGATCCTAAAGTAGAACCATTCATTTTTCTTTTTATCTTCTTTTCTTTTCTTTCCATTCCTTTCCTTTTCTTTTCCTTTATCCCCCCCCCCTCCCCCGTGTCTGTCTCTATTTGTCTCTATGCGTCTGTCTGTCTGTCTGTCTCTCTCTCCATAAGGTCAGGCTTCCCTGAAAAGATCAGAAACCACCACTCAGTGGTGGTTTCTGCCTGTACCAGATACGGTCTGGAGAATGAGCTGCTTTTCAGACTTTTTCATTAGGAAGGGTAATCGCTGCAAGCCAGCAGAGGTTGTAGGGCAAAGGTTGATCACAGCAGCAGGTGCAAGCCCAAACTAGAGTGGCTGAAATTGGATCCACTGAAGGGGGAGAAAGAGGTGAGAGGGCTGATGAGGATCAGCAGTTCTTTTCACACTTGTCTGTGCCAGCTGAGAGGGGAGGGGAAAGATGGAGACTGGGCATTCCGGGAGGGGAAGACGACTGTTTTCTAATAGAAGCAGGACCTCTCAGCTTCTGTGAACATAAATAAGCATCATGACAGAGGAGGAAGAGAAAATGCCAGGAAGAGGTGTTTACTGCCACCTGGGTGGATTTGTACTCAGCAACTGATATTTTCAACATCCAATAACAGCAACAGAGAGGGTAGGGAGCAGGGGAGATACAAAAGGAGGGGAGAGGGCAGACAAGATGAAATCCACTAATCTGCCCTTTATGAGTGATGGGAAGGAAAGTTCTGTTTTTTATTTTTCTGTGCAAAGAGGGGGGTTTGAAAAAAGAAAAGGTGGAAGGAGGCGGGGCAGAGAGCACCAGAAGTGCAGGTCGTAATCAGGTCCCATCTTCTCCCTTTTCTTTTACCTCTCCACCTCCTTCTCCTTTCTTCTTTTTCTTCCCTTACCTTTCTTCTCCTCTCCCCCCCTCCTCCTCTCCCTCTCCTTTTCCTTTTTTCTTTCTCTACTCTCTTTCCTTCTCCCCTTTCTCTCTTTCTCCTCTTTCTTCCTCTACTCTCCCTTCTCCCTGTGTGTCTTCTTCGTCCTCTCCTCCCCCTCCCTTTCTCCTTCTCCATCTCTTCCTCATCAGGAAAAAGAGCTGGCCCTGTCTGCATTGTCTGTACAAAGCCGATGCCCTGTTTTGAATAATGGATGGTGGCTGCTAGGGGTCTCTCCAAACAAGATATTGAATCTTCCAAGAATTTCCTGCATAAATAAATGATAACTCTAAATAAGGGGCCAGGGAACTGTCTCAAACCCTGCCTTCCGGTGTTCGATTGACTAGAGGGAACATGCTAAAATTGTAGATTAAAAATAAATAAAATGAGGCTCTTCTAGTTCCTCAAAATACAAAGGAAGCCTCCATCCTTCCGTGCTGGGCTGTGATAAGCCCACACAACCCAGCATCATTAGCTCTTGGGGAGCTGGCAGTGTGCTGCTGCTCATGGCTCTTTTTACAGCCCCTGTATGATTTACACCCATTTGCAGGCATGCAGCAGACAGATACATTTTTAACCAGTAATTGTCATGGATATAAGGGCCCTTATGTGGCAAGGAGAAATCTCTCTCCAGAGGAAGGCTCCCTTCTCTGGCAGGAGCAGTAGGGTCTGGAAAGAAGGTAATTGGCATCCTACACCTCCCCCCACCCCCATCCCTCCCTTCTGCTACCCTGGAGGAATAGGGGCCAGGGCTATGAACACTGAGCCCTACGTGATTTCAGGATTCTTATCACACCATCCTCCCATCCCAAAATGTCTGTTTTCCTGTTTTGAACGTCTATTATCCACATGTATGCTCAGAATAACTGCCCTTCTTACAAGGATATATAGAGTTTCGGCGGGGGGGAGGGGGAGAGGAAGAAGAAATGAGATTAGGTTCTGGGTACCTCATCAATGCTGTAATAACCCCATATTCTGACATCCCTGAAATGGATGTGTGACCTAGATTTTGTTCACAAAGATACTTACGTGAGGCTTTTTTTATGGTCATGACTGAAGTTACCATTATAAGAGTATTTCAGTTCTACCCCTCAGGGCCAGTAAGATAGGAAGTTAGTTACAGAGCCGTAAATTAGGCTGGACAACAGGGGCTTTATACAGGAGTGCCAAAAAGCAATTTAAGGATACTGACAGCAATTGTGCCATTGGAGAAGGTAGAAACAAGTGAGTTTAACATGTACCAAGAAGCTACCAGATGGTGTGTTTCTTCCCTTCCTGCTCCCCAGAGGGTTATTCCCTAGACCACTCCTGCCCTGCTTAGCCTCCCTCTGTAGAAGGCTCTCCAGGGGGATCACTACCCACAGGCTCCAGATGTTCCAAGGTCTATGTCCCAAGATATGTCTCTCCCTGAAATCTGGTTTCTATCCTTGTATTCCACCTTCTGTGGTGCTTACCAAAAGTGCTGGTGTGGCTCTGGTCAGATATCAAGAACTACAGTGGATTGTTTTCTCAAGCATGTTGTTTCCAACAACATATGGAAATACCACCTAGAGACTCCATAATAATGGGATTTTAACTGAAGAGAAGAAACATTTGCTATGAGGCCTACCCTGCACTGAATGGATGGATGGATAGAGTGAGTGAGAAAGAAAGAAAGTGTTTATTAATTGCTTACTTTGTGCCAGATACTGTGGTTAAGTACTGGGAACACAATACAAACAGAAGCAAGACAGTACTTGCCCTCAAGGAACTTACAGTTTAATGGGGGAAGACAACACATAAAGAGGAAATGGAAACGGTGAGGCCCCTGTATGGCATGGAGATGGTTGGGGAGTGACATGGAATCCCAAATGTGTGCAAGATAATACGAAAACGCAGAGGACAGACTGGCATGGGAAGAGACCTGGAATCAGGGACACCAGTTCTGAGGGCACTGAAATAATCTAGGTCAGATTCAAGAGACGTTGTAAGTACACAAATGGCAAGATCTGGCAATCGATTAGATATACAGGCGGAGGGAGAGTAAAGCGTTAAGGATGATGCTAAGGTTATGAACTTGAGTGACTGCAAAATTTTTAGTGTTTTCAACAGAAATAGGGAAATTTGGAAGAGGGATAGGTTTGGGGCGTGTGTGTGTGTGTGTGTGTGAAGATATATTCTGTGTTGGACATGTAGAGTTTGAGATATCTTTAGGACATCCAGTTTGAAATTCCCAGTAAGTATTTAGTGACATGGAGCTGAAGGTCAGGAGAGAGACTGGTCTGGATGTAGTGATCTGGGAGTCATTTGTATGGAGATGACAATTAAATTTACCCAAAGAGAGAGAGAGAGAAGTGAGAAAAGAGAAGATGATCCAGGACAGAACCTGAGGTATAATGTAAGCCAGCAAAGAAAACAGAGAAGAAGCAGTTCAACAGGCAGAAGATATAAGCCAGAAGAGTGTCTTGAAAACCCAAAGCAGAGAGTATCAGAAAGAGAAAGTGTGTGTCAAAGTCTGCAGAAAAGTGCAGAAGAATGAGGACCGAGAAAAGATCAATAAATACATATAAGTCATTACGAGATCTTTGAGGGGCAGCTAGGTGGCTCATTGAACACAGCACCAGCCCTACAGTCAGGAGGACCTGAGTACAAATCTGGCCTCATACACTTAACACTTAACACACAGCTGTGTGACCTTGGGCAAGTCACTTAACTCCAATTGCCCTGCCTTTCCTCCTCCAAAAAAAAAAAGAAAAAGAAAAAAAAAGAGATCATTGTAAACTTTGGAGTGAGCAGGTTAGTTGATAACAGGGAGATGTCAGAGTTTTTGTAATGAGATCCAAAGTAAGATCATCCTTGTGAATGGAACAGGTCATGGGATTTGATGAGATTTTGGAATTGGGAGGTTAAAGAGTTAGAGCTAGCATCACTATGAATATTGAAGTCCTTTAGTACTAGGGCAGGAGTAGTGGAGGAGAAGAAGACAGAGAACCAAGTGCTGAGCTCCCTGAGAACAGAGGAGAGATGACCTTGGGGCACATAATAGCCACTATGATTTGAATAGGGCGGAACATTTTAATCAAGTGAACTTCAAAGAAAGACAGATTCATGAGTGATAGGAAATGGCAATGGTGGCAAGGCTTATGCCAAATCCCCTTCTAAAAGCAAGGTTGGGAATGCTGGCAATGCTTGAGTGGATAGCCAGCCATGTCTTCTCCAACCCATATCTTTAAAATTGGTTTTTTGAATCTAAATGTCAAAAATTGTATTCACAAACTTTTAAAATTAAATTTTTCATTAATAAAATAAAATTTTCCCCTTTCCACTTTCCCTTATTGGAAAAAATATTTTGTTATTAATGATCATTTTATTAATTTTGACCCATTGTTCAAACCTACCCAGATCATTTAGGATTCTGAATGCCACTATCATGTTAGGTATCTCTTCCAGTTTTGTATTGTGTACAGGTATGACAGCCTTTTTACACTTCATCCAAGTCTAGTAAAAATGTCATTTCTATTTCAGCAGTCAGTTCCTCCTTTTTGGTTTCATTTAGGTCTAGAATAACAGATTCCTGGTCACCCGAGATCAATAGAAGAAATGACCATTAAGAGAAGTCACAGATTTTTTGGCTATTCTGCTTTGAGCAAAAAGAGAGTATGTTAATTCAATTCAACAAAGACCTAATTGTGCCAGGCACTTATGCTAGGCAGCGGGTATAGAAATAAAAAATGAAAAATAATTCCAAGTTCTATAGGGGGCTACAACATTGATCAAAACATAGATATCTATAAATAATTGCATACCCTTTGACCCAGCGATACCACTGTTGGGGTTATATCCCAAAGAGACCACAGAAGTGGGAAAAGGACCCATGTGTACAAAAATATTTATTGCAGCTCTCTTTGTGGTGGCAAAAAACTGGAAATTAAGGGGATGCCCATCAATTGGGGAATGGCTAAACAAACTGTGGCATATGAATGTAATGGAATACTATCGTGCTATAAGAAATGGGAAGGAGATGGACTTCATAATTACCTGGAGAGGCTTATACAAATTGATGCTGAGTGAGAGGAGCAGAGCCAAGAAAAATTTGTACACAATCACAGACACATCGTATGTGTGATGACCAACCTTGACAGACTGGACTATGCTCAACAACTAAAAGACAACTAAAAGACAACTCTATAAGCCTCAGGATGGAAGGAGATGTCTACATTCAGAGAAAGAGCTAGAAAGAACAAAGTTTAAATGGAGACTGAAGCAATACATGCGATCGTTCTTTTTCATGTTTGGTTTTGTTTCTTTTTCCCCAGTGTTCATTCATTGGTTACAACCCTTCTATACAACCAGACTATTATACAATGTGAAAGTATTTGCAGATCCTATACATGATTGCACGCCACCATGGTGGGGAGTGGGGGAAGGGAGGGGAGAAAATTTGAAACTCAAGGGATTGTGGAACTGAATCTTGTAAACTAAAAGTAAATAAACAAGTCATTGAGAGAAAAAAAAACCTATAGATATCATTTATGTGTATTGAAATCCTACTAAAAAAAAAAAAAGAAATCCTACTCATCCCTTATCAACTCAAATCTCATCTCCTCCTTAGAGGCACCTCAGGTGGAAGCATCTGCCCATCCTTTGATTTCCTATAACATATATTATCCACACCACCATATAGCACTAATATACTATTCTGTGTCAAAGGTTTTTGTATATCACATCTCCAATCTGTCCCTCCTATATACTTATTTTTTAAAATTATTTTACCTTAATTTATTAAATAAAACAAGCATTTCCATAACGTATTACAATAAAACAGATGATTGCACATGAAACTGCAAATCTACTATGTACAGCTTGCTATTCTTTTCAAATATACAGCAAAATTATCATGCAAATTTCTTTTTTTTTCCCCCTTTTTCCCTTCCCTCCCCACCTTAGAGACAAACAGGCATGTATATGTAAAATTATTCAAAAATCTATTTTATCAGTTCTTTCTTTGGATGCAGATAGCATCTTTCTTCATATGTTCTTTAAAATTAATTTGGGTATTTATAGCAATAAAAATAACTTATTCACTCAAAGTCATTCTTGAAACAATATTTTTACTGTCTACAATGATTTCTTTGTTCTACTCATTTAGCACTTGCATGCAAGTCTTTCCATGTTATTCTAAGATTATTGAAACCATTACTTTTTATGGCACAATCGTATTCCATCAAAATCATATACCACAACTTGTTTGCCATTCCCCAGTTGATGGGCATCCCTGTAATTTCTAGTTCTTTGCCACCACAAAGAGAGCTGCTATAAACATTTTAGAACAGATTGGTTCTTTTCCCCAATCATCTTAGAAATAGACCTAGTAGTGGTATTATTGGACCAAAGGGTATATGTAGTTTAATAACTCTTTGGGCATAATTCCATATTGCTATCCAAATTGGGATGTAAGCTTTTTAAAGGTGAGCAAGCTATCTTATTTTTTAATTCCCTATAGCACTTTGCACATTTTATTGTTACTGTTTAGTTCTATTGTTGTTGTTTAGTCATGTCTTTTCATGACCCCATTTGGAGTTTTCTTGGCAAAGGTACTGGTTTGATTGACCATTTCCTTCTCCAGATCATTTTACAGATGAGAAAATTAAGACAAACAGGGTTAAGTGACTTGCCCAGTGTCACACAGTTAGTAACTATCTGAGGTCAGCTTTTAACTCAGGAAGATAAGTCTTCTTGACTTCAGGTCTGGTGCTCTATCCACCATGTCACCTAGGTGCCTCTTATGTTTAGTAGATACTTAATAAACAATCAGTTAGCTATATGAACAAATGAAAGGATAAACAAATAAGTGAATTAATAAAGATATCCCTCTGACTCGAGGCAAAATTATATGCCTAAAGAATTACTTTAAATAAATCTATAAATTTATAGAGTATACACACATCTATATATACAATTATATGTACAACTATATACATAATATATGAGCACATATGCATAATATTCATACATGTGCATTGTGCACATATATTTATTTATAAGTGCACATACACTTGAACATTCATATACAGATACTTGAAACTCTATAGGATAAAAAAGACTTTTGTGTCCAAACTTCCAAAACAAACTTTCTCTTATCATAATTTTAATACCTTCTCTATTTTTTCTTCCTATGAGAAAGAGGTCAATGAATTACCCGATGTTGGATAAAAGCCTAAAGAGGAAAAGAAAGGAAGTTGAATGTAAGTATGTACAGCTTATAAATTTCCTTATCCTTGCTTTCTGTTCCATTCTCTTAAAACTTTACATAAAAATTTCCCCTGACCTTTATGGCCCAAGGACAGGACCCACAGAGAGCCTGTAGTAAGGGATAGATGAGTAAAAGCCTGGATATCATAAATAATGACCAAAGCTGGAATTTACTGATAACAGAGTGACCTTTGGGGAAGAGAGAGAGGAAAAACAAAACAAAACAAAAGAAAGAAAGCATATGACCAGCAATACTGATGAACAGGCTAAGTGAATTGGACACATCATTAACGCTAGCTTGCCAAAATAATTACATGCAAAAGGAAGCACACATCAGCAAAAATGGCAAACAGGTAAGAGCTCTGAGTGAGTTCCAGGGTAATTCCTTTCTGAAGAGATGCACATTTCCAGAGCTAGCTGGTTCCTTGCATGAGTGGCCCGACCAGAGGATTTGCAAACAGATGTGTTTGGTGTAGCGGATAGAGTACTGGACCTGGAATCAAGGAGCCCTGAATTCAAATCTTGCCCCAGATACTTGTTAGCTATGTGATTCAACAAATCACTTAGCCCCTTGTCTGCTTTAGTGCCCCGATCTATAAAATGAGGGTAATAATGACACCCACCACCCAACAATCATGGTTGTTGCAAGGATAAAATGCAATAACCTTAATAGTGTTTTACAAACTGTGAAGTCCTATAAAATACTAGCTCTTATTATTGTTGGGATTGTTGAGTGCTGTCAAGGCGATTAGCATTGATATCTAAACCACACTATGTTAAAAGTGTGATTGTATTTTTTTTTTAACCTTGCATCCCACAAAGTCTCTCTCAGGTCTTACACCTCAGGATCTTTCCTGAATTTCAGGCTTTGCAGACTGACTACTTAGGCAACTCGAGGAGACTCACAAACATAACTCAACTTTACTTAGCTACATCTTCCTTGTTCTAAACACAAGCAAACCCAAAGCATAGGGCAAAGAGACCTGCCTTCACCTTGTCTCAGTGTGGGAATGCTCAGTATCCTGGAACCTTCTGCAAGCTGAAGATAGACGTCTCAGCTGTCTGTTGACTGGTTGGTTGTTGTCCTTCGTTCTCAAAGAGGATCAAAATGATATCTATGTTAGAATCAGGTTACAGTGTGTTTGCTGTGGCTTATCAGACCAATATGAACTTCTAATGCTCTACCACATGTTGAGCACAAATAGTCCATATGAACATTTGGGGCAGATTCTCTAAATTTGAGCATCTGACATTTCTTTTGAGCTACTTCAATTTTCCTTTGCTCGTAGAGTACAGCACCTTCTTTGATGAGGGCACACCATGCTTGGCAGTCTTACACCAATGTCTCCCATGTCATGCAATCAATTGCAAAGTTCTTCAGAGAGTCCTTGATAATATCCTCATTTTTCTTCTTTGGATCACCATGTAAGCACTTGCCTTGTGTGAGTTATCTATAAAACAGTCTTTTAGGCAAGCGTATGTTTGGCAGTGGAACATTAGGGCCAGACCATCAGAGCTGTGCTCTCTGCAGGAGTGTTTGAATACTTGGCTGCTGCTAGCTGCTCAATGTCCAGCACTAAGCATGGTCAGAGACGTGATAGAGAATGAACCAGGCCATGTGGGGAGCTCAAGGAAGAACTCCATTTTCTGATTCTTTGAACAGTTTTTATAGATCAATGAGACAAAGGAATAGGACTTGAGTTTTCTCATCATTATTTAGTGCAGGAGGTTTTAGATAGTCTATTATATCCTGGAAGTAGCATGGAATAGATAATCTAATAAGGATTTTAACATCTTGGTGACTAAAATCTTAGGGTAGAGCCTTGATCTCAAAACTTAAATAACATCCTTTCAAATGTAGCCCATCTTAAAGGAAGATTCCAGGAGCAAGCTTTTGAAAGCTGCCTCTCAAAGGATTCCCTTTAGAGCTAGCTGTCAAGATTTTATCTGAGTCCTGGATAAGACCCCCTTGGCTCCCCACACTTGGCAGCTAATTTCAAGAAGAGATCCCTGTGTCCAGTACCTTATCCTGACAAGTGATCTTAAGAACCTCCCTGAGATTATTCAAATGCAAGCAGTTCAGTTTCCTTACGTGGTGCCGGTCGATTGTCCAGGTTTCACAGGCGTGTAACAATGGGGTCAGCACAATGGCTTTGTAGGCCTTCAGCTTGGTAGTCAGTCTGATACCTCTTCTCTTCAACACTTCTTCAGAGCTGGCTAGTGCATGTGTCAACCTCGTTGTCAATGTGTACATCCCTGGAAAGTACACTGCCAAGGTAAATGAACTTATCCACAGTATTCAAAACTTGATGTTTTTTTTTCTTATCTGAGTTCATGGCCCCCCTGACATCTGCTCATGAAACCCAGATTAAGAACCTGTGCTCTACTAGGGCATAGGAATCCATCTTGCCCCACTAGAAAGTTGGGGGTGGGGAAGGATATAAGAGAGAATAGATTGAGGGAAGGATTATTCAGTAGGCTCACTATATTGTGGGGTGGGTAGGAGAAAGATGGGGAGAAAATTTGTAACTCAAAATCTTTTGAAAATGAATGTTGAAAACTAAAAATAAATAAATAATACATAAAATTAAAAAAACAAAAAGAACCTGTGCTCTACTGCCTTTCGACCTCCCATCAAATTATAGGTCAGGAAACTGAAACCGAGATTGATTAAATCATGTGCCCAAAGTAAAACTTCAGGCAGAGCTAGAATTTTAACTCAGATCTTTTGACTGGGAGTCTAGGGTTTCTAATGCCCCTTTGGTCCCATACATCTGGAATGTGTTTCAGTCCTTTTCCCTGCTTTGAAAGGATTTTAAGAAATCTTTCTAGATCCTCCAGATTTGTATATATGTACAACCACCTATTTCAGATGACTCTAGGTTTATGATATATTAATGTTGGCTAGATGGAGCTGTCAGAATTTTAAGTGCATGAGAGGGAGTAGTGTGAATTCAGCCTGCAAAGATAAGCAGTAATCATATTACAAAGGGATTTGAATGTCAAAAAAGGAGTTTACATTTTTAATTTAGAAATGATAGGGAGACACTTATACTTCTTAAGCAGGGGAATGACAGGTCAGAAATGACCAACACTAATGTTCTATGATTCTCCCAGGTTCTTTTGACCCACTTGAAGGTGAGGAAAGACTTTCCATTTTCGCTACCCTACAAACTTTTTTGTTTGTCTTTGTCAACAGATGTGCCTGCTGGGTTGTGGGTCCAGCCCAACTATTCCCTTATAGTACATGTTGCTTTAGGCTCCAGGTGAGCCTCAGGCCAAGTGAGAGGGAAGCTCACAAAGCCTATTAAATGTTTCCATAGACATCAAACATTTGGGGTTTTCTACCTTTGAAATCTGTCTTTCTCTTGCAGCATGCTTACCAGTGAAGCTCTAGGCATCTTGGAAATTGGTTTGACAACAGCCTGGAGGGAGTTTCTCTCATCAAACAGCTGTTTTTAAATTATTCTCATTGCTATACTTTAGGTGAGCTTTCCTGAAACCATTGTAGAATAATATTCCAGAAATGTGACTGGCAATATCTGAGGATCAAACCCAGGGAAGAAAAAGACAAAATTAAATTCAACATAAGAAGAAGTAGTCATTGGAAACATCATTAGAAACCCCCTCAAGGGTAGAGTCAAGATGGCAGAGAAAAGGCAGCAACTTACCTGAGCTCTCCTCAAACCCTCTGAAAATATTTGAATAATGCCATAAAATAATTCCCACAAAAGGACTAGATGAAATAACTGTTCAGCCAAAGACAATGAAGAAGGTCAGCAGGAAAGATTTGCCAAGGTGAGAATGGAGCACAGTCCTGTGCAGGCCGTGTCAGCACAGACTGGGCCCAGCAAACCAGGACCAGGCCTTGGGGTCAAGCAACTGGTCAGAAGGAGATTGTGGGGATCTCTGCTGGCACCAGAGGCAGGATTCTGTTGCTTTGGTCATACTCAGATCTGGGTTACTGTTCTAGGTGGCAGTCCCAGGGCAAGGAGGAGCACTAGCACATCAGAACTTGAGGCTGCAATGAAGCAGGAACCCTTGTCACAGTTCCAGGGCAGAAAAGAGTGCTCGTGGTCACTCACAGACCAGAGCACAGGCCAGGACAGTAGTAAACACACCTCTCCTTAGATCATGCCATGTTGGAAGAACTGAAAGCTTAAAGGTCCCTAGGAGTATCTCTGAAAACAGCTATACAAAACCCCTGAAATTTGGGACAGTGCTCCCTCCACCCTGAAAACAGAGCCTCACTTTAATAAAGAGTTAAAAGTCAAGAAACAGACCAGAAAAATGAGCAAACAGAAAAAACATCCTGACTAAAGAAAATTACAATGGTAACAAGAAAGATAAAAACATATACTCAGAAGAAATTAACAAAGTCAAAGGTCCTACATCCAAAGCCTACAAGAAAAATACGAATTGGTCCTTGGGCCATGCAAGAACTAAAAAAAGGATTTTGAAAATCAAGTAAGAGAGAGGAAATATTGGAAGAGAAATGAGAGTGATGCAAGAAAATCATGAAATAAGTTCTAACTGCTTGGTGAAGGAGACAAAAAATACTGAAAAAAAATAACACTTTAAAAAACAGATGAGGCTGAATGGTAAAAGAGGTACAACAAAAACAATTAAAGGAAAAGAATGCACTGAAAAGCAGAATTGGCCAAATGGGGAAAGCGATACAAAAATTCACTGAAGAAAAAGTAGAATTGGTCAAATGGAAAAGGAGGTACAAAACCTCACTAAAATAAATAATTCCTTAAAAATTACAATTGATTAAATAGAAACCCCCTCAAAGTAGAGCACAGAATCTGCAACTTTGCCCCATCCACCTTCCAAGTCAATCCACTCCAGAGGAGAATCACAGATTAATAACAATAGCTAACATTTTATAGCACCTATTTATTTTATTATTAGAATATATAGTGATGTCATTTATATATTATATAGTATTTAGATTGTTATTTATGTAGTACATATTTATATAAGGACTTGAAGGCTCACAAATTACATGAATTATCTCATCTGCTCCTCACAGTTACCCTGTAAAGTAGAGGCTATCAGTATCTCTATTTTTTACAGATAAAGAAACTGAAGCTGAGAGAAGTTGTGACTTGCTCCTAGTGGCACATCTAATAAGTGTCTTGGGCAAAATTTTGGACTAGGCCTACTGTAGCACCAATGCAATATTCACAGTGCTGATGACAACTGTGAATATGCCGGCATAGTTCTCAAGTGCAGACTCTACATATAACAGACTCTACACATAGAAGACAGAAACAAAACATTTATTCAGGCACCAGAAAACTGAATCCCCAAACCAGAAAGCTGAATCCATAATAGTAACAAAGAAGTTAATACACTATAATACCACAGAGAGCCACACTATCCTTTAGCCTTCCCACAAACAAACACTCACAAACCTAGTTGTGTCCTTCAGTATGTCCTCTCCTCCCTCCAACTCTAACTGCTCTGACTCCTAGCTTCCTGTGGTCTCTATTCCACCTTCCCACCACAGGTTCCATGTCATTACATTTAGTCTATTAGGGGGCAGGAAAGATCTTCAGATTCCCTTAGATCTATTAAGGGGCAGAGAAGATCTTCAAATTTCCATTACCATTATACCTACATAACTCCAAATCCAGCACACTTTACCTACCCTGTCACCTAGCTGACTTAGAATTAGATCTGAG
This sequence comes from Pseudochirops cupreus, assembly GCA_028627135.1. NCBI lineage: Eukaryota > Metazoa > Chordata > Mammalia > Diprotodontia > Pseudocheiridae > Pseudochirops > Pseudochirops cupreus. The sequence goes on along the minus strand of CM053584.1, from coordinate 179,306,341 downwards.
AGACCAACCTCTCCACCTTGAGTTAACTTTTGTAATTTCTTTTCCATTTGACCAATTCCACTTTTTAAGGAGCTATTTTTTTCCCCCCAGGGTACTTTTTTCCCCGTTTTCTTGATTGTATTTTTAAAGGAACTGTTTGATTTTTCTTCTATTTCTCTAATTTGACTTTTAAAATCCTTCTTGAGCTCTTCCAAGAAGGCTTTTTGGGCTTGAGACCAATTCATATCTCCCTTTGAGGTTTCAAATGTGGGTATAGTGACAATTGCTAGCCTCTTCTGAATTTGTGTTTAATCTTCCCTGTCCCCATAATAAGAATCTATGGTCTTTGATTTTCTATGTTGTTTCTTGTTCATTGTGTTTGCTTTTTTCATGGCTTTTAAAGTTGTTCTCTGCTTCTGGGGAACAGGGGAGCACTGAGCCACACTTCTTGTGCTGGTGGTTAGGAGCCTGGTTATTGGCTTTGTGTGCTAGGGCTTCAGGTTCCGGCAGTTGGAGGCCATAACTTACCCGGTGCTGAGCTAGAATTGGTGGTGTTAGTTGGTGTGTGCAGATGCAACATGAGGTTTCACTGAATTTCCCCTGGGTTACGGTGATGCTCACAGGTTGAGGTATGTGATTGGGGGTGGTCTGGCCATTGGAGGTCGCCTCCTTCCAGGGGGTTGCGCTACAGCATAGGTAAGCTTAGCTGCTGGTGGACACCCATCTGCCACACAAGTGGTGGTTCTCTGCTGGCGTCTGCTGGTTCCCTGTGCTGGTGTCTGCCTGTTCCCTGTCTGAGTGAAGACACATGGGGGTCCTGGTGCTGGTGCTTGCCTGCTCAATCACCCTGGAGCTCAAGATCTCCTGCTGCTTTGTTGAGGTGGGACTTGCCACTGGTTTGCTGGGATGCCTCCTGTTCTGTACTGGTCCCATTTAGCCACAAGAGGGAATTTTCCTGTTATCCCCCTAACTTCACAAGCTAAGAAACTGCTACACCCCATTTTACTGCTGTTCCAGGATTTTTCCTGCAGCAGTATTTTCTGGAATTTTCAAGGTCAGTAAGGGAGAGTGAGAATGACTTACTGCTTACTCCACTATCTTGTCTCCTGGAAGTCCCTCTTCATCTTATAGATGTGAAAACTGAGGCCCATGGAAGTTAAATTTTAATGATATGTTTAGAATGAGACAGCTGATAATCATATTTCATATAGCATTTTGAATTTTACGAAGTTCTTTACAAGCATTATCTCATTTGAATTTCACAACCACCCTGAAGTAGACACTATTATATTCTCTCCATTTGACATTTGAGAAAACAGATTTTTTTTAAAAAAGAAGTGATGTGATTTGTCAAAGATAACATAGTTAACATATGACAAAGCTGAGATTCATACCTAGAACCTCTGATGGCAAATTGAGCACTGTTTCCACTATACCACATAGTTTGTCCGTCAACACAGAGTTCCAAAGTTTGGGCATTCCTCTTCAAAGGGATTTAATATCAACTATAAATTCTTATCATATAAAGTAAAAAGTCACCTTCATGATCTGCTTTAGGGAGGCTCTTCTTTTGTTCTCACTTTAAGATAATTTGGAAAATATCCATTTGTCATCCCTACCCTGCTGTAACCTGTTGAGTCAGAGTTTCACTGCTCAAATAGGAATTGTCTCAGTTGAAGTAGATTCAGCCAGGGTACAAGATGGGAGAAGGCCCTTATCCTGACCTTCAAGTTGACCTATCCCTTTGTCCCCTCTCTGAGCCACATTCTAGTTGGAAAGCTGGTGTGGAAATGGTTTCATATTTTTCCCACTGTTCTAGACCTTAAAATCTCTTTTCACCAATCCAATTTCTCACAATAACTCATCCTAAGAACTTCACAGTTTTGGAAAAGACCAGAGACCATCTAGTCTTAACAGTACCCATGCAGGAATCTCCTCTACATTATCTCTAGCAAGCCTCTGTTTAAAGACTTCACTTTATCTCACTGACCCCTAGGGCTTTCTGGCCTTGGTAGATTAGGAGGTGAGGTAGAACAGAGTGGTAGGTCTATGGAGTTCTTCTCAAGTCCTGTTTGCTCCTGGCTATTGGAGTAACAAGGTAGGTGTGTGTGAGTTTTATGTGTGATGTGTATTCAAGTAGTGAGAGGTATGGTAACTGAAAATTATTTGCTCTGCATACAGTTAATCCTTATTTAAATTTATATCCTGAATTTTTAATGCCACTGTGTCAATGAAGAGTTGGCAGCTTGCAGGAAATCAGGCTGGGAGGATAATTGAATCATCCTTGAGAAGTCCTGGATGGCTCACATGGGGTAGATCAGCATCTCACTCCTTCCCCTCCCCCCCCCCCCCCATCTCATTGAATCAGAACCAGAAGTCTGAAGAAAGTTTCTTGGGAGAGTAATGCACAAAAGCTCTGCACGGACAAATTTTATAATCAGTGATGCTGACAGTACATCTTGTAATTGGTCTTGGGGAGAAATCACTTGGTAGCTTTCTTTGGAAACTGTATTATGATCTGTTTACATATATTTTTAAAAGTTAGGTTCTTCTCAAAAAACAAAAAGAAATTGAATGCTGTCTAGTTATAATGACTAAACTTGATCTCAGAGAAGAGTTGCCAAAATATCCCTTCCTTGCTCTTTGCAGAAGTGGGAGGCTGTGGGCACAGGATGGGTTGTAATCTTCATCATTGGAATCATCTGGAAGTTCGCTTCATCCCTGCACTACTTCTCATACTGGAAGTACTCTTCACCCCTGAGGCCCCACCATCTGATTGGTTGATTCATCCCAGACCCTCCAACTGAAAGAGGAGGCCCAGGCCAAGCACAACTTGTAAGTCTGCTACCCAATATTACCTAATCCTCCGACTCCAAACCTTTCTATAAGTTGTAAAGTCCTTTCCCCAGATGTTGCTCACAGAGTGACTGGAATTCACTTGGAACACAATGTACAGTACAGCAATGAATTCCTCAAACTTTACTGCCACTTCTGAGAAGCCAGATGGAACAGATCAATAAGGAGTCAATGATGAGGTCATTGTCACAGTTTTGGGGACCTAAGGCAACCTCCTTCCCTGGACCCATCTTCTTGTCCCTCTTGTTCAATGATTGCTGGGCTCAACCCTGGTTTAGTTTTTTGTTTTCCCTCTCAGTTGGCATCACGTATCCATCCAAAGGATAATTCTGCTTTCCGAGCCGCGTCCTACTAGTGATGTTTATGTATCAGGCTATTGTGGCCTCCATTCCATTGTTTATTTTTCTAAGTCAATTATTTGTGTACACAGTTCCATTTCTTACCAGATTCCCTGTGGGCTTCTGTCTTCAAATGGGCTTCTTCAAAGAAGCTCCCCTTATCAGAGCAGCTAAGTGGCACAGTGAATAGAGCACTAGTCCTGGACTCAGGAGGACCTGAGTTCAAATCCCACCTCATACACTTAACACTTACTAGCCGTGTGACCTTGGGCAAGTCACTTAGCCCCAATTGCCCTGCCTTCCCCCCTCCAAAAAAAAAAAAGGAGCTATCTTGATTTGTCTCCATGGACCATTACATGAGAGATGTTCCTGGGCCAGTTGAGATTGAACCTTCTTAAACTGAAATTGTTTTTGCAGAGATAGACCTGTCCTTCAACACATTTAATAGTTGCCTCATTCCTAGTGGGTGTGGCATTGGCAGTCATTTCTTAAGGCCAATGAGTGCCAATGGCAGCTCAGGAATGTATAGATACCTCTACATAATTATTACAGACTGGTCTTGTCTGCTTCCTCTGGGATTAAATGCTCTGTAATCAATTATCCACTCTAACTATAAAGTTAGAAAATGTTTTACCTTTATATTGAACAGTACGATGGATAAGTGTAACGTATACTTCCTGCGGAGTTTCACTGTCACCATACTGTATCACTGAACGTTGCTTCCTAACTCTAAGCTGTGTGTGTGTGGCCTTTAGGCCCTACATAAATGTTCCATGTTAGATTCTCCTTCAATCTACTCCTCTTTTCTAACTCAAATTCTTGCAAATGAGGCAATATGTTTGACTCCTGACTAATTTAAACTTCCCAAGATTGTTTGCCTGAGCATCATTGTTCCTCCACTAAGGAGACTGTTAATTTAGGCCTATAATATCTCCATGGAACAGGGCAGCTAAGTGGCACAGTAGATAGACTACTGGGCCTGGAGTCAGGAAGACTTCTCTTCCTGAATTCAAATCTAGCCTCAGACACTAGCTTTGTGACCCTGGGAGAGTCACTTAACCCTGTTTGCCTCAGTTTCTTCTTCTGTAAAATGATCTGGAGGAGGAAATGGCAGACTGAACCTGTCCCCAAAGGGGTCATGAAGATTTGGACGCAACTGAAAATGACTAAACACCAACAAAATCTCCACGGATGTTTGGACTTTACAGGAAACTATCATTTCCACGTGAGTACTTCTTTCTGTTGCTCTATGGGGAGGCCTTCCTTGCTCAAAATACTTCCTACTTTTTTGTCTAACGACATCTCCTCAGAGGGGGCAGATCGAGTGCTGGGCCTGAAGTCAGGAAGACCTGAATTTAAATCTGACCTCAGACTCTCACTAACTGTGTGACCCTGGGCAAGTCACTTAACCCTGTTTACCTCAGTTTCCTCTTCTGTAAAATGATCTGGAGAAAGAAATGGCAAAGTAAACCAGTATCTTTGCCAAGAAAAACCCAAATTCGTTCACACAGAGTCAAACATGACTGAAAAACGACTAAACACCAACAGTCTCCTCAGAGGGTAGCTTACAGATTATTCCCCAAGCTTTGTCTCCTAACGTCAGTGCATCAGAAATGTTTGCTCTCCCTGTCTCAAGTCTCTCCCCATTCCAGTCCATCGTCCATTCAGATGTCAAACTGATCTCCCTAAACTGTCCCTAAGAGACTAAAAATACCTAAACAAAAATAAATAAAATAAAATAAAATTAAGATTGGAAAAGAAGGACTTGCCTGCCATCAAAACTGTAAGAAAAATTTAAATAGATAAACAAGAAGATGTAAAAAAAAATTACATATATATATATCAGAAAAATGCAAAAAGTAACAAAAATAGAAAAATTCATTCAAAAGAGAAGGCAGTGAGCAAGTTAGACCAATATTCAGTTCCAGCTAGGGAAAACAGAAGTGAGTGGGAGAGCCTCTCCCTAATTTTCTGCCTATATCAGCAGAGGAAACAGAAAATAAAAAAGATTACTCTTTTGAAAAATAATTACCAGGGATATGTACCCTAATGGGGAATGTATAAGTGAGAGCAAGAAACACACACACACACACTCACACACACACACACAGATTATACACCTGTATAAGTGCTAAGATAACAGTTAGCAGTGACCAATCATAGTAAACCGTGGCTGCCCAGAAAGCCCCAGCAACTGGGGTAAACCAGCCTAACTCTGGTGCTAATCTTCCCAGCCTTCACCTCAAATAAGACCTTTCTCTATGTGGAATGTACTCTCTATATTTAGTCTAGAGGATAATTATTCTCTCTCTGTCTCTGTCTCTGTCTCTGTCTCTCTCCTCTCCATCTCTTTCCCTTCTTTCCTCCCCTTCCTACCCACCCCCTCTCAGTTCACTTCAGTTTATACTGATAATGAATAGCATCTCCTGACCTTTTAAAAAGGCACAATCTCTCCCCAAACCTCATTCTGAAACACCATCATTAAGTTACACCTGTCAGCATTTTCAGTATTTTCTTTCTTTCTTTTTTTTTTTCCTTTTTGGAGGGGGGAAGGTAGGGCAATTGGGGTTAAGTGACTTGCCCAAGGTCACTGGGCTAGTTTTGTGTTAAGTATCTGAGGCCAGATTTGAACTCAGGTCCTCCTGACTCCTGGCTGGTGTTCTATTCACTGCACCACCTAGCCACCCCAGCATTTTCTTTTTAAATATATTAAACAACTTGAATGTCATTAGAATTAAAAGTTTATGGTCCAAGTAACAAAGTGTGAGCACCAGCTACTTTTGGCTGCCAGTCTGGGATGTTTAGAATGGGCTCCTTTCCTTCAATTCCTCTCCTTATCTGGAAAGGGAAAGTAGGAAGCAGACAGTTTAGACAGTTAACAGAGAATCACTATTCCCAAAAAAGATAGAGGAGAGGAAAAGGAAGGTATCAAAACATTGTATGTGAGGCTCACTAGCTTAATTCGTGACCAGCTCCTTCCACTGGCACTGCTTGTAACTCCTGATCACCATGTCCATAAAAGCAGTCCATAAGAGTCCTTACATGCAGGGACCTGTTAGGGTTCTGGGTTGGGAAGAGAAGGTATTTCAGGGCTAGCACATACTATTTTGACACTCTACCCATGAACTTAGGTTTGATCTGTAAGCTGGACTTTCCAAATCTGTATCCTTCACCTAGGATTTTCAAATTCCAATGATACTATTTTGGTGACCTCTGGGTAACTGTTGTCGTACATACTTCTGGTATCCTAAATCTACCTGGAAATTCTTACTTATTTGAGGATCAGGGGCTACATTTCATTGATTTCATTGATATATCCCATCAACCCTGTGAGGTAGATAATGTAGGAATTATCATTCCCTCTTTACATATATATATATATATATATATATGTAGATATATATGTAGATATAGATATACCCATGACTCATTGCATAATACTCCTCATTGAGACTGATTATTCGATTCTCCATACTTGTACATAGGGTTGAGTTGGCAAAAGATAAGAGATCCTGGTCTTTGGGCTTGCAGTTTTGAGAGAGAATATATGTCATTCCAGACTCTCTTTAGGTCCCAGGGGGGCGGGAGGGGAGAAAAAGACTTTGGGAAGAAGCCAACAAGCATAGGAGTTGGCACCTCAATCATGTCCTCATCCCCAGTTTGCTATACTTGAGACTTCGGGGAATTACCTTTTGGGTGATATCTGGGACTCTTGGTTGAGTTGAAATATCTTACTCCCAATAGGAGAGCTCATTTATTCTGTGTATTTTTTGGTATACAATTTCATCTATATACCTCCTCTGATTTGTTTGCTACTAGCTCAGATCAAAGGGTTTATTTGTTATTTTTACATGTGTTCATTATGGAACTGGCAATGGATAGGGAGTTAAACCTTGGGGCAATCCTTTCCAATTAAGGAATAGTGATCAGAAACTCAGCTTGAATTTACAAATCATTTCCCCTACACTAACAATTTTTTAGGGTGTATTAGATACAATATTGGCCTGGTATCCATTCTCTCTAAAGACAATAGAATGGTAATCTTGTGGCCCTAATCTCCTTCTCCCCTCCTGGGTGGAATCAGAGTCTCCTTTGGAGAAAGGGGAGAGGAAGATATTCTAGGATATCTATTCATGTCTCCCTCTGAGTCACATTTAGACACACACATGACCTACATGGATGATGTACACACATAAACACATGAAAAAACCAAGGTCTGTAGCAGTTAAGTGACTTGCCCACGGTAACTTGCCCCCAGCCCACACTGACAGAATTTAAACCCAGGTTTTCCTTACACCAAGTCCGGCACTCTATCCATTACACCTGGCTGTTTGCCACAGACTGTTTTCACCAAGATGCAGAGCAAATATGAGTAAGGAGGGGGAATTACTCAAAGAGTGTTAGTAAATTCGTTATTCCCTTAATATGAGGAAAAAATTCTGGGAGTTTTCATACAGGGTATATATTCCACTCAGGTGTGCTTTCTATTCTCTTTCAACTAGGCCATGAGAAAAGCAGCAAAACAGGAAAAAAAAATGGGACTTTTCCCTTACCAAATGGTAAACAAGCATGTAAAACTCTGTACTATTATAGAGGTAATACAATGGATAGAAACCATTTTCAAGGACTGCTGACAAAGAGCTTCTTTTAAATCTTAAAACATACCAAAGCCGTGGGTAACCCCCAGTATCATTCTACGTATTGAGGTGACCACAGGGAGTGAATTGAGGCAAGATTTTAAAAAGCTAGTGTAGAAATAAAAGGTAGGGTTCAGGGGTAGGAAAGAGATGAACCCAGAAAGTATCTAGGAGTTGACATTAGATATGAACCTGAGTGGGGCAGGGTACAAGGCCAGGTCAAAGCGTCAGAAACTAAACAAGCAATTAGATTTGAGGAAGCGCCCACCCAGATACCAAAGCAAAAACCAGGGAGCAATCAGCGGTCACAAGCAATAGAGATTTTGAAATTCAGGTGAGTCATACCTGCTCTTACTGAGAAGGCTTCTAGCTTAGCCCCATTACAAATAATGCTTGCTGATGGTTTTAGATAAATGCTTTTTATAAATTTAAGGAAAAATCCATTTATACCAATACTTCCAAGTGTTTTTAATAGACTTGAGTGTTGTTCTTTATCAAAAGCTTTTTCTGTATTGATATGATTTTTTAAACTTTTATTATTGATATAATCAATTATGTTAATACCTTTCCTTACATTAAATCATCCCTGCATTCCTGGTATAAATCCCGCTAGGCAATTTATATTTTTGTAAATATTCTTCCATTTCACTTAGATTGTTAAATTTATTGGCATATAATTGAGCAAAATAACTCCTTAGAATTGCTTTAACTTCATCTTTGTTAGTGGGATATTCACCCTTCTCATTTTTTGATACTAGTGATTTGGTTTTCACAATAGGGTTGCAGTTTCATGTGCAATCATTTTTTATTTTAATTTTTGTTCTATGTTATAGAAATGCTTGTTTTATTCTACAAATTTAAAAAGAATGAAATTCAGGTTTAGTCCTATCCTAGTCAGAAGACCTTATGGACTCCTGAGGAGCTAATTCCAGTGGAAGTTCAGGCTACGTCTAGCCCAGTTATCTATCTGGATGCAGGAACAGATGAATGTTATGAAGATGATAAATAGTTTGACCTGGGGGATATATTGAGAGTGTAGGATTACAAATGAAGTCAGATACTGAAGCCTAGGAAATTTTTATCTCCTAATTAACAAGAATATTTGATTAATAGCATAGCAGAAAGATTAAAATGCAAGAGTGAATTAAAGCTACTAAAACTGAGGGGAAAAAAACACAAGTAAACCACACAACAATTTAGATTAGTTAAAAGTTAATGGGTAAGTTATATAATTGTATATAGTTGTATTTCTTTAAATTTTGCTCAGAATTGTATATCACCTTTTAGTTAGATTTTCTCTGTTTTTGTCAAAAGTCCTCTTATTATGGCATAAGGGAGTTGGCTTCTGAATGTCCAGGATGAAATGACAGGAAGTACAGAGCCAATAAACGGGTGTTAAACTAACTGTGAAACTGTGACCACGCCCAGTGGTCCCTTTGTGGAGTATTTACAAGTCCTTTGAATGAACAAGCAATGCCATTGGACAAACAATGATTAGTCACACCACTACCTCCCCTCCCCACCCCCACTCCCCCCACTGTAACCCTTAAACACCACTGGAACTGTTTGTGATAATGGTTGTTCAAGAGGGTCCAGGCAGGAACCAGCATGAGGAATAAACCAAGCTTCTGATGAGAAGATGTACAGAGCTCGGGAAAGGAAGGCTTCCTAGAGAAAGGAAATCTGGGTGGAAGTAGAGACCAAGGGGTGGAGGACCAAGACACCAGGAGATGATAAAATACAAGGTGATATTAGGAGAGATGCTGTGTTACCAGAACCTTCTGGTACTACAGACCCCAAAGTTATAATTCTGTATTTCTTTTTTTCTCTTGGATTCCCTCATGGGAGCCTTAAACTTTCCCCCTCTAAATATGGGAAAAGTATGTTTACTTTACTTTGTTTTAAACATTTACTTTGTCTTTGGAAACTGTGTTAACCACAGGCATTGGCTAACGTGGGTCTACTTACAGGGAATGCAGTTGGAAGGAGAGATTTGAGGAAGGGAGAGAGATTTAACACTGAGGTGTTTTGCCAGACCAATAACTCTGACTGAGAACTTGGAACTAAAAATTATAAAGAATTACAGATCTTTTTATTACAATTTCCCAGAACTTACACTAGGAAATTCATCTAGGCAATGAGTCAGTATTAGGGTTGACTAATATGAGTGGCTAAATATCCTTGTTCATTATGCCAGTGATATAAAAAGCACAATTAAGTGGGAAATTATTCTAAATTCTTTCTCTATTATCCATATCTATGAAATTTGGCTATTAGAATTATGACGACATAGCCCTGGCACCACTGTACACTCAATGGTACTGTCCCTAAATTAAAGGTATAACATTTAGGAGGAAATCAACAGTCTTATACATGGCAACCTTAAAAACCCAGACTTAGAAAGTAACAATGAATATCACAAGCTAAAATATGTCTTGCAGCTCAAATGACTCACATGTTGCTTTAATGCTCACCTCAGTTAGCTCATTGATAAAACACCATACTTAGGTTTGGACAGCTCAAAATCTCTTGCTCCTAGATAGAAGATGGGACTTCTTTATTTTATTGGTGCCCAGAGCAGGCAATGTCTACTTTTGTTCTAGGAAAGAAAAGGGTCTGGATATGAACTAATCAGCTATATCAGGGAACTTATGAACTTGAATAAAAGATGAGGGCAGAAAAAATGTTAAAAGTTATGGGTGTTATCAGTTTCAAAATTTGGGGTGTCTAAGTTTGCAAAGAATCAGTTGGAAGAATCCTGAGGGCTTTCAGGTAGGCACAGAAAGATGAATCACCTCCTCAACTGATTTAGATTTTGTGTCCATCATAAATTAGCTGTAAAATAAAGTTGTAAAAGTGACTCGCTGTCATGACTTTCAAGTGCTGCCCAGGTTGGTTTTCTGACCCTTCCTGTAGAGAGGTACATGGACATTGCTATGGCAGAAATATTTGACAAACATATGAGATTGGTTATTGGAAAAATTTTGAAGTTATTCTTCAGAGCCTTTCCAATCTCCTTTCAGGTCAGTGATATAGTGAGTTCCCCATCATTGCAGGTCTTTAAGTAGAAAATGAAAGACCATTTTCAGGAATGTAGGCAATTATGCACACCAATGACATTCACTTGGACCTCCTTCTTCTATCCTATTCTGTTTCCATCAGTCAGATGTCTTTGTCCACTATCTCATCTTTCATCCCTGTCTCACATGATAAGGTGATCCTTATTGCCAAGTTGAGTCCTTCTATATGCACCCTTGACCTCATCCCATTCCATCTTCTTTAGAAGATTGTCCCATTATCCTTTCCACTCTCTCAGTAATATTCACCCTCTCCCAATCTATTAATTGTTTTACTGTTGATGATGAATACATCCAAGTCCCCTCTAGCCTAAAATAATAATAATAAAAATATCAAAACAGAACAGAACAAAAACTTTGGTCTGGACATCCCTGCTAGATATTACCTAAAATCCTCTGTTCTTCATGGCCGTGTGCTTTGAAAAAGCCATCCTTGTTAATTGCCTCCACTACTTCTCTTCTCACTTGATCTTAGACCCTGTATAGTCTAACCCCCAACTTCATCATTCAACTGCTCTTTCCAAACACACCAATGATCTGTTAATTGCCAAATCTAATAACCTGTTCTCAATTCTCATCCCCCTTGACCTCTCTGTCACCTGTGATGCTGTCTATCACTCTTTTCTCCTGGATACTCTCTCTTCTTTCAATTTCCCTGACACTGCTTTCTCCTTGTTCTCCTCTTATTTGTCTGACAGCTTCTTCTCAATCACTTAGCTGGTTCTTCATGCAAGTCATGCCCACTAATAGAGACTGTCATCTACTGATCTGTCCTGGTCCCTTTTGTCTTTTCTCTCTACACTATCTCACTTGGTGAGCTCTTCTATTTCCATATGTTTGATGATCATCTCTGTACAGATGAATCCCAAATCTATCTATCCAATCCTAGTCTCTCTCCTGACCTACAGTTACATATCATCAACTTCCTCATGGGTATCTCAAAATGGATGTTCCATAGTCATTCCAGACTCAACATATCCATAACAGAACTCATTAATTCCCCCCAAACCCTTCTCCCTTCTCTACTTGCCAGTTATTATTGAGGGCATCACCATCTTCCAAGTAACCCAGGCCCATAACTACAGTTCCATCCTCAACTACTCCTTCTCATCCCACATTCATTGCCAAATATAATTTCTACCTTCACAACATCTCATGCATGTGTGCATGCACACATGTACATCCCCTCCCCCCCACCTTATTGTTTCTGTCTTCACAATATCACTTGTATAGGTCTTCATCACCTTACCTGGGCTATTACACTAATCTTCTGATGGACCCACTTACTTCAAGTCTCTCCTCAGGCTGCTTCATCCTCCAATAAGTTACCAAAATAATTTTCCTAAAGTGAAATTCTAACCTTGTTGTCCTTCTACTCAGTAAATTCCAAGAGATTCCAAATACCATTATGATAAAATATTAAGTCCTCTTTTTTTGGCATTTCAATCATAATCTGGCTCTTTCTGACCTTTCTAGTCTTCTTATACTTAAATCCCCTGCATCTCTATCTCTTAGACATCTAGAACTAGACGTCTAATAGGCATCTCAAACTCAACATGTCCAAAACTGAACTTATTCTCTTTCCATCAAAACCTTCCCCTCTTCACAATTTCTCTATCATTGTCAAGGACACCACCAGTCACCCAAGCTCTTGATCTCAGTATCATCCTCAACTTGTTCTTGTTCCATGTGTTCAATTCATTGCCAAATCTTGTTGGTAGATCTTAATCTCTACCTTCAAAGTATCTCTGGTATGTGTCTCTCCACTTACAGTTTCCTCCCTTGTGCTGGCTCTCATAACCTCATGCCTAGATTATTGTAATAGCCTTCTGGTTGTCCTCATTACCTCAAGCCTCTGCCCCCTCTAATCACCCTCCATTCAACTGCCAAAGTAACTTTCCTTAAAGTGTATCTATCCTCTGTGTCCAACTTTGTGAATGTTATTCTCATTAGACTATGAGCTCCTTGTGGCCAAACACTATGTGGTATTGTTTTGTTTTGTTTTTTCCTTTTCTTCATATCCCCAGCAAACAATGCCTGGCACATAGTAAGTGTTTAACAACACTAGTTGCTTGAACAAATTATGAGAATAAGTATATTTCCTAAATAATTATTCTCTAGGAAAACATGTGTTAAGTTACAAGGTGGACTAAATCAGAGGTGTCAAACACATGGCCTGCAACCCTCTCTTTCCCATAAAATCTTGAGGGTCCTGGGAAACTCCTGAGGCTAACCTGATAAACTAATTCACAATAATGTTTAACAGATACTTATAGGTTAATATGTAACACCTTTATAAATAATTAATTTTCTTCTCAACAAAAGTTAAAAAGGGGCAAAGGGTTTGCTTTTACCTAAAGAAATGACTGATGAGATTTTGGTTAATATGAACAACTGGCTGAGACAAATTTATCTCAGATTAGGATTAAATGTTTAGTTCGAAGGCACACCTAATATAATATTACTTAGAGATGGTTGTTTATTACCCTTCTACACATTTCCAGGGCCAAGAAGCTCCATCTCACAAAGGATGTGATTTGAGGGAAATGCTTCTGCTTCTGGAGGAAGTCACTTCTCTGAGCATCAAATTCCCCATCTGTGAAATAGTGATAACAGTATTTGCTATACTTACCTCATTGGCTTCTAAGGACAGCACTATGGAAATGTGAGTATCATTATTAAATGCCAAGACCAGGGGAGAGTTAACAACATACCTATCTGCCCATTACAGAATAGAAGACTTTGTGGTACAGCAGAGAGGGCTGGCTCTGGAATCATAGAACCTGGTTTTAGATCTTGCCTCTGATATTTCAGAGGCAGTTAGGTGGCACAGTTGCTAGAAGTCAGGAAGACCTGAGTTTGCATCTTGCTTTCAGACCCTTACTAGCTGTGTGACCCTGGGCAAGTCACTTAATCTCTCACTGCCTCAGTTTCCTCAAATGTAAAATGAGGCTAATAATAGAACCTACCTCCCTTAACCCAAGGGATGTTATGAGGGTCAAATGAAATAATATTTATAAAGCATATAACATAATACCAGGCATAGTTGTCAGTTAATAAATTCCCTTTTCTTTCTTACTACCTATATAACCTTAGGCAAATCATTTGATGTAACTGATCCCCAGTCTTCTCTTCTGTAAAATGAAGATGATCGCTTCTGCATTCCCTTCTAATTCCAGATTCTTCAGATTTCAGATCTACAGGAGGGAGAAGAATAGGCTGAATGATCTATCAAGGTCATGAACTTAACCCTGAGAGCCCTAGTATGTTCACACACAGAGGAAAATCAGAATTCTTCACTTCTCAGTTAGGATCAAGTGACTTTTCGAGTGCACACACACACACACACACACACACACACACACACACACACACACACCAGGGCTACGAGGAAGACTTAAGAAGAGTTTGAAAGAGTTCATTGACTGTCAAGGTTTCTGTCATACCAGTGCTTGACTAAACTGCCTTGTAACCTGCCACAAGCCTGGGGAAGTTGTTCACCTTGGAGACTGCCCTTCAACACAGACAGAATCATCCCTGTCTAAGTTATCTTGTTAGCATGATTCAGTGCTAAATGGATCTCAATCGAATAGGGCTTTATATGTTCCAGCTTTAGGTGATGAGCAGAGACAAGGAATTTGTTTCACTTCAGACTTGGACATTTAACCCTAGGGGGAATGCCCTTCCCCAGTGTCATAAATTTCCCTGATTGAGGATCTGGTAAACTGCTGGTCTGTTTTCAAGAATTTCTGTGACTTGAAATGAGATTTCTTAATAACTGGGAACAGCAGAGGGTAACTTTGAATTCTGAATGTAGGTACCCATAATTGAAAAGACCAGCTCAAAGCAGTTTCTCCCATATACCTGATGGGCTATAATCAGGTTTGGTCTTAATCCCCAAAGAGGAAGCTGTGTGTAAGTCAATGCACATATATGTAGGCCTTTTTGTATGTGGATATATGTATTATGTGCATGCATATGTATTATATACATACTGTATCATATATCTATACATACTATATCAATAGATTATTGTCTATACATATATATGCACATGATATACATAGCCACATACAAACAGGCATATACATATATGTACACTGATGTACACACATGTACACAATGTCTAGTAATGCTATGGCATATTTATGGAATCAAGAAGGCTAATAAGACAGGTAATAAATTATCTGTGTTATATATCTACGTGTATACGTTCACCCAATACATATATACACAGAGAAGTGCACATATACATACATATATGTGTGTATATATATATATATATATATATATATATATATATATATATATATACACATTGATGTGCACTTGTACACAATACATTGTAGTTATATGTGTGTATATGTATGTAGCAGCAAGCACCCTAGCATACTCAGGATGACTGGTAGCACAGGTTCTTTGATCTGCTTTTTTAAAGGAAAGCAACTCAAAAAGGGTTAACAATATTACTTTAATCAATCATATATCATTTAACTAGTTTAGGTGGAAAAGTCAGCACCCTAGACTTCAGAGAATACAAAGAGAAGTTACAAGTAGACAAAAATACAGACAGAGAAAATAACACAATTCAGCAGACCAACAGACAGGGCTTCTAGCTGTCTGACCACTACATACATACAGTTAGTCCCCAGAGAGAGAAGCACCAGCATCTGGGTTTTCAAAGCTGGGGGGCTCAATGACTGCCCAGAGTCTCATCTGGCCAAATCACACAACTCTTCCCAAAGTGAGCCCCAAAGCAGCACCTCACCTTGTGTATATAGCCTTCTCCAGGGTCAGAGAACATCACAAGTCTTGTGATCCATTTGGCTACAAAGTAACAAAAGTTGTGCCTCCTGAAAAACAAGCCTCCCACCACAGACTCCATGTGACCACATTCAGCCTATTAGGGTGTAGAGTTTATTTTCAAATCAGGAAAAGTCTTAAAATTCACCTAAACCTCTCAAGGGGCGGGGAAGACCTATGAATTACCATTACCATTACAATGTATTTCTGTGTGTGTATTTATGTGTGTACACATGGGGAGAGTGGGAAGAAAAGGTTGGTCTTACATATAAGTAAATGGGCATCTAGGGGGCACAATAGAACACAAGACCGAGAGTCAGTAAGACCTGAATTCAAATCTGGCCTCAGACACTCACTCACTAGCTATGTGACCCTGGAAAAGTCACTTACCCCTGTTTGCCTCTGTTTCTTCATCTGTGAAATAAACTGGAGAAGGAAATGGAAAACCACTCCAGTATTTTTGCCAAGAAAACTGAAATGGTGTGATAAAGAATTGGACATGACTGAAATGACTAAATAGTAGCAACATACAAGTAAAGGAGTTAATAACTTATGTGTTCTGATCAAAGTCAAACAAAAAAATTCTGTCAAATATCAGCCAAGTTGGCCTTGCTATAGTTTCTACAATCCCCATATGATTCGTTAGTTTAGTTTCTTAAGGCATTGAAGACCTCTGGTAAAATGGAAATGCAGTTAAGACTACTTGACACCACCTTTCAACTGGTTCTTATTGGCTGGTCTGATGCTGATTGGCAATGCTAACCAGCCAATGACAGAGGACTCAGGACTATTATATTTCTCTCTCCAACAACCCTCCAACTCAATATTCAAGCCCCCAAGAAGCCCCTGAGGAGATAGAACATGCTCTGCTGTTTCAGAAAAGCTGGAAGAATGGTAGATATTCTTTAATATTCAAACAGTTGATGAATTCTTCTCTCAACATCTTGTAACTGTGTGCTGGTGTAGAAGAGTGTGGAGCAAAGAAACTTGTGTCTCCAAGATCCAAGCATTCTCAAATGCCTCATTGTGGTCATGGCTCCATCCTTCTTTAGCCCCTTGTGCAATCAATGACCAAGTCCTGTCCATTCTAACTTCAAAATTCACTTAGCTTTACCACTTATAATCACTTGACTTCTCAGTCTCCATTTTGGTAGACTAGGAATAGGAATATGTGTACTTCCTAGCATGTCACAAGACTATTGTGAGGAGTACAGAGGGGACCTACATTATAGTCCTTTACTTTCCATTCTCATTGCCATCACTGTGCTCTATACCGTTTGAAATCTTCTCTATTATTCATTTTGTTAAGAATTCACCCTCTGGATATTAGCTATGAAAGGTCCCTGATCTGAGTGTATTCTAAATTGTTAATGCTGTGACCTTTACTATTCATATCCTATAACTATTTTTAGTTTATTGTTACATGTGATGTAAGACTGTGGTTGAATCCTAATTTCTGTCAGATGACTTTCCAGTTTCCTCATTAGTTCTTGACAAATAGGTACATGTTCCTTCCTAAATTATTTATATTTTCAGGCTTACCATATACTAGGTTATTGAATTCTATTATTTTTTCATTTTTCTGAGTGGTGCAATGAATAGAGCACTGGCCCTGGAGTCAGGAGGCCCTCAACTCAAATCCAGCCTCAGACACTTAAGACTTACTAGCTGTGTGACCTTGGGCAAGTCACTTAACCCCAACTGCCCTGTGCTCCCCCCCTCCAAATATACATATATATACACACACACACACACACACACACACACACACACACACACACACAGAAAGAGAGTGAGAGATTTTATTTTTCTTTGTCTAGTCTATTCTATTCATCTATTTTTCTATTTTTAGAGTTAGACTTTAGGATTGGAGATTTCATATACCAACAGAAACTCTTTCTACCATTGCAATTCAGTATCTTCTTTGCAATTTATCTTAGAAATTTGCCTAGAGGTTAAGTGACTTGCTCAGGGTCACACAGCCAGTATGTAATCAGAGTTGGGACTTGAACCCAGGTTCTCCTAGCTTTGAGAACTCTATCCACTATGATTTTTGTCTTCTATTTTTTTCCTAATTTTAAGCAAATGTCGAATAGTGTGTGGTGTGTGTGTGTCTGTGTGTCTGTGTGTGTCTGTGTGTGTCTGTGTGTCTGTGTGTGTGTGGGGGGGGTTTACATACTGGGAGTGCTGTTTCTCTGTTATTCTTTCTTTTCATACTGTTTCCCTTGATATTCTATATTTTTTCTTCCTCTAAATATATTTTGTTATTATTTTTTTGCCTAGGTCTGTAAAGTATTTATTCCCTTGGAAGTTTGATTAATATAGCAATAAATCAGTAAAATGATTTAGATCGTATTGTCATTTTTGTTACAGCACAGAACAATCATGAATATTAATGACCCTCTAGTTATTCAACTTGTTCTTTATTTTCCTAAAGGGCATTTTGAAGTAGTATCTACACAGGTATGAGTGTGCTTTGGCCAACCCCCTACCAGACAGACATATTGTGCCTTCTGTTGTTATCTGGAAAGGGACTTCCCTTTCTATTGTTCTCTTCTGGATTTTGTTATCACTACATATTGCTCTTGATTTTATGGGTTTATTTTCATTTTAACATTTTACTGATGCTATTGTTTCCATTAATTTCTTTGCTGCTTCCCTAGGACTTAATAAGTAACTCATCATGTTATCAGCAAATAAAGAGTTTTGTTTCCTCTTTGCCTTTTTAAAAAATTCCTTGTGTTTCTTTCTCTTGTCTTACTGCTATGCCTAGCATTTCTTGAACTGAGTCAAATGAGAGTGGAGAACGAGGAAACCTTAGTTTAATCTGTTTTTTTGTGTGCATGTTCCCATATTATCTACAAGGTTAGATTTTACTTTAGTTACTTTTGCTTTTATTCATTTTTTTAAAATGGTCCTTATTCAGTAGAATTTTGGCATAAATTAACATCATACTGTGTCAAAGTGTTTTTATGCATGTTGATTTGTTAATTTGGTTTGGATATTTTTATTTTTAATCAACATACCAATAAGCACTTATTAAGTGTTTATCATATGCCGAGCATTGTGCTAATTACTGGGGATTCAAAGGAAAATGCAAGAACAGTCCCTGTCTGTAAGGAGCTCACAATCTGATGGGGGACACAACATAAATCAGAAGACACACAGGTAGGTAGTGTGATGAAAGGGAACATTAGAGGAGGTGATACTAAAAGCTGAAGAAATCGGGATTTGGTAGAGTCTTGTTTTTCAATTTTTGTGAATAATTTGGCTACGAAAACAAAAACATGTGAGAGAATTGTCTTATCCATGTGGATAAGGGATCCCTTTCCTCAAATATTTCATTTCCAGCTATTTAAATTTTCTTTTCTGAAGTAGAATTTAGTATTTGTTAATTTGAGTATTTTGTATTTTTCCTTTTTTAAAAAATTATTTTTAACTTAAATACACAATAAGAAAAGAAAAAGACACATGATTTAAATACTAAAACCTAAAAATACAAATTAAGAGGAAAAAAAAATCATTGCCCCATGCACCGCAGAACGTAAGAGAGGATTTAAAATACACAGCAATCAATTTCCATTTCAAGAATGCCTATGTAGGGAAAGCAGAGCGATTGAGGCCGAAAGCGAGATGCCAGTAGCCGTGGGTCCCTACGGACAGTCCCAGCCCACCTGCTTCCACCGAGTGAAGATGGGTTTCGTGACCGCGCACGTGGGCATGTCGTCCGGGGCGCTATTTAGCACCTTCTCGTGCCTCAGGATCGGGATGCGGGGCGGGGAGCTGATGGGTGGAATTGGCAAAACCGTGAGGCAGAGCGGGGGTACCTTCGGGACGTTTATGGCCGTCGGAATGGGCATCCGCTGCTGACCGCGCCGGCTGCACCTCTCGCAACATCCCCTCACAGCTCCTTGTATAATATAATAAAAGGCTTTGAGTCTTTAAAAAAAAAAAAAAAAGAATGCCTATATAATAACTACTGTGCGTTGTGTTGAGAGCGGTTCAGTATTTTGTATTTTTTATATACCATCATTAATTTCTCCTACATTTTCAGTTTTGCTGACATACAACTGTGCATAGTAGGCTCTCAGAATTATTTGTGTTTCTTGTTTTATTTCATCTCTTTCATTTATTTTGTTAATTTTATTTTTCTTCCTTTCTTAATCAGATTGGCTAAAGATGTGCCAATTTTGTTAGTCTAGTCAATGAAACAGATTTTGTTTTGCTGATTAATTCTGTAATCTTTTCGTTTTCTAATTTATCTGATTATCAAAGATTTTCTCTTTTGTGAATAATTAGGGTTTATCTGTTGGTTTTCTAATTTTTAATTGTATGTTCATTGTATTCTTTCTTTCTTTTTATGTTTTATTAATGTATCAAATTGAGGCAACGTGTATTTATTAAGTATCTGCTATGTCTTAGTTAAATCAAGTCAACAAGAATTTATCAAGCACCATTTAATATGTGTCAGGAATTGTGCCAAGTGCTGAGGATACAAAGGAAGGCAAAAACATTCTCTTTTTTCAAAAGGCTTACAATCTAATGGAAGATTCTGAGGCATATTCATATTTATCTCTGAGTACTGCCTTAGATACATTGTAGTAATTTCAGTTCACTGTCTTATCATTATCATTGTCTTTCCCCTAGTGGTTCATTATTTCTAAGATTTCTTCTTTGGTTCACTCATTGTTCAGGATGTTGCTAGTAAGTTTCCATTTTGATCACAGAATCACAATATTAGGAAGTTCGAAAAGACTTTGGTAACTATAATCCAATCCTCCAAGTAGAAAGAATTCACCACCCCTGGAGACAACACGTTTCGCCTTTGGACACCTCTAATTATCAGAAAGCTTTTACTTACATTAAGACAAAATTGGTTCCTTTTAAACTTCTAAACATTTCTTGATTCTGCACACTAATTATTGCAATTTTTGTTGAATTATAGTCTATAAAGGATGTCTTTAGTAGTATTTGTGTCTTGCAACCTTCATCTGAATTGCATCTCTCTAATGGCAAAGACTATGTTTTTGCCCTTTTTGTAACTCTGACACTTAGCCTGGCCAGAGCATGTCTCCAGGGCTATATACCTTACTTAGCACAGTAGTTGGTGGACGGCTGCCTTGTTTGTCGAAGGACAAATAAGTCCGCCCAGTGCCAGGCTCCGGCTGGGGGAAGACCCCAGAAATTAGGCCATTCCAGAGTATGGAACTGCCTCCAGCAGGTTGCCTAAAATACTTGCTGGTCATAGTCTATTACCTAATCTCTTGAATGGAGGCATTTCCCATGCCAGGGGCAGCTGTGCAGGCAGTTAGTCAAATCCTGCTCAAGCAAATCATTCCTAGATATGGGATGGTGGAGAGGAGAGACTTGGACCAGGGGACCCATTTCACTGCCAGGGTCCTTAAATCTCTGGCCCAGACCTTAGAAATTACCTGGGAGCTCCATAATCCTTGGTAACTTTCTTCTTCTGGCAAGGTGGAAAGGATGAATCAGGAAATAAAGAGCTCACTAAATTGACAATTACAACCTAGCTACCATGGACTAGGTAAACTTCATCAGGATTAGACTAACCTTGGAGGGACATAAGAGCACCCTTGTCCGGGAAGAGATAAAGGGGATTGGGACACCCTATTTGATCAAAAGGGATAATTCCTTAGAAATTATGTCGCCTCTTTGGTAAAACATCTCCATGCTTTACAGACTAAAGGACTAATTGCTAGTCCACAGGACCCAGCTAGGAGATTGGGTCCTGATCAGGGCTTGGAAGGAGGAGAAGCTTAGTCTCATTTGGGGAAGGCCCTTTATCAGGTCCTGCTATCCTCTGATATAGCCATCCAGACCCAGGAGAGAGGCTGGACTCACCATACCAAAGTAAAGGGACCTGTCGAACCTCCCGTGACACGGACAATTGAATCAGTCGAGTCTGAGAACCTGAAACTGCACCTCCAATGCAGCCTCTGCTTTCCCACTGGGTGATTACATGAGCCCTGAACCACTCCCTTCTGGTGTGAGAACTTTGCTGGTTGTGAGCATATTGATTCTGTTGCTACTTACAATTTTGTTTTGGGGATCTTTGTTTTTGTTTTTGGGATCTTTGCATGTGTTTCTGTACCTCTGCACTATAGTTTTACTTGTAACCATAGTGTGATGCCATAGGGATTCCCCTAGTTATTTCTCTTAAAGGTTGTGAAATTTTTTTAAGCTTCCATTCCTCAGCTACTTCCAGAGAGCAATTGTTGAACAGTATTTTCTAGGGACTGTGACTTTCATCTCCTCTGTAATGGCAGAGTGGCAGAGATTCCCTTGTTTTATCACATCTACGTGAGATAAATACCTCCTATTTGGCCCCTGCATACTAAGTTGCTTAATATCTCTTTTTTACAATCTGTTGCTTACGCTGAATGTTAAATTAAGGCTTCTCTGGGAACAGGTTGCAGCAAGTCCAGAAGAAGAATGGATCCCAGGGTAAAATAAGGATTTTGGAGGAAAGTGTGTGGTATGATAGTATAGAAGGAAGCGATAACCTGGTGGGTGAGTTGTATCAACAGTGGTGTGAGAAGTCTTCAGATAATATGAAAGGAAGGGGGTACTGAATGGGGGTACACTCTCTGCTCCTTCTGTGAAGACTCCTCAGAATGAGAAGGGAGAGAAACTATCTGGAAACCAGAGCCTAAGTCCTGGGTTTACACAAGCTAGGACCCTTTCTCCCTTCCCTTGTTGTCATTAGCATTAGGCCCTTTTCAGGAGTTTTTCGACCTCCGTCCTTGTATAACACACCCTTAAGCATTAGGCCCCTTTCAGGAGTTTTTAACCTCCACACTTGCTAGTGACCTTTTCCCCTCCCTTGCTTTGGCATTTACCAAATAAGGCCATGGATGCTACCTTGGCTTCCTCTCCCACTTCCTTGCCAATAGGAGATAGTGGCAGTCTTCTTCGTTATCCACCATAGGGTTAGATTTTGTGCCAAGACTGAGAGCCTGCCTTCTAGCCCATAGGAGAAGGGATAGCCTCGGGAGGGGGCTTGACCACCCTAGGGAATAAATTCTTGTTCTGTCTTTTGTAAGCCTCCTCTCCTTGTCCCTGCCATGGAGAGGACCGCCCTCTTCCTGTGGGAGAAGAGAATAAAACTTCCTGTTCCTTCCTCAAAAAAAAAAAAACTGAAACCAGTCTAGAGTCAGAATAGACTATAATTGTTGTTGTTCAATTGTTTTCAGTTGTATTCGACTCTTTTGTGTCCCCATTTGGGGTTTTCTTGGCAAAAATAGTAAAGTGATTTGCTGTTTCCTTCTCCAGCCCATTTACAGATGAGAAAACTAAAGAAAACAGAGCTAAGTGACTTGCCTAGGGTCATATACCTAGTAAGTATCTGAGGCTGGATTTGAACTCAGGAAGGAAGATGTGTAAAAGAGAGTCCAGCTCTCTATCCCCATGCCACCTAGTAGTCCTGAATCTCTAGTGGAAGACCTTGTTAGGGAGAAGGTGTGAGAGTGCAATGACCAAGACCTGTGGGCCAAGCAATAATTGCCTTATGTTCGTCAAGCCAAGTGCTTATCTGCTAAACCAAATGAGGCTTCCCCTGGTAACTGTGGAGAACTAAGCCTTGGAGTTGAACCTGGGGAGTGGAGGGGTTTCCTCAGAGGAAGAAATAATCTCAAGACTTTAGAGCCCAATCCCAGGAAAGAGAGCTAATTTTAGTGGGTTGCAAATGTTACTCACTACCTATCAGTGTGACATCAGCAAGTCATTTCCCCTCTGGGCCTGTGCTTAGCCATTTTTAAAATTAGAGGACTCAGTGAAACTGTGCCACAGTAGAGTGAGCCTTGAATTTTGAATCAGGTTTTATGGAACTCTTACATTCAAATTTTGGTTCTATTCCTTACTACTTGTGTGACCTTGGGCAAGTCCAGCCCTTCTGGGCTGTCTTCATCTGCAAAATGTGGAGTCAGATGAGATGACCTCTAGGGTTCCTTCTAGCTCTAAAGCTTTGATCCCATGAGTCTAATTAAAATAAATAATAAACCCAGAGAACTCTGATACGACAAGCAGAAAGAGGACATGAAGAGCGGGGAAGCAGGGGTTTATTAGATTTTATTTATTAAGTATCCCTACTAAAAAAAGAAGAAAAAGAAACATCTGGGGAAAAACTATACACATGAAACAACTAAAAAAACTTTTCTTCAAGCACGTGTCAATTTAGCACAAAATTGTGTTGTTTCTGAGAGAAGCAAATTAGAGAAGCGGGTTAATCAGGGAAGACTTCCTGGAGGAAATTCCTTCTTTAACTTTATTTTCAGTAATAGCGTTCAGCATGTCAGGCTTTCTTAGAATTGTCCCAAAGAAGTGAAGAGTAGTCTCAAAATGTTTATTTAGCTACAGAGCATAAAACTGATGAAATGTGAAATAGGATGTAATCACCCATTCACCTATATCAGCTGATCCTGGACTTTGGGGCCAGTATGAAGCACAACCATAGTAAACGAGATACCATATGCGCTTGGCCCCCACCACTGTCACAGAAAAGGTGAGAATGAGATGAGAACTCAGGGTTGGCCATATCCTATCAAAGTGCTAAGTCCTTTAAAAGATGGGTCACATGACCAGAAGTGGCCCCCCCCCCCCCCAAACTGGGGGAGCAGGAAGGGCAACTCTGAGCATGCTCTATGGTATGGTTAATATAATC
Organism: Pseudochirops cupreus; assembly: GCA_028627135.1. Taxonomy (NCBI): domain Eukaryota; kingdom Metazoa; phylum Chordata; class Mammalia; order Diprotodontia; family Pseudocheiridae; genus Pseudochirops; species Pseudochirops cupreus. The sequence goes on along the minus strand of CM053584.1, from coordinate 179,281,971 downwards.
TCTGTTGAACTCATATGTATCAGAATCATCAACAAGGCCAGATGATCAAATACAGTGGCAGTTTACGGTATACTACAAATTATAGTTATCCCTTCCACATCAAAGGGGTTAGGGACACAATACCACCATGATCTGGAAAGTCTGTGTAAAGTTTTTTGGCCCTCCCTTCAACTTCGTCCGTGTCATCTGCTGGCCTTTTCATGTTGTCTGTGGCCTCCCAAAAATTCTCATTTAATTTCTCATGCCAATCCATGATATATTGAAACCACAATGGGGAAATTCATGACCTGGAAAGGATAAGTATACTTGCAACAAGTACTTAGAACAAGTGGAAAGGATAAGTGTACTTGGGACAAGTAAACATGTTAAATATATCTTCTTTTTGTGAAAGCTTTGGTCAGACTAGGCTGACCAAGAATACCTGACCTTGACCAGGTAAAACTGTAGAGCTAATTTCCCTACCTTTGGTTAAGTTCTCTGTTGGGTGAGTGTTGGGTTTATACCATATACACACTTCATTGTTCTCTGGTTGTATTTTTCTTACCTTGTTTTTAAAGAATAGATATTACTTCAAGGAAACACAAAAATTGTACCTCTTAAAGAGCAAACTTCAATGACTATTAAAAATATTTATGTAGCTGTGGTTGTAGGAAAGTGTTTGAAAATAAAAAATAACCCCCCAAACTGAGGAATTATTGCTGGAAAACAGTCTGATTAGTCCTCAGAAAAATAAAGACCTGACAGCTGGAGGGGTTCTTATTGATTATAGTTGATTATTTACCTAGGCTTCTTTGACACTGGAAGAATGGAGAAAAGACAAGTTAAAAAAAAAGCTGCCAACTGTCACCATGAAGAAAAACATACTTTGTCATGGGCAAAGCACATCAAATGTTGGAGTACTAAAAATTGGGAAAAGGTAATTTTCACTGATAAAACTCACTTTTTCATTCAAGGCTAATTTTTGTCAAAAGGCTAAGTCAGCTGGTAAGAACATGGCATCTTTATCAGACTGTAAAACATACACACAAAAAATGTTTTAGGGATTTTTAATTTCCAACAGTCCTGGGAATCTTATCCCCATTGAAAGAATGATGGATCCTGATAAATATATTAATATCCTGAGGAAATAGAATTGTTCCAGAATTAATTCCCATATGGAAATAAAGTACTTTAATGAAACCTGGTGTCATGTCACATGTTACAAGAGGTTAAGAAATTGGTCCTAGCTATAGAAATAAATACATTTCAATGACCTAGGAATTCGTCAGATAGAAACTTTATTGAAAACTTATGGGCTGTAATAAAAACTAGGCTTAGAAAAACAGACTGTTTGTTAAGGGTACATTTAATATTCAATGTATTAAGTGTGTTTTCATGATAAAGAATTGAAGAATATGTGTCAAAGTCTTGTGAATTTGAGGTCAAATCATGTCAAATGAATGAAGCAAAAGGAGTACATAATGCATATTAAAACTTTTTCAAAGATGTAAAAAGCTGGGGAGTTATTGAACATCAATAAAATTTTTACTTTGTCCCAGTTGATACATTCATTGTCTAGAAGGCAAAGAATGACAAAGTTGAAGGGTCCCTCAGATATTATCTAGTTGAGGGGTTCTTAACTTGAAGTCCATTAAATTTTTTTAAAAATACTTTGATAACTATATTTCCATATCATCGATTCCTCTGTAATTCTAAGGGTTTTATTTTATGCCTTTAAAAACATTATTTGGAGATGGGGTTTACTAGAATGCCAGAGAAGTCCATGGCAAAAGCAAGGTTAAGGAATCTTAAATTAGTCCAGCGCCCTAATTTTACAGAAGAGAAAACTGAGACTCAGAGAGAAGTAACTTGTCCAAAGTTCCTTTACTGGATTGTACATCCTATGGGGACAGGAACTGGTCTTACCTAAAATTTGTATCCCCCCTAACACATTGCATGGTGTTTTATACACAGTAAGCACCACAAAATGGAAGTAAAGGTAGGGCTAGAAACCAATTTTCTCAGTTCTCAGTATAACTCTCATTCTACTATACCACTGCCACCTCCAATAGTTTTCTTAGGATACTGGCACCACTTTCCATGAAAACATCCCTTCTAGATCTCCTTTCCACTAAACAAAGGCATAACTAGGGCGGGGTGACAGGGACTTTGCTCCAGGGTAGAAAATGTAAAGCACAAAGGCAGTGTCTTTGGGGCACTTTCTCCCCTCACTTCCTTCCCAGGATGACAGTACAGGTCTCATCCTTAGAACTCTTTCTCTCTCTCTCCACCAGCTTAAAAACATCTTGGTGCCCCAGTGCACATTTCTATCCCACTCCATACACCCCCACACCTCCAAGGTCATTCACCAGGTGAGCCTATCATGCAACTACCAAAAGAGTTAGTTTTTCATTTATGTATTCACTCATTCATGAAGCATTAACTGGTTCAAATAGGGAATGAAGAAGAGTGGCATCTACAATGTCCTTAGACTCAGCCTGTCACTGAAGTAGCTATATAACACAAAGAGTACTACGTCTCACGAATAAAAGTTTGGTGATTTTTTTAAGACCATGACCTTGAGAAGGATCAGATTGGTTCCTTGTCAAGAGAGGCCAGTTAACTACAAGGAAGGGATCCCCTGAGTCTTACCCACAAACTCCTCAAATTATAGAGAACATACTCTTTCCCTAAAATGTCATCTGATCCTAGCAAATCTGTCAGAATAAATACTTTCCCTTTCATCCAGAGCTTGAAATACCCCCAGCAGCCTGGGAATCAGGTATAAGTTCAATGTCAAGGAGAGTCACCTATAGTTTTTACTTTTTTGAGAAAGAGCACTAAACAGTGACTTGGAAGCTGCATAGGCTGTCAGTGAAGGAAATCATCCCTCCTATCCATATTACTCTTCCACTATTTCATCAAACTGTAAATTCAAGAAGAACAAAGACTATACTAACCATGAATTCCCAAAGATACAGGCCTTCTGTGCTAAGAGATAATTCACCTGTCATTCAAATTAACAAATATTTATTAAATCCCCCTACTATGTGCATAGTCCTGAGACAGACACTACAGACTGTATGAAGTTTAGATGAGGTACAATCTGCCCTCAGAGGGGAGCAAAGGGAGAAGACCTATGTACAGATGACTAATACCTAATAATGTGTATAAATACATTAGAAAGGGGTACAACAATATGCTATGTGAGGTCCATATGATGGATGGGGTCAGGGAAAGGTTCACAAAAAAAGTGACTCTTGGGTTGGGTTTTGAAGGAAGGAAAATAATTGTATAATGCAAAGATAAGGACAGAAGATATTCCAGTTATAGAGAGCCATCTACGAAAAGGGGCAAAAGTGGGAACAGAAAATAATCTAGTTTGAATAACAGAGATCAAGAAAGGGAGTTAAAGTTAGAAGTATAAGAATGCAATGAAGCTAGAAAGATATCATCCTCTAGGAAGACTGAGGGTATAGGATTAAATGTTGACCAAGTGAAGACATTTCTGTGCAGACCTGAGATAACATGGTCCAGGTATTTTGTTACCTGATGTTCATATTTATTAGGCATCCTCAGGGATAAGCTTGATGTAGTTTTTCACTTGCTGGACAGAGAGCTTCCTAGTGAATCCTAAAAACAGATGGCTACATCAGCTCTCCACTGTAAATTCAAGGTCAAGAGCCCTTCCCCAGGAATCTGAGATTCACGAGGAATTTAAGTTCAACCACACTGAATCATACATTGAGAGCCACCAATTTGTCTAGAACTGATGTTTCTGCCTTTTTTGCTTTCCCCTTTTCTCTGTTTTTTCCTACCTTTCAGCCTGAAGAAAAAAAGGAAAAGAATCCTGGACATGTGCCAGACTGTTTGATGTATTACTGTACCCTTGGAGAAAAATGAGACTGAGTTTCTATTCCTCTCAAGGACTTCAATGACCCACTGTCCCAACTGACAAGCACATGTGACCTGTCCCAATCCTTCATCTCTCTATTATTAGTTTGGCAAAGCAAAGAGAGAGGATTTGAGAAGAGGGGATGGGTCAAGGGAGGAGAAAGAAATGGCAATGGAGGGGGTATTTCACCCAGCAAACAAAGACAGAAAGGGTTAAAGAAATCCTGAGTAATAAACCATCATGGGAAAATTAAGGCTTTGCCCCAGGAACTAGTGTCATGAAAGTCATATTTTCTCCCTCCACAATTTACTCTACCCCAACTAGAAAATTCACAGTCTATCAACTACTATTATGCCTGGCATAATATGCCTGACACTACTATATGCTTGACACTGAGTTAGGCACTTGGAATGCAGATATAAAGAATGAAACAATACCAACTTCAAAGGTGTTTGCATTCTCATGGAGGAAATATCAAGTACGTAAATAAATACAGAATAGATATGAAATGAATAAATATATGCAAATAAAATACAAAGTTTGGAGAAAGAACACCAATATTTGTGTGGAAGAGGGGATTGAGGAAAGGTATCAGTCTTCAGTCATCAAAAAGATAGCACTTGATTTATATCTCAAAGGGATTCTTCAAGATGGAGGAAAAATGAGAGTTTGTTCCAAGCACATTGGATGGCTAGTGCAAAGGTACATATGTGAAGAACAGAGAAAAGATGAGTTTGTCTGGATTATAGAGTAAAAGAGTAGATAGAAGTAATGGCCAATGGTATTAGAAATCTGGGTGGAAGCTAGGTAGAGCTACATAAACCAAACAGAGGAGCCCATATTCTACCCCAGGCAGGTAATGAGGTAAGAAGGGTAGACAAATGGTCAGATTTTCATTTAAGAAAATTACTTTGTCAGTAGTATGTAGGGAAAGGTGAGAAGCTTGAGGCACAGGGTCATTGCAACAATCTACTAAGAGATTAAAAGGGCCTGAACTAGGGGTAGCTGCATGAGTGATAAAAAGGTCAGATGGGAGCGAGCGTTGATTTGGCAGTTGTTGGAATTGTTGGAAAAGAGTGAAAAGTCAAAGATAATACTAAGGTGATGAACCCTGGAGTCTAGATGGGTGGCAGGTCTCTTGACAAACTCCTCCTTTCTCTACCTATAGGGCAGACAAGCCACCCTACTTGAAGTTGCGAAATGCCCTGTGGGAGAGATAAAAGGTGGTGTGTGCTAGCCAATTTAAACCACCACCACCACCACCTTGACCACTATTTCCCCTCATACTCTAGTAAAGGTAGCTGAGGATTCTGAATCCAATAGACGTGGGAATAGTGGTATCCCACTTAGGCCACCTGCCCTGCCTCTAGCCTGGGCTACACAGCTGTAGTAGAGGTGAGCAATCATTGTAATCCATCACAATGGTCTGACCTTCCTTGCTGTCTCCCATACTAATTGCTGGCCAATTGCCACTGACTGGCAGCTAAGCCCAAGAGGTCCAGAAGTGGAAGCACGCTCCAAACCACTAATTAGGCTTTGATCCCCGGTCCTTCAATCATCAGCCCAAGGCAATAGCACCCATGTGGATGTAACCTGGCAATTGTTTCTATCAGTGATATGACCATAAGATCAGGAAAAGAAACTTTTCACCACCAAAGTCACTGTCGAGTGATTCAGCATCAGAAATATACATATTATCAGTGGAATTGACACTAAAGAAAAGGCATTACCTTCTCCTTTGCTGGTAAGCCCAGAGGACTGTGGGACCTTTCCATTTAACTTACAATTAACATTTTCTATATATGTTGTTTCCCTCATTAGAATGTGAGTGCCTTAAGAAAGAATTAACATTACTTTTTTATCCCCAGTATTTAATACATAATAAACACTTATAAAGGGTAGCTAAGTGGTACAGTGGATAGATTGCTGGGAGGACTCATCAGTTTCAAATACTTACTAGCTATATGACCTTGGGCAAGTCACCTAACCCTATTTGCCTCAGTTTCTTCATCTGTAAAATGAAATGAAGAAAGAAATGGCAAAACACTCCAGCATCTTCTGTCAAGAAAACCCCAACTGGAGTCACAAAGAGTCAGATACAACTGAAACAACTCAACAAAAACAAAATCCTTATAATGTACATAAACACTTATAAACAACAAATACTTCATTCACTCAAGGTTCAGAAAGATCTTGATTAGGTTAGAGAATTGGGCTGAATTTGATTAGGCAGACAGATTAAGTGACTTATCCAGGGTCACATAGCTAATGAGGGTCTGAGGCCAGATTTGAACCCAAATCTATCCCGACTCCAGGCCAGCACTCTATCTGTTGAGCCATCTAACTGCCTGGAACATAGTGAAAGCTTATTGACTCAAACCATACCAGATCACAAAATGTATTTATAAAGCGGTAATTATCATGTATTGGCTAAGAAATAGAGTGGTAGATCCAGTGGAATAGATTAGGTACATAACACAGAGTAGTAAATGCCCATAGTACTCTAGTATTTGATAAACCCAAAGATCCAAGTTTCGGGGACAAGAAATTACTATTTGATAAAAACATCTGGGAAAACTAGAAAACTGCTTGGCAACTAGCTATAGACCAATATTTCATACCACATGCCAAGATAATGTCAAAATGGGTACATTTAGACATAAAGGGTGATATGAACAGGCAGTTTTCCTATGAAGAAATCAAAGTTAGTAATATGAAAAAATGCTATAAATTACAATTTATTAGAGAATTCAAATTAAAGTGACTCTGAGGTGCAACCTCACATCTGTCAGATTGACTAACATGACAGAAAAGGAAAATGACAAATGTTAGAGGGGATGTGGGAAAATTGGGATACTAATGCACTGTTGGTGGAATTGTGAACTGATTCAACCATTTGCTTTCCCAAAGTCTACAGTTTATGGTGACTCTATTTGAGTGTCCTCTACTTCTCTGTCCAAAACTCCAGGAGTGAGCGGTCATTTCCCCAAGGTTCCCATCACTTTTACCCCTACAACTATTTCTTCCCTGATAATGAACATCAGGTCCAGAATAGAATTTCCCGTTATGATTTCCATTGACTTTTAAAAGATGAAATTATGGTATTGGGAGGAGGGGAGAGTAAGAGAGAGAGACAGAGACAGAGACAGAGAGAGAGAGAGACAGAGAGAGAGAGACAGAGACAGAGACAGAGAGAGAGAGAGAGATCCAGCAAACATTTAAATGATTGAAATTTAGTATCATTAATGTGTCATACAGAGCTCTGTGTCATATTCATGATCTGTTTCCCAACTCCTCACCTATTTCCTGTCTGTTCAGATAGTCTCTCTAAAATATTCCAAGGACAAAATTCCCCCTCCATTCGCCTTCACCCAAATACTCTGTTATGTTTCTTTCCTCCTTTTCCTCAATTTCTTCATGAATATGACTTCTTACAAATAGTACTATCCCAGTGCTTACCTATTCTAAAGAAAAACAAAAGAAAATAATGCCCCTTTAAAAACCTTTTCACAGTCAGAAGTAGAGAGAAAATGTACAAATTAGATTTGCACCCTGAGGTTTCAAGCACAAATTCTCATGATCAAACAAGGGGAAAAGGAAGCCCTAAAGTAAGTACATACCCTCTTTGCAGCTATAGAATGACCAATGCCTTTTAAAAGAAAAGATAATACAATATAAAGGAAAGAACTTTGGACTAAATATAGATCTTACAATTAGCTTTTTTATTTTGGGCAAGTCACTTTCCCTCTCCAGGTTTCATTTTCATCATCTGCAAAATAATAAAGGACATTTGGGTGGCACAGTGAATAAAGCACTGGGCTTAGAGTCAGGAAAACTCATCTTCCTGAGTTCAAATCCAACCTCAGGCACTTACTAGCTGTGTGATTCTGGGCAAGTAACTTAACCCTGTTTGCCTTAGTTTCTTCATTTGTAAAATGAACTAGAGAAAAAAATGACCAACCACTCCACTATCTTTGCCAAGAAAACTCAAATGGGGTCACAAAGAGTCAGACACAACTGAAAAATGACTGAAGAACAACAAAATCGAGAGAGGCTTATGTAACTTGAAATGAACTATATGATCCCTAAAGTTCCTTCCAGATCCAACATTCTGTGATTCTAAAAAAAAAAAAAAAGACATAAGGTATAGGTCATTAGAAACATGTTGACAATAAGAAGCAACTTTTAAAAAATTTTAATGTGTCAATCACTTTGGGAACTTTATAGTGAAAGAAGTGAATCTGGAACCCTATTTTTCCTTTCTTCTGTCTTTCAGTAGAGAATAAGTCATCAAACAATCTTTGTCAGGAAGCAGCTCCAGAAAGCATCCAATGGTTGCATATGATTCCTTTCCTATGCTCTCCGTGTATCTAAAGGATTCTAAATGAGCTGCCTTGGACTCACCCAAGGGACTCCCCTGATGGTGATTTAGTGAGCTCATCAGCATCTGTAGGACAGACACAAGGCTCTGTCACTTGATAGTTCTAGTATTCCAATATGTTAGCTGTTTGTAGTAGCTTGGGGGCACAGCTGTATTCCTAACACTCTTCAGTGTAACTCCATTTCTGCTGACTCTCCCCCACATCTGCTACTTGGAGTGAGTGTTCTAGTTGTTACAAAATCACCCCCATCAGAAAAAGTCTCTAGGAGAGAAAAAAAGGAGGGTTGGTGGGGACTGCTGCTTTGCTAGTGTAAAGGTTCGAATTATAATTTAGCATCATCCTCTTTCTTTGGGGAGGTTTCTGCAGAGATGTGTACACATCCATCTGCTGCAATGTAGACAGTCCTTGGGGGAAAAGACAGCAGTGGTATTCATCTAAGAAGGATTAAATACCTACTACTGAGATTGTCCTTATACCACCTGAGGGGGTGTACATCACAGATGTGAATTTGGAATGGGTCAGAGATCAGCTAACAAGAAATAGAGCAGAAGATTAAGTAAAAGACAGTTTTGGACTCAGGCATGGGAAAAGAGAAAATTGTTAGGATAAGCAAAGAATCATAGGATTTATAGTTGGAAGTGTAGAGGTCATTTAATTTAATGCCTTCATTTTACATGAAGAATCTAGGATCAGAAGCAGAATGGCAATTTAGGAAGCTAAGAGAGGTTAGAATATTTGTGTATGACCTTAGGGGTCACTTTACCGTCACTGGCAAAACATCATTCTTCCTGTTTTGTTTTGTTTTGCCATAGGTATTCCTCTTTTTGTGCACTTCCAAACTCCCCAGAATTTTTTTAAATTCCATAAAATATCTTAGCTTTACCTGCCCCCAGTGTTAGGAGCCACTTACAACAAGGACATCTCAATTCTTACATTTCCTCTTTGTCCCCTAAGGATGCAATCTTGGACCATCTTGTTTCCCATCTTGTTTGTACTTAGACCTCCTCATTGTCCATCTAACTTGACCAGATGTGGCCCCAGTGGGGTGCTGGAACCAACTTAGAGAGCTACTTGTCAAATTTCCTGTGTGAGCATTTACACCTTGGAAATCACCAAATGTTACGTATTAGAGCTTGAGTTATTGTTTTGTTGATTGTCCAGACTTTAAAAAGTAAAGGAAAAATGCTTAATGCAGATTAAATTTAAAAGAGTGCTGAATATGCTTTCTTTTCCCCAGAAAGCCAGTTAGTAAACATTTACCAGCACACCCCTGGGAATGGAGTATTTGAATTGGTAAGGAAGTGTTTAGGCTGGGGAGATGAATCAATCAATGAGCATTTATTAAGTGCCTTCTAATTACTAGACAACATACCAGGGACCAGGAGTACAAATACCAAAAACAAAAAACAGGGCAGAGCCAAGATAGTGACGTAGGAGCAGCAAGGCACGGCAGCTCCCACACAGCCACCTCAAATACCCATAAAATATGATTCTAAACAAACTTTAGGGCTCTAAAACACATACAAATATACCTCCCGCTGAAGGCAGCTTGGCTTGAAGGGACCATCTCAACACTGGGAACCAAAACCAGCCCAGCCTGAAACCTCAATGTGGCCCTGGGGGCAGCCAGACAAGTTGAGCCGAGCTGCAGCTGGAGCTTCAGGAGAGTGGATCAGTGGTGGCTGTGGCCTTTTCCAGAATTATCAAGCCACAAGAAAAAAGGACTAAGTGAAAGGTCAGTGGAACTTGGCTAAAATTGGGGGAGAAAAGCAGTCTGGCTAAACTGCCTCCAGGGCAAGGAAATGGCAGAAGCGGAGGACCTGGAGCTGCCTCCACATTGCTGCTTCAGAGCTCCCGGCCTGCAGACTGCAGGGGGGGCCAAGCGAGCATTCAGAGGCCAAGTGCTCCTGTGTTGAGAGGCCTGGATCTGGATTGTGGTCTTAGGTGGTGGTCCTGGGGTGTGTTTTCAGCGAGCCAAACCTGGTGGGGGCTGCAGCAGCCTCCTAATAGCTCAAGCAGCTGGGAAAACCGCAGCGATTTGGGACAGAGCTTTCCCCTCTGGAAGCAGAGTTCCACAGAGCTAAAAAATCATTGACTGGCCTTCACGAGCAGGCAAAGGCAGCAAAGTAAGAACAGCAGCCAAACTCTACATTCTTTGTTTGGGGACAAGAAGGATCAAAACAGGGAATGGGAGGAAGACAACACAGTCAGAACTCCCACACCAAAAGCTTCCAAGAAACATGAAGACTGCCTAAAAGCTAGAGATCAGCTGAAGAAGGATTTTGAAAACCAAATGAGAGAAGTGGAAGAAAAATTGGGAAGAGAAATAAGAATGATGCAGGAAA
>CM053584.1:179254511-179270870 GCA_028627135.1 Pseudochirops cupreus | reverse complement strand
TTCCATTTGCTCCACTCTAATTCTGAAGGAGTTATTCTCTTCAGAAAGCTTTTTAGATTATTTTTCCATCTGGCAAATTCAACTTTTGAAGGCATTCCTCTCCTCATTGGCTTTTTGGGCCTCTTTTGCTATTTGAGTTAGTCTATTTTTTAAGGTGTTATTTTCTTCAGTCAGGTTGTTGACTCTCTTTTCATGATTTTCTTGCATCATTCTCATTTCTCTTCCCAATTTTTCCTCCACTTCGCTTATTTGGTTTTCAAAAACCCTCTTAAGCTGCTCTATGGCTTATAACCAGTCTACATTTTTCCTGGAAGCTTTTCGTGCAGGAGTTCCGACTGTGTTATCTTCCTCCCATTCCATGCTTTGATCCTTTTTGTCCCCCAAAAAAGGAATCTATGGTTGCATTGCTGGGTTTGCTTTGCTTCCTTTGCCTACTCATGTTGACAGTCATACTTGACTTTTAGGTTCAGTAGAACTCTGCTTTCAGAGGGGAGAACTCTGTCCCAAATCACTGGGGTTTTCGCAGCTGCTGGAGCTATCAGGTGGCCACTGTTTCTGCATCCCCCCCAGCTTTGGCTCACTGAAAACATACCTCAGGACCACCACCCAAGACCAGGATCCGATCCAGGCAGCTCAAGGAAAGAGCCCTTAGCCTCTGAATGATCTCTTGGCCCCTCTGCAATCTGCAGGCTGGGAGCTTCTGAAGCAGTCACATGGAGGCAGCTGCAGGGCCACTGTTTCAGCCACTCCTAGCTCTTGGGCAGTTGGCTGAACCCTCTCCCCTGAATTTATCTGAGTTCCACTGATCTTTCACTTAGTCCTTGTTTCTTATGGGTTTGTAATCTGGAAAATGCCACAACTGCCAGTGATTTGTGCTCCAGCCACAGCTTGTTCTGGTGGCCCTAGGGCTCCAGGCATGGGTTCATGCAGTTCTGGCCTGGGCTCCCAGCATGCTGCAATGAACTCCTTCCTGTCTGTCTGCCAGGCTGCCTTCAGCGGGAGCTTTGATACTCTGTCATTTTGTGAGTTCTGGAGCTTTAAAATTTGTTTAGAGCCATATTTTATAGGTATTTGAGGTGGTTAAGGGGAGAGCTGTGAAGTTTTGCTCTTCTACGCTGCCATCTTGACTCCACCCCCATCTGTTTTTTACATATTTTGCATGTGTTGATTATTGTATTATTTCTTTGTATCTTTGAAAGCATTATTAACTCGGATATATGAACATAACTTTTTAGGGTAAGGATTTATATTGGAATGTTACCTTTAAAAATTGTAATCTCATACAATGTATTATTAGAGATATTCCCTACTAACTCATAACAATCTGCAAAAGAGCATAGCTTAGATTTGATCAGTGAGGCTTTAAACCATAAAAAAGCATTTCATAGGGCTACTATTATTGACATGTTTTTAGTATTTTAGTTACCATTGTTACATTTTTCAGCTATATCTTTACAATCCACAATTCATACTGTCCAGCATGCTGCAGAACTAGCAAAAATAAAAATATCTGAAGCATTTCAAGTACAGGAAAATATCAATCCAGCTACCTATACTAAAAATAGAAAAATTAGAACAGTCTATATTAGATATAGGAGATGAGGTAGAGACCCTTAAGACTCGGTTACCTCTACAAGTGACAGATTGTACATCTATTTGTGTCACCCTCAGATTACATTACTCCTCCCAGACCATCATTACCTGGGACAGGATTAGAGCCTGCTTAGTAGGAGCAAGGCTTGATTCTAATATCACCATTGGAAATAAAGGTTTTCCATCAGATTAGCTAATATATTGAACACAGTATGATTCCTAGGATTGACCCAGAAGAAGTAGCAAAGACAATAACTGGCACGTGGAAGAAAATGTCTCCATTTCAGAACATACTGGCTCTTGGTATGCATTTACTTCCTATATTAATCATTATAATAACCTTTTGTGTATTTACATCATCTATTTTACAAATGGTGTCCCATGATGTCAAGGCTTTAAGCACTGAGGTACATGTCCTTAAATTATTTTATAAAAAAGGGGGAGATGAAGGGAGCCAAAACATCTGATCCAGGAATCAGGCTGGTCCTGGATAAGTTCACTCCAGGTTTTTACTATGGCCAGTCCAAGTGACTGGTCCTGGTTTTTTCCTTGAGAAATGGCTGTAAATCAGAGCCTTTCTGATATCCTGTGATCCAGGGAGGTGCCCTGTTCTGGAATTACTGCCAGAAGGTGTTAAGCTCCCCCATACATTTTTAGATGCTATTCTTTGGGTACTGGAATCAAGGACATAGTTATCCTCAAGGCCTAAAAATTCACGTCACTGTCTGGCTTCTTGAAACTGAACAAAGAGTATTAAAAAAACTAAATGACCTATAATTACCTTCTTTGTGTCATTACTCTATAAAAACCTTGTTCATGGTATCAATAAACAGATTGCTTGACAATCACACCTGGACCACGATTTCTCATGCTTTCACTGCTAGTGTGTCAGTTTAGAGCTGGCTTAAGAAACCATTTAAGATATCTCTACAGACAAGTATAAAGAAAAATAGCGTAGCATTTCTTCAGCAATAAAAATTATGTAGCTGCCCCATCCCCAATTTTTCCTGAAACATAAGCTTCCTGGGCATATGCAGAGTTAGACATAACTCCAGATTGGCTGAGAGAATGCTAAGCAAGATGTTGTGCATCCCATAAGAGAGATTACTGGAGGAAATGCCAAGAAAGGATTTTGAAAAGAAAGCATGAGCTGAACTAGAGATATGTGGAGCAGTCACTCTACCTACTCCTTCACTCCCTCCCTATCATGCTCCTTCACTTCCAGTATTTGAAACCCTAAAGACTTCTGAGAGCAACTTTGAATTGGTGAAATCCTTCCTTCTCTCCCAGCTTCAGTTGAGCTTTATCTTAATCCCAGCTAAAGAGCTCATTCACTCTTATGTATACTTTGTGTATATTCTAATCTGTATAACTTCTTCCATTTCTACTTGCTGCCTTCCCTGATAAGGAGGCTTATTCACTATTCATGATGGTCTTTTGTGTAACTGGCATTTGCTGAGAAGGAGTCAATCTGGTAGGTGCAAGCTAAGGGCTTGAGAGTGATCAGAGAAGTAGCTTTCATCCTGAACTCTTTATAATAATAAAATACCTAGATTAGAGATGTTTCAGGTGGCATACATGGTATACATCTAGCTGGATACTCCTCTTGAAGATTAAAAGAGAGAGAAACATCCTCCAGGCTCATCAATCCTGGACTCTGCTTGCCCCTCTCCTCAGCTAAGCTAACTTGGCTCTCCTATTACTCTCCACAAAGGTGAGTCAGATCTCAGATCATCACTATGGCAATCATGAGCTGTGTGTATGTGTGCGTGTTTATGTGTGTGTGTGTGCCTAGAAAGAGACTACAGTATATGTATATGTATATGTACATGTATATATGTTTTAGATAATACTCATATATGTGTGCATGTATGCATGTATGTAACTATGTCTCACAATTAATTAAAATAGAAACCTACGAGATGATAAAAGAGTTCTAGGTGACTTAGCAGACAAAGCGTGGGGCCTTAAAGTCAAGAAGACCTGAGTTCAAATTCAACCTCAAATACTTACATTTAACCTCTGTTTGCCTCAATTTCTTCAACCATGAATGATAATTACAGCATAAGAGCACCCTCCTTGCTGGGTAATTGTGAGGATCAAAAAAAACATATTTGTAAAAATAGTCTTCCTTCCTCCCTCTCTCCTTTCCTTCCTTCTTCCTTCCTGTTCCACTCTACTCTCCTCCCTTCCTCAATTAAGAACTTGTTTTGTACTTTATGCCGCTTGCCCCAGGGACAGTTTGTACAGTTTGTCCCAGGTAAAAACATTTCTAATTATAGCTCTCTTATTCAATCCCCAGAAATCTCCATCTTCCATTCAGTAATTCCCCTAAAGGAGGTCTTCTTAGCCAATATGCCAGAGATGCATTGGCAGCAGGGAGGCGGCCTCCAGGACTCCTGTTGATCCTGTTTTATCTGGGTAAGGATTCTGATTTCCAGCAGTTTGTCCATATCAGAAAAGCACAGAATAAATGTAGGGAGCCTGTTGCCTGGTTACTTATCCTGAAGAGGCAGACAAGTAAGAAATGCCAAAGAAATTAATCACCATCGGTGATGCTTGGGAAATTGAGCAATACTGAAGCAAAGCAACCTAGTTTCAAACATTTTCTCAGGGACCTGTTCTCATATCCTTACCCTAAGAGAACCCTTACCCTCTTGGGAATTCAGGGGAAAAAAAAGTTCTGGCTCCTTCACCCACGGGAAATGAATCTAGGCCTTTATGGCTATATTTCCCTATAAGATCTTTGTCATCCAGACTAACTCTCCCGCTCCCCTTTCCCCTTTCTTCTTCTCTCTATTGTACACAAAGGTTAGTCTCTCCTTTGGGAATCTCTGATCTCTTTCATGCTCTGAGTGTAAAGAGAGAGACAATATTATCATTTCTTCTGTTTTCCATGCAGAGATTGTGCAAAGGCTTAAACTGGGCCCAAGCACCTGATCAAGTCACTGAACAACAGCTATATTGGCAAAGTCTTAGAGGAGTGATGACTGGTGAAGGTCAATTGTAACAGCCCATCAAGAATACAGCCCTGCTATTCGGCATAGCAAGGACGGAAAAAAAAGACTTTTGAGGTAAAATGTCTGCATCTTACAATCAAAAAAATAAATCATAGCTGAAAAGGAACCTCAAAGGTCAACTGGTTTAGTCCTCTGATTTTACATTTTTTGGAAACTGAGGCCCAAGGAAATTAAGGGCCTTGCTTCAGATCATGGAGGTAGTAACAGATTTGGGTTTAAACACAGATCCTTTGCCTCGAAAGCCAGTATTCTTTGCCCGTTACCATGTCCTTCACCACAAATCCAAGTTGTGATTCTCAGCTTTCCAAGTTCCGAAATTCAACTTCATCTGTTACACAGCTATGGTTTGATCTAATTCTGGGAGGTGATTTGAATTAACCAAATATACAAGTATCTGAACAATATGAATAATGAGGCAGCCCAATGTGACACTGGGCAAACCCCTTAATCTCTCTCAGGCTTAGTTTCTTCATCTGTAATGAGGGGACAATATTGGCATTTGCCACAGTGTTGTCGTGGGGATCAAATGAGGTAAGACATGGGATACTCTTCGCAAACCTTAAAGTGCTTCATCGACCAGGGTGCAACTCGTTTGTTTACAATGAGGGCTGTAACTGTCCAACAGAGGGAAATATTCATGTTGCTAGGTCAGAGTTCTCAGGTTTAAAAAAACCTGCTTGAGGAAGCAAGCACATTAAGATGAGAAAGTTGTCTGGTGATTGTGAAATCAGGGCAAAGGGAATTAGGAAGTCCTGAGGAATATTTTCATCAAGCCTAATGAGTTACTTTTCTCCATCACCCACTCAGATGGGAAAATTTTTGTTGCCTGGACAGTGAACCTTCCCACCACGGACAGGACTGGAATTTCACTTTCTAATCCTCCCCTTTTCTGCTTTCTACACAGTGTAGGCACTTGTTATAGAACATCGTGCTGCGTCTCCCAGTCAGAATGTTTTTATATTCCTGTCACCTCTCACAGTGCCTGGCACTTAGTCAGCATTTAACAAATGTTTTCTGAGTTGAGTTAACTTGGATCACCCATAATTCATTTCATCTTCCTCCTATATCGCCAGTTTCTATATTACAGATTTCTTTCCATGGTCCACATTCTTACCTGGGCTGCCATGGTGAGGAAAGAATGCTGAACCTGGAATCAGATGATCTATGCTGAAATCACAGTTCTGTTACTTACTTGCTTGGTTAAGTCACCTTAGCTCTCTGAGCCTCAGTTTATAGAATGAGGAGGTTGAATTATTAGATGATTTCTAGGGTCCAGTTTGTTGTTTTGTTCGGTCATGTCCAACTCCCCATTTGGGCTTTTCTTGGCAAAGCTCCTAGAGTAATTTGCCATTTTCTTCTCTAGCTGGTTTTACAGATGAGGAAAGTGAGGTAAATTAGGTTAAGTGACATGCCCAGGGTCACACAGTTTGTGTCTGAGGCTGGTTTTGATCGCAGGTCTTCTGACTCCAGGCCCGGGACTCTATCCACTGTACCACTTAGCTGGTCTGACTTATTATCCTGTCAGTAACATGTCACCAAGCCATACTCCAGTGTGGATTATTTTTTTGAATGTATCCAATGGATCTGAGACCTGCCTGCTGAGCTCTCTAAACTGGGCAGCTCCCTCTGACTCTACAGTCCAATCCAGCAACATCCCAGTCTTACTGCCAGAGATGTCTCTTTGCTAAATCTTTCTCAGGTTTCCTAGAGCTGCTGATCAAATCCAAATGTAGATGCATGTGTCCCTGAGCAAGTCAACACAGACAGGAATATGCTGGTAAATATTTAATAATAAGCTCTCCAGGGGGAAAAATGGGCAGAGAACATACGTTTAGTTTAATCTTCATTATTAACATTTTTCCTATCACTTTCTTAAGTCTAGACAATCCACAGAATAATAAATCATGCCATGATTTGTGGCATTTACTGATTTCTGAGGTGTAAATCCTCACACTGAAAATTTAATAATCACCTCTCATAAGCTGGCTCCAGCATACCCCTGGATACAGCCTTGAACTGAAGTTTGTAGGCAGGAATATTAAGCAGTCCCTATGTTACCAGGACCAAAAGAAAGAAGGAAACACTTCTCTGCTGAAACTCTATTTTTAAATGGGACAAAAGACAAAGGGGAGAGGGAAAGGGGGGCGAAGGATGCCTTTACTGTTGCCTGGTGGCCCAGAATTTGAATGTAGCATTCTAGAAGGGCGGGAGGAACGTGCTGGCTAATATCTGGATCAGTCTCTGCCTCCTGTGATGAGACTGAGGAATTGCTTTAACCCCTAGAGATCCCAAAGCAGACTATTTCATGCCACTGGACAAAAGCCTGGCTGCAGCCCCAGCTGGGTCAGGAAAAAGCAATAAAATCCTTTTGTTGATTTGGACACCAAGATAGTGGGTTGTCTCCTCCAGTAATCCCCTGCCTATCTTTGGCCTCTGGGCTTTTATCCAGATACTAGAGCACACAGACACCCTGACCAATCTGCTCGCCATTTTCAGCTGGGGTTGCCAATTACCCAATGATTGTTTATTGTAGAACTCAGGAACACTCTCCTAATGTATAGTGTAGAGAACTTGCCCATAGTAGGCACTTAACAAATATTCGTTAAATTGAATTGAGAAAGAATGCTATCCATTCCCAAATTTCTCCCTCAGTCTTCTGCTTTGAGTTCAAAGTTAGGATCATGGATCTGAGTTTCCTTAAGTGCAAAGAAATCTGTCCTAAGCACCATCAAAACAATAGAAGGGAAAGCTACCCCTATCCTCAGGGGTCTTATAATTTTAAAGGGGGAGAGGGGAATGGCTGCAGAATCAATTTACTAAAGAAGTATAACTGTAGTTATGATTAACTCCCTCCCTCTCCAGGATCATAAAGATGTTGTCATGGAGACATTGGACGACCACAGGGTTTTGATACAGTGAACTGGAGGGATTATGGGCACAGATTTTTTTTTCTAGTTTCCAGTCCTGTTATCATAGAGAGGAATTCTGCACAGGGATGGGGGAGACACAAGTGGAGAAGCAAAGAGAAGCTCCAGGTCTTTCAGATCTCCCTGATCTTCCTGCTGAGCTTGGCAAAGAATATGGGATGAGTATGTTGCTCCTGTAGCCAAAAGCAGGGAAAAACTAAGCAATGATCAAAAATCTATTTTTGGAGCAGGTATGGAAGCTGACAGTTGTGAGCAAGATGAGAGTAGACACACATGGAACCAGAATGGAGCCAGCCAGAGGGATAGAGAGCAGAAAGAATCAAACTAGGGGCTTAAATTAGTCAGTTAGTTAAATAAACTAACATTTATTAAGTTCCTACTATGTGCCAGGCAATATACTAAGCAATAGGTATACAAAGAAAGGCAAAAACAAGTCCTTGGTATCAAGGAGCTCACAGTCTAGGGCAAATGAACCCCAATCCATAGCTTTCTTCTACATGCTAATTCCCCAGAGCTCAGAGCTAAGGAAAGCCCCACTTCATTTACCTACCCAATTGCTGAACTGTACTTTCTGTGGATTATGGAGGAGAGGTGGGAATGGGAAAAGAAATAAATCAACACGGATACAACCTGATTGCAGCCACCTATGCATTGTTTTCAAATCTATTTGTTTTTGTACTCTTGGATACTTCTAATAAATTATTTGCCCATTAAAACTCACTTGTCTGACCTGCTCTCTGGCCCATTGGCTAGCTGCCAGCTGCTCCCTCATGTGTGGGAAGTGTCCTCATCTGAGTTGGGACCCTGATATTCCTGGTGCTGCTCCTGCTCATCATCACCATTTTGTAATGGGGACTCCAATGTGAACTGCAAAGACTTGGGATCATCCATGATCCAGATCCACTAAGATCTAGGATTGGATCCTTCCAAAGAGAGAAGGTGATGGCCTGGAATTTCTTGTCTTCATTCTCCTCTATATTCAGTCATTTCTTCCATAGGTAAGTTCAAGGGTGAAGAGGGAGAAGAATGTGTGTATGTGTGTTTGTGTGTGTGTGTGTGTGTGTGTGTGTGTAGATTGCTTGTTGTCTTACTAAATGTCTGTTTTTTTGTTTTTCTTTTACCTGAATTATGCTCATTCTCCAATACTGTATATAATAGGGTTCTTGATTCCCTAAAGTCAGGGTTGTCTAAGAGTCCTAAGACCATTTAAATGACGGTCTTCTAAAAGACCTTTCTATTGCCATCAAAATGTGAGATGTCATAAGGAGCAACATCTGCCCTCATTCAGGCTAGGTTGGTTTTTTTTTTCTTTAAAAAATAATGAAATCATCTTTGAGTCTTAATTGATCCAAAGGATTGTCTTGAAGCTCTGATATAATGTCTTGGTCACCTAAGTACAAAGTACAGAAACAGTACAGCTTGCTCCTCATCTTGACATAGCATTCTGATTGAACAATCGCAATGTCAAAAGCAGAATCAGGAAGTTGCACCCAACTGAATTAATACATTGCTAAATAGCCTTCCCATACACTTGTTAAGTAGACACTCTTCTGTTAAATGTTATATGGTTCACAGGTGTCACATGTCATTCCAATTCCAAGCCGGAAGCGTGGGACCAGTCTAAGTGAGACCTGGCCCCAAATACCATACTTTCTGCTATTGGGGGCGGGGAGAAACCAACATGTTATGGAATCTCAGAAGATGGAAAAAGTATAAATACTCACCAAGACATCCCTCAATTTAGAGATGAGCTGAAAGAAAACTGCAAGCGAGTCATTATTTCTGTTCAGACGAGCTTCAAAAGAAACAAATAACAATATGATTTTCCAGTTCATTTTCAAGAACTTCATCAAGGTGACAGTTTTACTGAGAGATATTGGCGTTCAGGGCATAGGTGAGTTAGAAAAGGCTCTACATACCAAGTTAAGAAACTGGGGGACTTGCCTACTTGTAGAATAGCTGTAGTGAGGGACAGGGGTCCTGTAAAGACTAGTTCTTGACACCTCCGAGTTAGTAAGACACCATGATGAGCAAGAAGAAAGAAGTGATGGGAAACTAGCCAAGTGGATTCCATGAACAGACTGCTCACGGGGGGTAGAAAGACGTCTGACGAAAGGGCGACAAATTAAGAGAGCAAAAAATAGTGTACCTGTCAGATCTACGGAGAATGGAAGAATTTATGACCAAACAAGAAACAGAAAACATTATGAAATGCAAAATGGATAATTTTAATTACATTAAATTAAAAAGTTTTTACACAAACAAAACCAAAACAACCAAGATTAGATGAGGGAAGCAGAAGGCTGGTAAACAATTTTTACAGCCAGTGCCTCATTTCTAAACTATAGATAAAACTGAGTTGAATTTGTAAGAATACGAGCTATTCCCCAATTCATAAATGGCCAAATTATATGAATAGGCAGTTTTCAGATGAAGAAATTAAAACTATAGTTATATTGAAAAAATGCTCTAAATCACTATTAATGAGAAATGCAAATCAAAACAATTCTGAGATACCACATCACACCCATCAAATTGGCTAACATGACAAAACAGGAAAATGGTGGAGAAGATGTGGGGAAATTGAAACACTAATGCGTTATTGTTGGAGTTCTGAATTGATTTTATCATTCTGGAGAACAATTTGGAACTATGCCCAAAGAACTATTAAATTGGGTATGCCCTTTGATCCAGCAATAACACGACTAGTTCTGTATCTAAAAGAGATCATTAAAATGGAGGAAAGACCCATATGTGCCAAACTATTTATAGCAGCTCTTTTTGTGGCGGTCAAGAACTGGACATTTAGGAGACGCCCATCAGTTAGGGAATGGCTGAACAAGTTGTGATATATGAATGTCATGGAATACTATTGTTCTGTAAGAAGTGTTGAACAGGCAGACTTCAGAAAAACCTGGAAAGACTTGTATGAATTGATACTGAGTACAGTGAGCAGAACCAGGAAAACACTACACGCAGTAACTAAGATTGTGTGATGACCAACTTTGTTAGATTTAGCTCTTCTGAGAAATTCAATGATCTAAGACAATCCAAAAGACTCATGATGGAAAATGCTATCCACATCAAGAGAAAGAATTATGGAGTCTGAATGAAGATCGAAGCATACTATTTTCTCTTTTTTGTTGTCATTGTTTTTGGTTTTTCTTATGATTTTTCCCTTTTGTTCTGATTCTTCTTTCACAACACGACAAATGTGGAAATAAATTTAACATGATCATACATTTATAGCCTATACCAGATTGCATGCTGTCTTGTGGAAGGAGGAATGTCGGGGGGATTTAAAACTCAAAATTCTATAAAAGAGAATGTTGAAAACTAAAGATAGACTATCTGAGTCTACTTTAACAATGTACATTAACAATATTGCTTCAAACTAGAAGAATCTTGGTTTAATAGGGAGCAGGGTTGAGAATGTGCTACTACTAAGGGCCACTTCTTTCTTAACTAGAATTTCAGTTGTAGAGGACAGTTATGTACCAAGATAATCAATCCATGGAGCTGATGACCAGCTTGTGCCCCTCAGAAAGCTCTATTTGGGGAAGGCAATACCTAGAAATGCAATGATAATTATAAACAGCTCCCAGATTCAAAGTCAGGCTTTATCCATCAAGGATTGAGGAATAAATACAAACCCAACTAAAGAGAAACCTAGAGACAAAGAAGAGGGTAGGGCTCTAACATTTCATTTTCCCATAGAGTTCATCTTGTATAAAGTCATATGCTTGAACTCCATCACTCTCAGAAACATGCTATGTCACCATCACTAAAAAGAACAAAGGGTCTTCAGAGTAGTATCCTGGCATCTTCTATCCCCTGATTCTCATCTCCTATCACACATTCTTTATTAACCATTGCTCGTTTCCCATTACCACTCTCTATCTGTTTTACACCTCCCATTCCCATTTCTTAACTCTTATTCTCCACTTCCCATCTTTCATCACCCAGCTGCTGATATCTTGGAATGAATGGTTGGCCTATAGTTAGAGGAGACCTGTGCTCAAATCCCATTTCTGACATTTACTAGCTGGGTAAATTACTTAATCTTTGGGGCCTATGGAAATAAAATATTGACTTTTAAACTTTGTACATAATTGTAATTCAATTTATTAGGCTCTACTATTTGTTGATAAAGGCAAATAGCCCAAAGAAAACACAAGATATTTTTTAAAACCCGAAGATACTAAAAATTTTTCTGTGAACAAAAAAATCATCCTTTCCCACAAACTACTGTTGTTTCAATCTTTGTGTTTGTAGTACCTTCATTTCATCCTGACAGTCCTTGAAGTGATATCATACTGACTACTATGATTTAAACATTAAATTTGATATGGTTTTCCTGTCTGTTCGATAGATCCTTTGTTATTAATTTGTAACTTTAATGCAAATATTGTCATAAAAAGTTATTTCTAGAACTTTCTGACAGTATCTCCACAAGAATACACTAAGTTCTAGACTCCTTGTATCAAAACTAAGAAGTTTAGTTGATAAAGAGGGATCTTTTTATCTGGAAACTATCCTCTAAACCAGTGGTTCTCAACCTTCCTAATGTGGTGACCCTTTAATACTCGTATGTGGGTGTATCTGCATGTGGGTGGAGCTGCCTGGAGACAGATAGAGGAGCGGTGTCTCGGTTCCTGAGACCATCGGAAATGTGTGATTTCCAATGGTCTTAGGTGATCCCTGTGACCCCTGTGAAAGGTTCTTTCAAACCCCAAAGGGGTGCAACCCACAGGTTGAGAACCGCTGCTCTAAACAGATGTTTGATGCACCAAATAGATATTATTTCTAAATATTGATCATTAGACACTCAGTTTATTTGTTAGACCAGTCAAAGTTTCTTCAACTATAAACAAGGGTCCAGTGTTCTATCTATCTCATAGGATTGTTGTGAGGGAAGTGCTTTTAAGCCTCAAAGTACATAAATGTGAGCTATCCTCATCTCCCCTGTTCTTTCCCCATCTCTCAAAAAGAAACCCCAAAAGGCAGTGAAATTCATGTATTCAAGATTGCATGTTCTAGTTCCCCCAAAGCCCTCCAACTCCAGATGCCTTACTACAGCTTTCTGCCTCACTAACTTAGAATCTTAGTACCTCTAGTTTCCCCTCCCCTTTTAGTCAAAATCAATGACAATGACAGAGTTTTAAGCCAAACAGTAGGAAGAAAGAAGAAAGTGCCTGGTGTCAGATTTGATGCAGGAGGCAGTTAGAAGAACCTATTACTAGTTCAGTTGCCTTAGGGTATGTTGGTGGGTACAGAGAGGAGTGTAATGTCAGCGAAATACTTTGGCAGGCAAGCTGCCTTCTTCCTTCTGTACTCTTATCATTAATGTGGAAGGCATAACATTGTCAGCTATTAGTCTAGAAGCAGGGAAATATTGCAGGAGATGTCTCAGTTAGGAGCTGCAGCCGACTCATCACATTAGGATAGGAATGCTTTTTCTTACTTCTTTGAACATTTGTGATCCAGTAAAAGTGAAGCCAGATAACTAAGGAGCCCACACTATGGCTACAGTAAATCTCAAAGGCAAGTACTGGTGGTCTGGGATCGTAAGGATTCTGTTCCTGACATTCTATCAACCACTTTATTATGCCAGGGTAGGTGACAGTTTAGAATCTAAGTCCAAGGAACCAGATGAAAGAGATGAGCTTTAGCTATGGATATACTCATAGGACACTGATGGGTTTCACTGGGCAGGATAGAATTAGCCAGATAGCACTCCATCCTTTCTGTTGCTCCACTCCCTTCCAGAAAGGTGTAAAGAGTAATCCTTCCCTAGCCTGGCCTATCTCTGCCATAGGAAGGTAGTTGTTACTATGATTTTTTTTTTAATCACCACCTTCTCTCTGAAGCTTTCTCCTTTGGAGATTTAATCAGTCATAGCCTGTTGCAACAATTACCTGAGGTCCAAGAAGCCCCTTTTAACTGGTACTTTATGGAATTTATGTTAGAGGAAAAGTTATTTGTCCATTTGCAATAACTCAGAGCCTCCATTTAGGACGATTTCTAATCTTTTGGACTGAGATTTGACCCTCTGTTCTAATTATGTATTTTGAACTAATCTCTGCCTTCTTCCATTCCCTCCTTCTAACCATGAGCTACATAGAACCAAGGTTGCTTTTTACTTGAAACAGAATCAGGTCACAAAAAAATATTTAGATGAAAGAAGTGAGAAAAGCATGTAACAGTACTTGTTTCTGGACAGACACAAGTGAGGGAAGGAGAGGAAAGAATAGACCTTCTGTAACTTCCTTCAGGCAATTACACTCAAGAGCTTCAGTCTTAATCCTTTCTTCAAGATACCTAGTCACAAAGTGCCTTTGAGGATCTTAATGTCAGTCTCTCCCTTTTCTGCTGAAGCTTAATTCTCAACTCTTTCATTCCCTTTATCCACTGCCTCTGTCCCACCACTTTGCTCCAGGTCAATTATATAAGTCCCAGGAAGAATATGACTGTCCCTACTGCCACTGTTGTCAGCAAATGCAATCAGCTCTCAGTCTGTCTTCTTTAAGACTTCTTTTCAAATCTCTTGGGTATGACTTAAGTTTACCTTCTGGTTAAAATGTTGCAGTAGAGGGCAGAGACAAGATGGCAGCATAGAAGCAGGAAAACTCCATGAGCTCCCCCCATAACCACCTCAAATACTTATAAAATATGACTCTAAACAAACTTTAGAGCTACAGAATTCACAAAGTGACAAAGAGAAACAAATCTCCCACTGAAGGCAGCCTGGCAGGCTGGCAGGAAGGGTCCATCACAGCGTGCTGGGAGCCAAGCACAGGCCTGCATGAGTCTGTGGTTTTAGCCCCAAGGTGGCCCTGATCGGCCTGGCTGGAGGGACTTCAGGAGTGTAGATTACCAGAAGCTGTGGCTATTTCCAGAATCATCAACCCATAAATGCCAAAGGCAAAGCAAAAGGTAAGTGTGGACTTTGGGAAGAGGGGAACTAAGAGTGCAGTCTGGTCTTTGCCCCAGAAAAGGAGAAGCAGCTCAGGCACAGTGGCTGTGCAGCTGCCTCCATGTGGATGCTTCAGAGCTCCTGGCCTACAGATTGGAGGGGAACCAAGTGACCATTCTGAGGGGTAATTGCTCTTGCTTTAACCTGCTTGGATCTGGATTGCTGTCTTGGGTGGAGGTGCTGGGGTGTGTGACCAGGTGCCAGAGCCTGTGGAGGCTTCAGAGAGGGCACCCAACTAATAACTCCACCAGCTGCAAAAACCCCAGCAATTTGGAACAAAGCTCTTCTCTCTGGAAGCAGAGTTCTACTGTGGCAAAAAACTCAAAAGTCAAGTAATTGAGTGGCAACATGAGCAGGCAAAGGAAGAAAAGCAAGCACAGCAATCCAACTTTAGATTCCTTTTTTGGGGACAAAAAAAGATCAAAGCATGGAATGACAGGAAGACAATGAAGTCAGAACTCCTGCATCAAAAGCTTCCAAGGAAAATATACATTGGTTACAGGCTGTGGAGGAGCTAAAGAAGGATTTTGAACACCAAATAAGAGAAGCGGAGGAAAAATTGGGAAGAGACATGAAAATGATGTTAGAAAATCATGAAAAGAGAGTCAACAACCTGAATGAAGAAAATAACACCTTAAAAATAGATTAACTCAAATGGCAAAAGAATGCCTTAAAAAGTCGAATTTACCAGATGGAAAAAGAATTTCAAAAGCTCACTGAAGAGAATAATTCCTTCAGAATTAGATTGGAGCAAATGGAAGCTAATGACTTTATGAGAAATCAAGACTATTAAACGGATCCAAACAAATGAAAAAAATAGAAGGCAATGTGAAATATCTCATTGGAAAAACCACTGACTTGGAAAATATATTCAGGAGAGATAATTTAAAAATTATTGGACTACCTGAAAGCCATGATCAAAAAAAGAACCTAGAAATTATCCTTCAAGAAATTCTCAAGGAAAATTGCCCTGATGTTTTAGAACCAAAGGGCAAAATAGAGGTTGAAAGAATTCACCAATCACCTCTTGAAAAAGATCCCCAAAAGAAAATTCCTAGGAATATTATAGCCAGGTTCCAGAGTTCCCAGATCAAGGAGAAAATAGTACAAGCAGCCAAGAAGAAACAATTTGAATATTGTGGAAACACAATAAGGATAACACAGGATCTGGCAGTTTCTTCACTGAGGGATTGAAGGGTTTGGAATATGATATTCCAGAGGTTAAAAGTGCTGGGATTAAAACCAAGAATCACCTACCCAGCAAAACTGAGTATAATGTTTCAGGGGAAAATATGGTCATTCAATGCAATAGAGGACTTTCAAGCCTTCTTGATTTGAAAAACAGAGTTGAACAGAAAATTTGACATTCAGATGCAAGAAGCAAGAGAAGCATGAGAAGGTAAACAAGGAAAATAAATCATAAGGAACTTAACAAAGTTGAACTATTTACATGCCTACATAGAAAAATGATAATTATAACTTATGAAATGTGTCTCAGTATGAGGATAGGTGAAGGAATATAAATTTGTGTGTGTGTGTGTATAGATATAAGTATGTATGTATATGTATACATGTATATATATATCTATATAGGAGGGTATATGGGTGTATGTATACATATGTGAGTGTGTGTATATATGTGTACAGGTATACATAGACAGAGGGTACAGGATCAATTGAATAGTAAGGAATGATTCTTAAAAGGTAAAATTGAGAGATGAGAGAGGAATATAATGACAGGAGATGGGGAGAGACAGAATGGGGTAAACTATATCATATAGAAGAGACAAAGGAGCACTGTTGCAATGGAGGGGAAGAACAGGAAGGAAAAAGGGAATGGGTC
>CM053584.1:179232694-179254011 GCA_028627135.1 Pseudochirops cupreus | reverse complement strand
GAACAGATTGGGGGAAGGGGGATTCAGTAGGCTTGCTATTTTGGGGTGGGGGTAGGGGAATGATGGCGAGAAAAAACTAACTCAAAATTTTGTGGAAATGAATGTTGAAAACTAAAAATGAATGAATTAATTAAAAGATAGACTAATGACTACTGGACTTTAAGTATTATCTCATCTAACACTCTAATTTTTAGAGATGAGAAAACTGAAGTTCAGAGAAAAGGGACTTTCCCATGGTCACATAAATAGCAGAGCTAGATAGAACTGGGGTCTCCATATTCTAAGCATACTATTCTTTCCATATTATTCTATTTCTCTTAGGTAATATGTAGGCCACAATGGAAAAGAAGTATCTGAATTTGGAGAGTATATAGTTTAAATAGAGGTGTCATGGTATATCAGATGGAAGGCCATCAGTATCAGAACCCCTACCTCTGATTTATACCTGTCATGTAAATATGAGCAAGTCAAAATTTCCCAGTACCTCAGGCAATTTTCTAAAATTATAAGTAACCATGCATATGCTTTGACTCAGAATTACCACTACTATGTCTGTATCCCAAAGAGATTTAAATGTGTATGTGGCAGGGACCTTTATGCCCATATGCACAAAAACATTTATAGAAGCTCTTTTTGTGATGGCAAAGAATTGGGGACTAAGGGGATGTCCATCAATTGCGAAATGGCTGAACAAGGTGTTGTATATGATTGTGATGGAGCATTATACTATAATAAATGACAAGCAGGATAGTTTCAGAAAAACCTGGAAAAGCTTACACGAACTGATACAAAGTGAAGTAAGCAGAACGAGAAGAACATTGTGCACAGTAACCTCAATATTGTACAATGATAAATTGTGAATGACTTAGACACTCTAAGTAATACAGTGATCCAAGACAATTCCAAAGGACTTATGATGAAAAATGCTATCTACTTCCAGAGAAAGAATTGATGGAGTCTGAATCCAGATTGAAGCATCATTTTAAAAACGTTTATTTTTCTCGTTTTCTTTTGCAACATGACGAATAGGGAAATTTTATTTCTATGGATGTATTTGTATAATCTATATTAAGTTGCTTATCTTCTCAAGGGTGAGAAAGGAAGGAGAGAACCTGCAACTCAAATTAAAAAAAACAACAAATGTTAAAATTGTTTTTACATGCAACTGGAAAAATTAAATAGAAAAGAAATTTCACTTGTAAAAACTAAACAAAGCCCTCAATGTATAATGAGTAAATACGACACTATAACCAGCCTTCCGTGCCCATAAACCCTCTCCACCTCCTACCTCTGCCAGAGGGGGAGTAATGTCATCTTATAGCTCCTCTTTGGAACTGAGCTTGTTCTTTGTATTTTTACAACATTCATTTTTCATTGTTTTGTGGCGATTCATTATGTATGTTTTTTCTTGGCTCTGCTTACTTCATTTGGTCTCAGTTCAATGGTTCTCTATATTCCTCATATTCATCATCTTACAGCACAATGAAATCCAAATAAATTCAAAAAAATTTTAAATAATAGATAAAATAAAATTATAAGTTACAGAGTGAGCAGCAGTGGATGGAGTTTCCACATCAGGAGTTTAATAAACCAGTGAAATCACAAATCCAGATGAGCCCTATCTCTGACTCTCTATAAGCAGCATACCTAAATATGACACCAAAATGCATATACTCAGACTCAAAGGCCAAGCAGCTTAAGAACTCTGATCAATGTAGTGACCAACTATGGTTCCAGAGGATTAACAATGAAGCAAGATAACCCCCTTCTGACAGAGAAATAACGGACTCAATGTAGAATGTGACATAAATACTTTGGATATGGCTAATATAGATTTTTTTTGCTTGATATATTTATTTGTTACAAGTGTTTTGCTTTTCTTTTTTTTCTTTTCATTTGGAGGGAAGGAGGAAAGAAACTGTGTTTTTGTTCACTAAAAAAACAAAATTTAATTTAAGTTTAACGTGTTTTAAAGAAAACATAGGAAGGGGAGGCTAGATGGTGCAATGAATAAAGCAGTGGCCCTGGAGTCAGGAAGACCTGAGTTCAAATCTGACCTCAGACTTACTAGCCATGTGACCTTGGGCACGTCACTTAACCCCAATTGCCCTGCTTTCCCTCCTCCAAGAAGCAAAAAAAAAAGCATAGGAAAGATAGTCAGCAAAGCTACAGCGTTGGTTCAGTTGGATACAACTCCTCTTATCTCCATTTGGATGCGTATCCAGGTAAATATGTTGACTGAGAAGCCCCAACTCCTCATATACTGAGTTTTTTATGCCTTAGGTCACCAACAAGCTAAGTGAATATTTTAAGCCTTACCCTTCTGTTACACTTATGTTTCAAAAGTGGTTTCATTTCCTTTTTAAGGAGAAAAATAGCCTTACCTACACATCAGGGACCTTCCAGTCTAAGAAATGTTGCACCTATAAAGTCCCACCCCATAGTGTCAGATTCCTAAAAGTTTTCTGGGGGACCTTCCACAACTTAAATAGACTTAGACCAATTACCAGACAATTCTGGCCTTGGGGATGTAAGATACACAATATGGACAGCACTGGAGAAGGAAAAAAAAGCACAGAAATACACTTCGAAGACAACAAGCAATGTAATGATCTCCTGAAAGAGCAGATGCCAAGGTGACTGAATGTGGAGGGAATAAAAATAAAAAATTCCAGACTTTTCCTCCCTTCTTTGGAAGGACCAATTCCTTCTAGGATCCAATCCATCTAGTAAATGTTGACAAATTTTAGGAATAGCATCAGGATTATCAAGGGCCATAACACAAATGATGACTCTTTCAGAACAGTCACTCAGACCTCCTCATTACAAGTCTGAATTACATCTGAATTAAGGTAGCTAGGAAGTCATTACTCTTTTTTATGAAACCTATCCAAGGGCCTGAGTTGATACCAAAATTCAGTCTTTACCACTACTCACTCAGTGCTCTCCAGCCCATCAACCAGACTGTCCCCATCCCTGGGAGTTCAGTTGGGGAAATAGCAATTTTTTGATTTTTTAGAGGTCTCTGCTGAGGGAATGTGCTCTTTTTCCATAGGAGTCAGGAAATTGTACAGACATAGTTTCATCTCCAAGCGGTTTAAGCCCTGGTCCTTAAGTAGGAGGTAATTTCTTGGTGGACCATTATGTACTATTCCAGTAATAATGTCTCTTCTAATCTGTATATCGTCAGTAGCATTATTAGTACATACAAGGTCTTGAGGAAAAGTCCTATAACAAGCAGTTATCTACGATAAGAAGTTGTACATGACTAAACTGAACAAGCCCCCAGTAATTTACTCCCTACCTTAGATGATTTTAACTAAGAACACATTTATTCAGCCAGCTTTAAGTAGGTTTTAGAAAGGGTTATTTATTAATGCAATAATATCTTACCACTTGATTTAAGTGGGGTTGGTGACTTGATCAATTTACTCAATCATCCCACCCTTACATAACTATGCATATTCTCCTCTTGGATTTTTTTTTGGTGGCATCAGCATAGTAGTGATAAAACTGGATCAAAGGGTATATACCCATAATATAGTAACTTTTTGAGCATAGTTTCAAATTACTTTACAGAACGGCTGCAACAATTCACAGCTTTACCAACTGTGCCTATTGTACCTATTTTCCTCCAATCCCTCCAAAATTTGTCATTTTCCTTTTTGTCATCTTTGCTAATACAATGAGTGTTCTGAAGTGGAACCTCAGAGTAGCTTTAATTTGCATTAATCTAATTACCAATGATTAGACACATTTTAAAATTTGTTTGTGGTAGCTTGGATTTCTTCTTTTGAAAACTATTCCTATCCTTTGACTATTTCTTAATTTGGGAATGGCTCTTGCCCTTATAAATTTAAATAAATTCCTTTTCTGTCTTAGAAATGAGACCTTTATCAGAGAAACTTGTTACAGAGAGGTTTTCCGCAGTTCATTGTTTCATTTCTCATTTTAACTGCATCGTACAAGAACTTTAATTTCATGTATCGAGATTGTCCATGTTATCTTCTGCGATGCTCTCTTTCCTTTGTTTGAATGTGAATGACTTCCGTAACGGAAAGGTTTACATTCCAAGTTTTCTGCTTGCTGCCAGATTTTGTGTGATCCTGACTGTGGGTCCTTAGTGTTGAACTCTTGCTATTTGCTTGAAGCATTTTTCTCTGTAATCTAAAAGGTTTTTGGCTGTGACATTGTAGGAAGAGGTTTGTTTTTGCTGAGTTCTTTTTAATTTTTGGTTCAGGTTTTGGGGGACTCGAGGGGATGAAGAGTGAATTCTTTCTATTTTCTACTTTCACTTTACCCTCTGGTTCTAATAGATATGGCCAATTTTCATCTGTGATTTCTCGAAATATGTTATTCAGTCTCTTTTGTTTTATTATGGTTTTTAGGCAGTCCAACGTTTCTTTGGTTGTTTCTCCTTGATCTGTGTTCCATGTCAGTTGTTTCTGATAGGCGATAACTAACATGTTCTTCTAATTTTTAGTCTTTAGATGTTTAAAAATATTTCTTCTTATCTCATAGAGTTATTAACTATGATTTTGTTGTTGTTGAGTTGTGTCCAGCTCTTTGTGACTCCATTGTGGGTTTTCTTGGCAAAGATACAGGAGTGGTTTGCCATTTCCTTCTCCAGCTCCTTTTACAGATGAGGAAACTTGACAAAGAGGGTTACATGATTTGTCCAGGGCCACACAGCTAGTATCAGGTCTTCCTGACTTCCGACCTGGAACTTTATCCACTATACCACTTACCTTTCCTAACTACTATTTAGTTCATTCTTATTATCAGACATTGTTACTGGAACAAAGTTTTGCACCTCATATACTACGTTGTTAATTCTCCTTCTAAGTTTTTCTCCCAGGTCCTATGACTCCTTTCCTCAGGTATACAACGATCTTCAAGGATCTCAGAGATCATGAGCCAGGGCTCATATCAGGGCCCTTTCAGTAGGACATAAGTGGTCTGATCTAGGACATGATCTGAGCTTTTCAGATTCCTAACCCAAGTCAGATGGTGCAGTAGACAAAATATGGGCTCATCTTCCTGAGTTGAAATCTGGCCTCAGACACTTACCACAGAGTGAATAGGAGATTAGGGATGGCAAGTGTTGCCATTTTGCTTTTTTTACCATAGGCTTCTTCTGACACCTTAGCCCCTGCCTCTCCCTATCCTGTCCTGCATTGTCTCTCCTATCCCCTGCATTTTATGGGTTATTTCATGGTGACTGTGCTAGGAAAGGTGCATATTATCAGAATTAATATTATGTTATAAAGAATTATATGCAGAAAAGTTCATTTTCAGCAATTTCTAGCCAAAGATTACTGGTTTTGATGGTCTTATAAACCATAGGATATTAACTTTCATGTTTTGGATTTTCACACTATTTTCTAGGAATGTTACCTAAGTGAAAGTTGAGGATTGACTATAGTTTAAGAAATACTTATCTTAGAGACAATGTATTAAACTAAAAGAGTCTGAGGAACATTTTTTTAAAGCGATACTAGAGACACAAATAAAGAAATATGTTAGGCTAACTCTACTACCTTTAAATGTGAATGGACTAAAAAATACATTAAAATGAGAATCACAAACTATTTAAGAAAACAAAACTTTACAATCTGTTGCATGTGAGGAATAAGCTATATGGACTTGTTCTATTTTGAGAAGTCAGTAATAAAAGAAAGACCCCCCCCCCCCAAATATATAAAAATATCTGTAGCGACACTTTTTGTGGTGGCAAAGAACTAGAAACACCATACAAGGCCATCACTTAGGTAATGTACAAACAAATTGTCATGCAGTGTAGTGGGAGCAGTATCCTAAGGCCTCATCCCATCCAGGTTAGGCTAGCTATCCCTTGAAAGTTATTGAAACTGTCCTTAAGATCTAATTGACTTGGAGGACTATGGCAGTTAATGTGTTTTCCTGATTACCTGAATATAAAAATCCACAAGGAACTGGAGTTGCTTTCTGAAACTGGACTGGCAGATCACCATGGTAACACAGAAACAAGGGAACTGAACTCAGTTGAATCAATGTAGTATCTTTACCGAATATCCTTGGTGAGTATCTTTACCCTTCTTTGGCTAAATAAATCTCCTTTTATTAAGTTTCAGGGTTTTTGTGAGTGTTTCATTTCTCTCCAATATCAGACCTAAACTACCATGCGACTGACCTGAGTCAGGCTTATTCTACAATATACATGAACATAATGGAATATTAATGAACTATAGGAAATAGTGGGGCAGCTAGATGGAATAGTAGATAGAGTGCCAGCTCTGGAATCAGGAAGATGGAGTTCAGCTCTGGCCTCAGATATTTACTAGCTGTGTGACCCAGGAAAAATCACCTGTTTGCCTCAGTTTCCTCATCTCTGAAATGAACTGTAGAAGGAAATGGCAAACAGTGTCTTTGCCAAGAAAATCCCAAATGGGGTAGCAAAGAGTTGCATATGCCCACAATGAATGAGTAACAAGAAATGGTGAGCATTATGAAGACAGAAGAAACTTGGGAAGAGTTTTATGACTTGATGCAAAGCCAAGAAAATAACATATACTATGGTTACAATACGAAGGGAAAGAACAATAACAAAACAATTGAAACTGAAAGGTATAAAATTATAATCACCAACCTTGGTCCCAAAGAAGATGTGAGAACACTTTTTATAGAGGTGGGAGACCATGAATGTGCAACACTATGTATAACATCAAATTTTAAAAAAATTATGTTGGCTAATTACATGAGGTTTGCATCAAAGACTCCATAATAACTCTTTTAACAACAGTATCTTTTTTTGTTTACTTATTTTTTCCAGCCTTCCTTAATTGTCATTTTGTATTAAGATTCAGATTCAGTCCCCTTCTGGAAGGAATGAGGGCCTTATATAGTATAGATCTGTATTATTTGAGGTCCTATGACTAACTTTTTAGTATATATTTATTTTATAATCCTTATAATAAGGGGTATTACTCTGGAAGGGATAGGAAGGGATTCAACTTATTCATGTTGGCCCTATAGATAGGAGCTCAAGTACTGGAAATAGGTTTTAAAGAAACAAGTTTAGACTTAGTGTCTGGAAAAATTCACTAATAATTATAGTATCCAAATATAGAATGGCCGACCTCACTGGGCTATGGGTTCTCCCTCTGTGGAGGCCTTCAAGAAGAAGCTGAGTGGCTAATTTTCAATTATATTATAGTATGGATTCTTTTCATGAATATTTTGTACCAGATGACTATTGAAGTCATCTCCAACTCTGAAATTCTGTGATTCTGAAGGACTAATTTTATAGGTTGGGCAATGATTTGTAAAGGTCTCTAAATTTAATAGTGCTTCAGTTGTCCTTAGCATTTTCCACTTTAGGAGTGGCAGAGACATAACTGCATCCAAAAAAATAAGTGGTCAAGTTACATTCTAAAACTCATATAAAATGGCTAGATGGATTATTTCTCACTCTTTTGAATATGAGATATACTCTAAGACAAAAGCCTGACCTTAGCCTATGTTAAGTATTCATTTATATCCCCCCTGCATCTCCATCCCTACCTCCCTTGTATGAAAATTTTCACAGGACTGATGATGTTATATTGAATTATTGAAGGATGCTGATGACATATACTTGGGCTTTCCACAGTTCCTGGAGCTTTCCAAAGGTTCTCTGATGGATTATGGAATTTTCAACAATTCTGATATTGTATCCACATTAAAGTCTATCAAAGGAAGACAATTTTGGAACCATGATAGAAGGGACCATATAAAATATTACTAAACAAAAATACTGCTATTAAATGTCAAAGTTTTCAAACATGGATCCATGAAGCACAGTGTTTAAAAAAAAAAGATTTCTGTCCATTTGGAGGTGGTTTATCATGGAGGAGCAGGATGACAATATAGATAACTTTTACCCTATCCAAGGAGAGAATTTGCGTTCCAGGGTGAAGACTAGGAGCTTTCCCACAAAATCTGCAACCTCAGGAACAAAAAGACTATACATTAAGCATTTATAGCTAGCCTGAATTAGGTGTGATTTTCTGATTTTAGATAGATTTTGCTGACCAGGCTTTGTGGAAATGAAACAATGTACAAAGGTAACCTCCTTTATCTATTGAGACTACACATCTATACTGAACTAACTAGAGTAATGTTTCTTGCTGCTATAGTATGCAGCCTAATGGATGAGAAGAGCAAGTACAGATGAGATCTGTAAATGAATACAGATTTTATTTGGCTTAGTTTGTGCTCAGAACAAAAGGGAGAATGCAGAAGCATACAGCACTGAGATCTCAATTGAGCTATAAAAATTAAGAATTATTATTATAACAGTTTCCTTGTCTGAATTCTGTCTTTCTTGAATGAAGACCTAATCAATCACTCCTAAATGAAACGCTTAAAGAAAATCAGGAGTGTAGTTAATGAATGAATGAAAACTCAATTTTTATTAAGTGCTTACTATTTGCAAAGCACTGTGCTGAACACGAGATACCCTTAGAAAAGTAAGATTGTACCTGCTCTGAAAGAACTCACATTTTAAGGAGGAAGACGATACATACAGGCTTCAGTCTTAAGTCAGATAGAAAGGGGTCATGATCCTTAATGTATGGTGGTAAAACAGATGATAATGCTTCTTTTTTAATTGCATTTCCACTTATAAAATCATATCAGTCTCTAATGTTGAGCTATTTGACAGACCAAGGACTGGTGGTGAGAACTTTCTTTTCTGGGTCTTTAGCGGCTATGAGTGTAGCACCAGCAGAAGTAGTTACCAGGCTGCATCTTTACAGGGGTTGCTTACTGGAGCTGTGGCTTCAGGGGTTGAGATAAAATTATGACTTATAGTTTGAAGGGTAATGCCACTCTCAGGGCTCATAGGTTTATACACCAGTCAGTGGCTAAGTTAGTCAGCAGCTAGTATTGGTGATGTTAAAGAATTTTCTACAATTTCTATTGTACAATGATTCCTCCCTTCAGTTATAACTGTGTAACAGAGCTGGAAATAGGATAGGTGGCCTTCCAGGCACTGTTATTCCCAAGGTTCTTGGATTCACAGCCGTAAGCTATCTTCACTGGAGTGGGAGTGGAGGCAATGGTTGATGTAGGTAGTTGACTTACCTGGACTATACTGCCTCCTGTTTCCCCCTCAGGTTATCTTGCTACTTTGGCTAGACTGGTTCCCTTATTTCTCCAAAGAAGGCAGAGTAGGTAGCTGTATCTTTAAAAGAGAGTTTGTGGTAACTAAAATAAGAATTGGGAATGTCTTTTCTCAGACAAATGGAGAGATGTCCCTTTTGTTTTGCATGAGACTGACAGAGGAAGTTGTTCAAAGGAGTTGTTAATTTCAGGAAGACATCTGCTAGGTGTGTGCTGGTATCAACAATGATTTCTTGGGTTAGTAATTTAAAAAACCCTGACTAAAACCATACACTTTTGTCTTATTATTGCTTTGGAATTTTGATATTTGTTTCACAATTGTGATAAGATGTTAATTGAGACTTGCCTGGGGGTAGGAAGAGGGAGTTGGGTATTTTTGCTGATTTCATACGAATAACTTTGACAGTCAAAACTTCTTTCCATAGACATGTTTGCTCATTTTATAAATTATGTGGCTCTCACACATTTAGTTAAGTTGCAAGAGGGGATTATTTTTTTCTTTCACAACAGAATGAACAAATGAATGAAAAGCATGCATAAAGCATTTACTGTTTGCCAGACATTGTTCTGAATACAAGATCCAAATGCAAAAGGCAATGTAGTACCTTCCCTCAAAAAGTCTGCATTCTAATAGAGGAAGACTATACATACATACATTTATAGGCATACATATAGAACGCTACATATATGTCTGCATGTGTGTATAGTAGACAGAGAAGGATATTTTGGTTTAGGAAGTTATAAATATGGCAAGTGAAGCCATGGGTCAGTTATAGTATTGATTTGATTATGGTTCACAACTAGAAAGAGAAAAATGGGGGTGGAGGATGGGCTGAGTTTGTAGAGATGCCAGAATGCAGATATGGAACATGAACCTTACATATAGGGATAACTCTCACCAGTGAGGAGCCTATGCCCCAATATAGGTACTCAAGTGTTGGGTAGGAGGCAGAGGTTAGAGTGAAACACCATGGCATGAAGATGGACAGATACACTGCATTTTTGTATGGCAGAAATCCTTCATAAACACAATACTTCATTGTGTCATGGTGGTGACTCTGCTTTCTCAGAAGCTCTACTCTAAAAGTCCAGTCTCTAAAGGCTTCTAGAAAACTAGAAAGGCTTCATGTATAAACCCAGTGATGATTAGCATGCTTTCTGAAAGCAAATTGTCCACATCAGTTCTCAAAGAATATCTATTAAGTCAAAGAGGGGTTGTACTCTGCATCAATGGAAGGAATATTCATCCTAATGAAATCACAAATGCTTGAATAAAAGTTTCTCCCACATAGGTCAATAATTTCATGATAAAAAACTCATGGTTTATTTTTTAATGTAGTCATTTTCTGTGCCTCCACTAAAATTCTGTTCTTGCCTTCTATTGAATAAGTGTTATGACTATTCTTGCTTTTACTTTATTATTTAGGAAATATTTTTGTTTCAGAATCAAAGGTATCATGAATGATTTTGTAGAAAGAGGAAGCACACCATTGGGGGCTCAGGACCTACAGTGGTAAATAATAGAAGTATGTCCTTCCCCACTGCTGGCAGCATCAGAGGCTTTAGGATCCTAAAGTTGAATTATTGTGAGGTGGTTATGGGCGACGGGCCACAACAGTAGGAAACGTCATGCCTCCTCACCACTACCAGCCCAGCATTAGTGTAGACCAATGTGAGCGCATCAGCCAGAAAGAAGGACAGGGGAGGTGTGGGAACTTTGCTGGATTCTGTGCCCAGGCTACAAAATTATTACTGAGGTCACATTTAACTGAAAAGGTGAATTGTTTCTTTAGTGAGACTGAGATACCATAGACTTAAAAGATACAGCAGATCAGACTTAAACAGTCTAACCCCCACAATTTATAGCTGAGGAAACTGAGTTCAAGCATAGTTAAATGGCTCGTACAAGCTTACACAAGTAAGCTCACACACGGCAGGGCAGGATTTAACCCAAGCTCTTGACTCCAGAGCCAAGACTCTTCACTCTACCATGACACAACTCACGGCCAATGTGAGCTTCGTACCAGCACTCCTCAGACCCTAAAAGAACAAAAAAGAACAAAACTTCCAGTGTGTTGGTTATGTTTTGTATGGAGGCTTTGTTGTTTTGTTCAGGACCTATGATTTCATCCATGCGAGAAGTTTCTAATAAGGAAACTCACTCGAGTAGGTCATGAACTGTTAGAGACATACCTAAAGCATTGAGATACTTAAGAAAATACCCATGACCATACAACTGGTATGTCAGTAAGAAAAGGATTTATTAAGTGCTTGCTTTGTACCAATGACTGTGAGAAGCTCTGCGTATACAAAGAAAAGACAAGTATAAACCTTGGCCTCAAGGAGCTTATATTTTATTGGGGGGGAGACAATAAGCAAGTCACTATGTACAAATAAGATATATATATATATTTATATACACATATACAGATACACACATATATATCTTATTTGTATATAGCAGATACACATATGCACATATGTATGCATGTGTATATTTCATATATATATATATATATATATATATATATATATATATGTACAATAGATGGAAAATAATCTTAAAGAGAAGACACTAGAATTAAGAGGGACCAGGAAAGGTTTCTGTAAAAGGTGGAATTTTAGATGAGATCTGAAGAAAGCCCAGGGAAGTCACAAGGTGGGAGTAAGGAGAAAGCGTATTCCAGGCATGGAGGACAGTCAGTGAAAATGGATCGTCAAGGAAGAGCAAGAAGGCCAGTGTCACTGGGTCATAGAGTACATGAAAGGGAGTAAGGTTTAGGAAGTCCCTGGAGTTTACCGAGTAAGAGGATGATATAGTCAGACAAGAGCTTTAGGAAAAATCACTTCCGCAACTGAATGAAGATGCAGAGAGATACAGTAGAGAGACCAACCGGAAGGCTAGTGCAGTGGCCCAGGCATGAGATGATACAGGCCTGCCCCACAGTGATGGCAGAGTCAGAGGAGAAAAGAAGATATATAGGAGAGATCTTGTGATTGTAGAATCGCCAATATTTGACAATAGATTGGATATGGGACAGGTGGTGGTAGAAAGAGTTGAGCTAACATCAAGGTAGGTAACACCACGTTGAGATAATGCTAAGCTTAGGTGACTGGGAGGACAGTGGTCAGTCCTTTATCCACCGTGAAGGGATTTAAAAATGTAACAGTAGAAGAAGTACGGACCCAACCTTCATAGTAAAGCACTCCTCAAACAAGACTTCATAGAAGAGATAAATTCTTCATTGTGTTCTGTATGTGGGCATTCCCCTAGTTTCTAGCTAAATAATTTTTTTAAATTTTTAAGTTTAGCTATTTTCATAAGCTCCTGGGACTCAACTGTTACTTAATTTGTGTGGCGAGTTTAATAGGTCATCAAGATGGAAGAATTAAGAAAGACAAGGAATACATTTTCTCTTGATATGAGTCACTAAATCATAGAATTTTCAGCTAGAAAGTATTTTATAGATCATCTAGTCTAGGGATCCTTAACCTGGGGTCCACAGAACCCAGAAGATAGGTTTTAGGAGGTCCATGAACTTGGATGAGAAAAAAAAATTCATCCTTATCTGTTATTCTCGTTCAGTTGTTCCAGTTGTGTCTGACTCTTCTTGACAAAGATACTGGAGTGGTTTACCGTTTCCTTCTGTGCCTCATTTTACAGATGAGAAAACTCAGGCAAAGAGGGTTAAGTGACTTTCCCAAGATCATACAGCTAGTAAGTGTCTGAGGCCAGATTTGAACTCAAGAAAATGAGTCTTCCTGACTCTAGGTACTCTATCCACTCTGCCAATGAAATTTAGTATTTTGTTCAGTTATGAAGATAGTTAAATCACAGTAGTACTAACAATATCCATGATTTTGTCTTCAATTAAAAGCATAGCTATTTTCTCATCATTACAGTTGTTGCAGATACTTCCAAATATCATTTATGTTCATCACTACTTTGATTTTACTGTGTAGTAATAAGACCTAATCGATATATTACTATATCACAAATTTGTTATTTTAATATTTTTAATAAATATTTTGATGTAATTGGTTGCCTTTGTAATGGTGCTAGATAAATGCTTGCTATTAAAATGCATTTTTTAAGAGGGAAAACAAAAAAGGTTAAGAATTACTCACCTCAGTTTACAGCCCTGGGTATGTGCCCTCCCTTCCCCCACCCCCATTAAGTGACTTGTTCAAGGTCTCATAGGCATTACTAGAGTTGAGATTCAAACCCCATGACCTTTAACTCCCCAAATCGAATGTTTATTTACTTCTGAAATTCCATATAACACTCAAATTGTTTAGTTCCACAAATTCTGTGCTTAAACCAATCAAGCTAGTTTTTGTCACAGTGGTTCAGTTCAAGAAGTTGAGTCCTCACCCCCGGTACCGGCCACTGGGACCTCGCTGACTGAGCCTTACAGGCCCCCGAAGGGCAGAGAGCTGGCTGTGAGTCAAGATTTCCTGTTTTACCAAGGAAATAAGGAGCTAGGCCAGCAACAGACTGTGTGTGTAGAGGAGGGTGGAGCTGCCGTTGGCTAATTGTTCTGTGTGGTGGGGAGGAAATGTAACTCTCCCCACAGGAGGCTGGAGAAGCTGTTCAACTGAGCCTTTTAAAAATTTCTTTTCTTTCCTTCAAGTTCCTGACAAGTGTGTGAAGGGATGTTTATTTGCTGGTATTTTATTGTGCTTCCCACCCCCTTCTTTCCCTCTCAGCCTCCACTTTTGGTTTTTAACTCCTTGCCCGACTTGTGTGACTGAAAGGGATGTTTACGTTCACACAGCCTGAAAAGGAAGTTAACAGCTTCCTGGCTGAGCGCCCCGTTGCTTGTTTCCCTGGCAACCAGAGGTAGGAAGGGAAAAAAAGGACCTGTAAGATGGAAAATGTCAAGAGAGGGAGAGAGGAGAAAGGAAAAGGCAGCAAGCACAAGGAGAGGGAGAGGGCCACGGCCTGGCTTATTATAACTTTGTTTTACAGGTAATTTGCAGAATCTCAGTGGTCCGAGCAATTTTCCTTCAAACTACTTGACTAAAACACTGAGCTGAGAGCCTGAACAGCAGGGGAGCAGGAAGGGGGAAAGAAAGGAAGAAAAAAAGAAAGAAAAGGAGGAAGGAAGGGAGGAAAGAAGGGAGGGAGGGAGGAAGGAAGGAAGGGAGGGAGGAAAGAAGGGAGTGAAGGAGGAAGGAAAGAAGGAAGGAAGGAAGGAAAGAAGGGAGAGAGGAAAGAAGGGAGGGAGGGAGGAAGGAAAGAAGGAAGGAAGGAAGGAAAGAAGGAAGGGAGGGAGGGAGGAAGGAAGGCATTTATACACATAATGTGTATAAATAAATGTGAGTGTGTATGTATCTATCTATAAATACCAAAACGATCCTAGCTGAAGGACCAACACCTGCTCTCTTCACCTTCAGAATTGATTCCTGCCCCTTGCATTTTACCACCTGATCAAAGTCTCTGCCGAAAAGAGAAATTGCCCTTTAAAATGGTTGGGAAAGAGGTTCAGACACAGTGTTAATATTAATCAAAAGAAGTCCCTCTCAAAAGGGCTTGGAGATGAAAGGGGGAGGGGATAAGAGGGGAGCAGAGACAAAGGAAAGAGGCTTGGTGTAAGGCTGCCAATATGACTGACTAGACCAGAAAAGCAATCAGATCAGAGAACTGGATTCCAATGAAGTGTGTACGTGTGCTCCTGAGAGCAGGGAATATTTTCTGAGTGTGTAAGCCCTACATGAGCGCGCGCGCGTGCGTGCGTGCGTGCGTGTGTGTGTGTGTGTGTGTGTGTGTGACACACCATGTGAGCTCTGTTCCTGTCTCTACCTGTTGTTTTCTAGGGAGCTAATCCTCAGCAGTTTACCTGGGGAAATTCCAGACCCCAGGCTAAGGAGGAACACGAGAGTTTCCATGTTCTCTTAGGTTTCTCTGAGCACCCACAAAGTGACAGAATGCTACATTAGTGCCTTTTAAAAAAATATGTTAGAAGCAAGGAGAGGAGAGGGGCAGGGAGGCCTAGAAAGGAGGAGGAAAAATTATGTTCTGTAGCTGCTTGTTCCAAGCCCTGAGGTCATTATAAACATACCTGGTTCTTAAAGGCAAATCAGGGGCATCTCCTGCTTACTGGTTTCCAGGAAAAACTAAACAAAATATAACTCCCTAATACCACAGAAGAAACACACGCCCTTCAAAAAAGAAAACCAGGCCTGCTTTTATTACTTGGTTTAAAAGAGGATTTCACAGCCGGCTCAGTTTTCACTGCCCTGGCCCCTCCTCTCTCCTTCCCCAAGGACTGGCTCACAGCTTCTCTTCCCTGAGGGCTTCCTACGGCTCTACCCACTTAGACCAGACCCATGGGCACC
Source organism: Pseudochirops cupreus (assembly GCA_028627135.1). Taxonomy (NCBI): domain Eukaryota; kingdom Metazoa; phylum Chordata; class Mammalia; order Diprotodontia; family Pseudocheiridae; genus Pseudochirops; species Pseudochirops cupreus. Next base: position 179,238,525 of record CM053584.1, on the reverse strand, counting down.
ACTGTACCAAGGGCCTGGGTAGAGCAATTTTTACCTAATAGGTTACACAAAGCCCCAGACTACCTGGGCAAAGGTCAGTGTCCCGAGGGATCAGGTTACTAGCGCTGCTTCTTCCCGACCAGAAAAGTGCCAATAGTGCAGATTACACTTTAGGGCCCTGCCTGTGTTATTATGGGAAGGGTAATCAGTCGACCTGGAATCTGAAGATGTAAATTCAAATCTTGCCTCTGCTGCATCCTGAGTGACCTTGGGTTACTTAGCTAATTTAATGCTGGTTTAAGAACCAGCAAAATTCTCATTCAGTCTCTCTGCTCCCCCAAGTTGTGACTCTAATCAGGAGAGTAGCTTTTATAAGGCCAGAACATAAGTTCTGCTCTCTTCATTTAAAGGCCATGTGGACTTTCCTGTCATTCTGGAACAGACTGAAATTATGAATTTTTCATTTTGATTGACAATTATTGGCCCCTGGAAGTTATGGAACAGCAATTACATCACACGCAATAAAGTGAGAGAAATTAAAAAATAATCATTATTTCATGAATATGGTCTCTGACAGTTGGCTAAGGAGGGAATCTCTATTCCCACTTCTGTTTTATTATTCTGCATTTGGATCCTGCCACCAGCTTCACTTTGGGAGCAAGAAAGAACCTGTGCTCAATTATCCATATGTGTGTTCTCTTGTAATTTTTGAACACTGAGAAGTTAAATGATTTCCCATGATCGTGTGGCTAGCACATATCAATCCAACTTAACAAGTATTTATTAATCACCTACTATGTGCACTATTTTGCTAATGACAATACAAAAATGAAAACAGGTCTCAGTCCTCCCCACTACCTTTTGTTTATTTTATATTAATTCTGTATATATTTATACATGTATGTGCTGTCTCCACCAATCTCTTAAAAACTTCCTGAGAAGAGAGATTCTTCTCATTTTTTATGTTTGTATGCTTAGTACTACGTGCAAAGTAAGCACCTAAGAAATGCCTGTTAATCAATTGAGAATTCTAACTTTTGGTCTCATATATATTTTATATATATAAGTGTATATGTATGTTTATGCACATATATAATCATATTAAGAAAGACCCTTCTATTATAGAGGCTTTGTAGGATTTTAAATTAGTATTTAAGTTTTAGTATTTAGTATTTAGAATGATCAATATTTGCAGTAAAATGGCATCCATTGTTATAGTTATATTGTTTGGGGTGTTTTTGTTTTTAATAATTTAAAACCAATCTAAGAAAAACAGAATGAAGAAGGTAAATCTGTTGACTAGAAATGGCTTTTGACCATATGTGCCTTTGTGGATCTTTCACGCCAAAGCTCCTTATATCACAAGTGCAGATAATAGGGAGTGAACTGCATTTGTAGTGAAGGACTTTATAAACCATTTGCCATCTGGAAACTGATAATCTTGAAATTTATTGATATAGGTTGAGAAGTTATTCCAATTTCAAGCTCAAATTTCAGAATACTTACTGACAGCTCTACCTGAATGTCCTTTAAGTTCAATGCCTCTGTCCCCAAAGGAATTTCTTGTCTTCTTTACCTTCCACCTAATCTGCTTCTGACTCTTTTATTCTTTCACCCTTAATTGATGCCTATTTTTTTAAACATCTCAGTCATTTCCCAATATACTCCCTTGTTTTAAGCTTCCCCTTTTCCCCCATGTACATTAGTCCAGTTCTTTGCCTAAAAGATAAGAAAGCTGCTTCCAAGTCTTGACAGGCTCAATCTACCTCTATATTGACACAGCAACTTCCTGTCTTATTGATATGGCTTCATGCTTACCTGGCGGGGGGGGGGGGTGGGGGGGTGGGGAGGGGGGGAGATGACCTGCCTGAAGTCTGCAGACCTTCAGGGCCATAAAATGCCCTAAAGTCATTGACTGATTCCCTTGAACTAAGTGCTGTATCCTGGTTGAATTTCCTTTCTTTGCTATAGCTAGGTAAAGCTCCTTTTGCTCATTGTTGAATGACCAACGAGCATCAGCTTTTGTTCCAACACAGGACCTACATTATCAATGCACTAGCCTCAGTCATGCTCAATCCACTATATTCTCCCACTGAACAGTCCCTTGTAAGAAAGGGAAATAGTTCAGTAAAACTGTTTAATAAAGTAACCAAATTTGGCATTGCATGTACTACCATGCAATGGTAGTGATGTTTTGAATATTTTAGTATTTGGTAAGATTATGTCTCAGCCCCTCTTCTCTTCTCTTTACACTGCCTCTCTTGGGGCTCTCATAGGCTCCCATAGGTTTGATTATCAGCTCTATGTAAATGACTTCCAAATCCATATTGGACATTTTGTATACTTACAGGGTATTTTAAAATGGATAGTTCATAGATAGGTATGTCAAACTCAATATGTCAAAAATGGAACTCATAATCATTCTCTACCCCCAAACCCACCCTTCTTTCAGATATCTCTATTTCTGTCAAATGCAGCACTTTCTTTCTAGTCACTCAGGTTCAAAACTTCTGAATCATCATAGATAACTCACTCTCCATTAGCCTATGCATGCCAATTTGACCTCCACATAGTGTGATTCACTCTCTTCCTCTGGCTTTTTACTCCAGCTCCCAACCCAGAATCCTCAAACTATATTATTATGAATGAAACCAGTTGGTACTGGTTAAGAATAGAAATATAGATGAATGGAATGAACTAGATAAGAAATAATCAGAAATAAGTGAACTCCTATTTTGCCAATGCAATACACACAGCAGCTGCTGTGATTATGCAAGCGTATTCCCAGGTTTGATTCACAAGATACAAGAGATTCTCTACCTTGAAGATGAAACTAAGACATTTATTTAAATACCAGTAAGCCAAATCCGTCACAATAACAAAGAAGTCTATACACATTGCCAATGCAGGGAACACCAACATCCCAAGCCTTCCCTCTGTTAGGCCTCCCCACAAAACAAGTTTCCTTACCAGTGGTTCTCAATCTTCCTAATGCTGTGACCCCTTTAATACTCGTATGTGGGTGTATCTGCATGTGGGTGGATCAGCCTGGACATGGATAGAGGAGCGGTGTCTTGGTTCCTAAGACCATCGGAAATATGTGTTTTCCAATGGTTGTAGGCAACCCCTGTGACCCCTGTGAAAGAGTCATTCGACCCCCAAAGGGGTCGCAACCCACAGGTTGAAAACCGCTGCCTTAGACAAAATCACTCCCTCTCTCACTCATGCTTGCTGCTCTGCTGTGCTCTGCTTGCTCTCTCTTTTCCAGCCCTGTCTCACCCTCTCTTATCTTTGCCTCACCCATACTTCCTACTCCACCCCTTCCTGCTCTACCTGTTCAACAAGCTCCTCCCACCATGGGCTCCAAGTGATCACATAGGCCTATTAAGGGGCAGGGAAGATCTTCAAATTCTCTTAACATTACATTATTTCATAACATAGTGTTCAATAAACCTAAAAACATAAATTGCCTAGAAAGAGCTCCATTTGATAAGAACTGCTGGGAAAACTGGAGAGCAGGCTAGAAGAAATTAGCCAGAGACCAACATGTTGCACCATATTTCACAATAAATTTGAAAGGGATATGTGACCTGACTATTAAAGATAACACCATTAAAAAAAAATCTAGAAGAGAAGCAGATTGTATATCTTTCATAGCTGTGGGTAGGGGATGCATTCATAACCAATGAGAGTTAGACACCATTATAAAAGATAAAATGGATAATTTTGATTGTATGAAACTGAAAAGCTTTTGCACAAACAAAATTAATGCACCTAGGATAAGAAAGGGAGCAATCTCATATGAAAAAATTGTAGTGACTATCTCTGATAAGGATTCAGTATCTAAGATATAACTAACAGCAATATTTAAGACCAAAAACAATACAGGAGGAGTTAAAGGATATGTAGAAAAAGTTTTCAAATGAAGAACTGCAAACTTTTAATAACAAAATGAAAAGAATTCTTTAAATCACTAATAAAAAGAAAACTATAAATCAAAACAACCCAACAAATTGGCAAAACTCATAAATGATAGGAATAATCATTGCTAGAGGGATTGCAGAAACATAGGCACACAGATGCTTTATTGGTGGATCTGTGAATTGCTTTAAAAAAACATGATGGAAAGTAATTTATAATTATGGAAAGAAATCAATTAAAAGGTCTGTGCCTTTTGACCCAGATATTGCACTACTAGATATATATCCCCAAGTAGAGGTCATTAATAAAAACAAAGGTTCCATATACTCAAAAATATTTATAGCATACCACTTTTTGTGGCAGTAAAGAACTGGGGACAAATTGATGTTTACTGATTGGGGAATAATTAAACAAATGGTGGTATATGAATGTAATGGAATATTACTGTGTTATAAAAAATTAACATGATGAATACAGAGAAGCATGAAAAGAATACATGAACTGATACAAAGTGAATTAAGTAGAGCCAGGAAAACAACATACAACATAAGTACAATAATGTAAATGCACAAGATGACAACCTACAAAACAATTGAAACTGTTAGAACAGTATCAAGAACAAGCTTGACTCCATGGAAGAGATCTTAAAAAATACTCCCCCCTGCCCCTCCAACTTCAACAATTTTTTTTCCAGAGGTGAGGGAATATTGCTCATAATATAAGCTTTTTTTTTTTTAGGTATTGAGAAGTTTTACTGATTTTATTCCCCTTGAAATCCTTTTTTTAAAATAATGCTTTGTTGTATGGAACTAGTCTCAGGGAAGGGAAAGAAGGAGAATTTGGAGATGGGGGTGGGAGGGAGTCTAGGTTATGTAAAGACAGAAGATATCAATAAAATGTATTATTAAAATCTATTTTTAAAAATCGTGGCACATGATCAAATAGTAATGAGGAACTTCAATTATCCAGACATCTGCTGGATCTTTTTCCCTATCTAAAACAGAAGAAATTGGGGTGGCTATGGTGGCACAGTGAATAGAGTGCCAGCCCTTGAGTCAGGAGGACCTGAGTTCAAATGCGGCCTCAGACACTTAACACTTACTAGCCGTGTGACCTTGGGCAAGTCATGTAACTCCAATTGCCCTGCAAAAAGCAAAATAAATAAATAAAACAGAAGAAATTAAAATTGTTAGTCTGTTTCTATTATCAGTGATACTTGAAAAAATCATAGAAAATGGGAGCATTATCATAAGATTTGAAAAGGGTAAATGTTGCCCCAATTTTCAGAAAAGGGAAGAAGAAAGAAACCACAAACTACAAACCAGTAATCTGGAATTTGAATCATGGGAAAATTCTAGAATGCATCGCCCAAGAGGTTACTGGAGAACATCTAGAAAGGAAAGCAGTGACAGAAAAAAAGCCATAATGACTTCACCAAGAACCAGTTGTTCCAAACTACCTTCATTTAATGTCAGAAGTACTAATTTAGCAGAAGAGGGGGATGTTGTGTATACACTTTACTTAGATTTTAACAGAATCTCTTCTGGTTTTTTTTGGTTTTTGTTTGTTTGTTTGTTTGTTTAACCATTCCCCAGTTGATGGGGAATTTTTTATTTTTTTATTTTAAAATTTTTTTGAGTTACATATTTTCTCCCCGTCTTTCCCCCGCCCACCACCCCAAAACAGCCATCCCAGTATTTCCCCCCTTCCCCAGTCTATTCTCTCCTAACTCACTTTTTGGTAGGGCAGGATGGATCTCTCAACTGCAGTGCCTGTGTATCTCAAGTTCCAGTTGGATGTAGTCAATAATAATAATAATAATTGCATATATAGATAGATAGATAGATACACATTCATAACATTTGATTATGGAACTCCAGATTCCAGATTCTTTCTCCTCCTCCCTCACCACCCATCCCCACTGGAAGGAC
>CM053584.1:179210335-179232194 GCA_028627135.1 Pseudochirops cupreus | reverse complement strand
ATTATTATTATTATTATTATTATTATTATTATTATTAACTACATCCAACTGGAACTTGAGATACACAGGCACTGTGGTTGGGAGATCCATCCTGCCCTACCAAAAAGTCAGAGAGGTGAGGGGGGTAGACATAGGAGAGAAGAGACTGGGGGAGGGGCGATACACTGGGATGGCTGTTTTGGAGTGGTGAGTAGGGGAAAGATGGGGAGAAAATATGTAACTCAAAATCTTATGGAAATGAAGGATGCAAACTAAAATAAAATTTAAAAAAAAAAGAAATGAATCAGCTATCTGGAGATTTTAGGTCCTCTGAATAGACCTTCCCTGTGTTCTGAACCTTCACTGAGCTCTATCCCCACATTTTGAAATCTTGAGCCTCCTAAAAATCCTACAAAGAAGAACACAACCTGTTTTGCTCCCTGGATTCAGACACTTGTCACCCCAGAACAAGAATTACTTGTCTCCCTTCTCTAGCCATTGCCGCAATAAATTAGATGTCCTGTTCTAATAAAGTCTCCCTCTTTTGTTTCCCCCACGAAACGTTCTAAACCAGTTCTGGAAATTGATTCCAAGAGGTGCATGCTATCAAATCAGAGTGGAAAGACCATAACTTATAACCGGCTTGTCTCCAACACAACCACAAAGCCCAGTCACACATTAGAGCTCAACATTCTCCTACTCTTCCCTCTCCCACCACTGGTCTCCTTTCTTTTCCCAGTCTCTCACCAAATTCTATCTTCCTGACTGACTTTGATGAGGTGCAGGCTCTGGGACCCCCCTTGAGTACTCCTTGAATCTTCCCATTTGCCTGAAAGGCATTTGCCTGAGGTCACGGGCCTTAAGTTGTGGCTTTGCCCAAGGCTTTAGTCCTCCTTTGTTCCAACAGTTTCCCATAGAATGACCTAACACAGACTCGCTCTGTGAGAGTGCCACAGAATGCCCTAGCATAGATTTACTCTGTCCTGCTTGCCCAATACAAGCATCACAGATACCTAGGCTCCTTAAGAGTCTACCCCATATGGCGAACTGTCAATAAACTTTACTTTTCTTTGGTTGAGAAGACTTGAGTCGAATTCTTTCAGTAGGACCTGGCGTGTTGGTATTTTGGGGTCTCCAGAGCAACCCTGTCCCTCTTTATGGGTGGCCTCTTCAACTTGACACCCTGCTCTATGGATCTTCTATTAGTTGATACAACTGAATTGGTGCTCCACAGCAATGACCAGTGAATAAGAAACTCCACCCTTAAACTTTTTTTGTTTTCTGGCACAGTGGCTAATTAGGCATCAATTGGCTGAAGTCACATTTGCTAATCTTTTTACTTTAATTGCCATTAAGTTTTGCCCAGGGCTCAGTTCCAGACTAAGCTGAACTTCTCAATAAGGGAAGTAGGCTACCAAATTTTTATAATTTTTTTGACTTTGCTCCTCAGTCCCACTTCAGTTGCTAATTATAATTGTGTTTATTATGTCTAGAGTCTAGGATTTCCAACAAAGAAAGGGTAGGAAATGTGTTTTTTTGTTTTTTAAACCATAGAAGTAATATATAAAACTAGGGAAAATTAGCTAATATGATTTTAAAAAGAAAGAAGAAAATTAAATTACCAGCATCAAAAATAAAAAAGGAAAATTCATGAAAAGGAAGAAATAAAGAATATTATTAAAACAGTTTCACCCAACTGTGTGCCAATAAAATAGACAAATTAAATAAATTAATATTTATATAAATATAAAATGTCTGTTGACAAAAAATCCCATTAAATTTAAACAACCCATTGTCATAATAAAAGAAGCCCTAAATGAAGTCCTCAAGGAAAAAAAAAATACCAGGACCAGATGGATTTACAAGCAAATTTTATCAAACATTCAAATAAACATTAATGTTAATATTACAAAAATATTTTAAAACAAAGGAAGATAAGGTATCCTGCCAAATTTCTTCTATTATACAGATATGCTGTGGGTAACACAGGAATAACCAGACCCCAGAGTATAAAAATGTAACTTGGGGTTTATTGCATTGGAAGGAACAAAAGGACAAAGAAGGGGGAGGTCCTCAAGAAAAAGGAAAGTGGGAAGGGATGTTGCAGGAGCTGGTTGATTAGATATAATACCTCGACCTAAATGATCAAGCTAATTACAAAATTAATGGAACCTTTGAAGCCTCCTAGAACAAATGTTATCACAGAGGATATTCTTGTGGAGGGGTCTTTAGAGTGGGAAGTATCACAAGGAATTCCTTTAATGAACTAATGGTTAATTCAAGATGGAGGGAGTTGTGCCCATTCACCAAGATGGAGAGAGTTGTGCTCAGTTTGTGATCCACAATGGTCCAAGGAGAGTCAAAATAGACAAAGAAATCTATAGAACAATATCCCTGATGAACATTAATGCAAAAAATTAGATGAAATATTAGCAAAGAGGATATAGCAGCACATCAAATATGATCGACTATGACTAGTTTGAACTTATACCAGGAATGCAGTTATTTTAATAATTGGAAAACTATAAACATGATTGAGCCAATTAATTACAAGAAAAAAATCATATGATTATTATCAATAGACACAGAAAAAGGTTTTGATAAAATACAACATCCATTTCTGTAACAAAAAAACTAACAAAGAGGAATAAATAAACCCTTTCTTAATATGGCAAAATAATATATATCTAAAACCATGAGTCAGCATGATATGTAATGGGGATAAACTAGAGTTCTTTCCAATAAGATCAGGGATAAAGCTAGCTATTGCTAGCTATAGCAATAAGAAAAGAAAAAAAAATGAAGGAATTAATGTAGACAAAGAGAAATCAAAATGTCACTTTTTTTCAGATGATCTGATGGTTTACTTAGAAAAAGTCAATCAACTAAAAATTAATTGAAATAATTAATAACTTCAAGTAGCAAGACATAAACAAATATACACAAATCATCAGCAATTCTTTATATTGCCATCTAGACCCAATCAGAAGAGATAGAAAGAAAAAATCCCTTTAAAATAGCAACACAATATACAAAATATTTGGGATTATATCTACCAAATTACACACAGAAACTATATGACTACAACTACAAACCACCATTTAAGGAAATAAAGACAGACAAATAATTGGAGAAATATTAATTACTCATGGGTAAGTATAATGGTAATTAATTTGAATTTGAAGACCCCTTTTTGTATTGGCAAGTAAACAGGTACTTAGCCCTTAGTAACTCATCAAACCTCTGTGAAAGAAACAAGAGATATGAACTCCTGTCTCCTGCTGCTGACATAACAGGAAAGGGTTGGCTGAAACAGGAAGGTAATGCTGTGTGTATATAAGAAAACCCCAGAGATACACGGTCAGAATTTCTTGGGACCAGCATCTGGTGGCAGAGCAGCTACAGAAGAGAATTGAGAGTTGAGAACTGAGTCAGAATTTCTTCAGACAAGAATAATGGAGGCTGAAGCTTCTGCTTCAGGTAAGGCTGAAGAGGAAAACCCACCCCACCCCACACCTCCAGGATGGAGAAAACAATTTTGATTTTGAAAACCTGGGAGGAGTGATTTTGATTCTGGGAGCAAACTGAGATTTCTTCTGGGTCCTAGGGCCAGCCAAATTGCTGGAGGACTGAGGAGGCATGGCTTCAGCGACAGCATTCTGTCTGTCTGTCTTGTCGTTTTGCCAGATTCGTCTTCTGGTGAAGGACAGTGCTGTTGTTGCAGGGGTCCTGGAACTTTGCTGTTGGCTCAGAAGCCCTACAGAAGGATTTTCTTGTTGTATGTTTACAGAAATCCTAGAAGAGAGTCTTGCTGATGTTTTCAGGGGTCCTGAGATGGTTCTGCAGGCAAAGAGTGAATTGATGAAGATGCTAGCAATAAATATTGTGGCTTTGTTAAGCTTTGCCACCCCAGGAACAGAGATTGCTGAGAACTTGCCTTGGGTCAAGATGAAGAAAAGACCTTGGGTATTGAATGCTATGATGATAAGGTGATTTACTAGTGACCTATGGGTGGAGGCTTGTGTATTTTCTAATGATTGTACTCAGTGATTAATGATGCTTAGTAACTGATTGCTAAATAAGTGACTGAGTTAATCTAGTGTGCCCCAGGAGTAGAAGACTGACTATTGTACTCTGAGATGACTGAATGACTAAGTAAGGAGACAAACCTACTTAGGGATGATTGAATTTACTAAATGATTGTACTTTGTTGAAAACTATTGTGACCACTTTGGTGAAAACTATGTGGCCATTTTAATGATAAGCTGTTGTGAATACTATATTGTGATTTTCTGTGATAAGTTGTAATGTTGTGAATGCTGTGCCTTGATTTTCTGTGAATGTTTTGCTTTGATTTGTTATGGAATAAATAGAATGTTCACTATACTGTGTAATCAGAAACTTAAAAGCTATTCAGAGTAGCATTCCTCTGGAAAGCTGCTTGTGCATGGCATTACAGTAAGCCAGACCAATATAATAAAAATTACATTACCTAAATTAATTTACATATTTAGTACCATACCAATCAAACTTTATAGAACTAGAAAAAAATAATAACAAAATTATCTGGGGGAGGAGCCAAAGGTCAAGAATCTCAAAGGAAATAATGAGAAAAAGTAGACAGGAGGAAGAACTAGCAATGCCATATCTCAGACTATACTACAAAGCAATACTCATCAAACCAATTTGGTTGTTATTAAAAACTAGAGAGGTTGATTGATAGATATAAAACATACAAAATTAGATATAAAATTAGATATAAAACAAGCAAATAAGTCTGTTAGCCCAGTATTTGGCAAACCCAAATATTCCAACTACTGTGGTAAGTACTCATTATTGGATAAGAATGGCTGTGAAAACTAGATAGTAGTCTAGGAGAAATTAGGTTTAGCCCAACATTCCACACCATATATCATACATACATCACAAGCAGCAAATAAGACATGTGATCTAGACATGAAAGATCACATTATAAAAAAAGTTAGAGGAGTAAGGAAGAAGGTATCATTCAGATGTATGGATAGGGGAAGAGTTTATGACCAAACACAACATGGAGAGAATCACAGAAGATAAAATGGACAATTGTGGCTACATAAAATTAAAAAGATTTTGAACAAATAAATCCAATGTAGCTAAGATAAGGAGAAAAATAGTTACCTGGGGAAAAATATTTGCAGCAAATTTCTCTGATAAAGGTCTCATATACAACATATATATATATATATATATATATATATATATATATATACACACACACACAAACACACACACAATATATATATATACACACACACACACATATATACATATATACACACACATATATAAAGAACTGATTCAAATTTATAATTTTTTTTTTGCTTTTTGGAAGGCAATTGGGGTTAAGTGACTTGCCCAAGGTCACATGGCTAATTTTTGTGTGAAGTGTCTGAGTCTGTAATTGAACTCAGGGCCAGTGCTCTGTTCACTGTGCCACCTAGCCACCCCTATTCTCTAATTGATACATAGCTGAAGGATATGAACAAACATTTCTCAAGGGAAGAAAGCCAAACTATCTGTTCCCATATTTAAAAATTGTCTAAATGACTAGTAATTAAAGAAATACAAGTTAAACTAACTCTAAGATTCTACTTCACAGCTATCAAATTGGCAAAGTTGATAAAAAAGATAAGAGAAATGGTTACTTTTTCTGTTATACTGATAACCAATTATTAAACTGGGATCGAGATTTTTCCTTTCCATTTCCTTATTCAGGGACCAGCCCTTGCAGGTCATTCAGCTGGTCTCTGAGAGATAATGCCGATCAATGAGATTGCCTACACCGTTGGTGTACATACTTCTTGACCTTGGGCAGGACCCCACTCAACTAGAAGACCTTACTGCTGTTTAAAGTACAAGCAGAATCCAGTCTAGGCTAGTTTGGGTCCCAAAGAAATGAACCCCTGTCCTTGGGACCCTCCATCAGAATTTAGGGTGACCCTGCTTATGAAGACCAACCAGAGAGGTCTGGGTAGAAATGAATTCCTTTGTCCAGATTGCTGAAGGTGGCTGGGTGTTATGATCAAAGTCACATTGTCATCAAGAAGAGCTGAAGTCTTTTAGTCTACCTTCTCATTAATATGTCCACCCTCTCATTAACTGTTCACCAGTCAGGGTTGATTTTCCCCTGTCAGGGATACCTCCTTTTCCAAAGGTATTTAAGCATTCAAGGATCTCCATGGTTTTTGTCTTTGGTTACCAAGAGAGACCACTGACTATCAACCTATTGATTATTTGCTAGTCTAATTAATAAATTGATTATTAATTATCCAGAAATTCTATGTCTCAGGTTTTTCATCTATTACAAGGTACATAACAAATATTGGAGGGACTGTGGAAAATAGGGCACGTTGGTGCACTGTTGGCAGAGCTATGAATTGGTACTGTCATTCTGGAAATCAATTTGGAACTTTATCCAAAAAGTTACTAGGTTATGCATATCATTTGATCCTGTAATAACACTAATAGGCCTATTCTCCAAAATATAAAAGAAAGAGAAAAGAGTCAAATTACAAAAATATTTATAGCAGCTTTTTTGTGGTATACATAACTAGAAACTAAGAGAGTTTCCATAAAATTATCAGGGAATTACTAAACAAATTATAGTATAGGCATACAACAGAGTAATATTCTACAATAAAAATGAAGAAATAGACAGTTTCAAAGAAATCTGAGAAGACTTGTATGTACTTATTCAGAGTGAGGTGAATATATCCAAGAGAACAATTTGTACTATACCGTTAACATTGTAAAAAATGAACTATTTGGAAAGAATTAAGAACTCTGATCAAAGTAATTATCTATATAAGCAATGATTTTAGAGGACTGATGCTGAAGAATGCTGCCTACCTCCTAACAGAAAGATGGTAGATAAATATGCGGAATGAGACACACACTCTTTAAGATGACGGGGTAATTTGTTCTGATTGACAATGCTTATTTGGTATTCATTTGTTTTTCTTTTTTCCCCCATGAGGAAGAAGAGAAGCAAGGGGGAGAAGAAAATAAAACCTTGATAAATGAAAAAAAATTAATATAAATAGAATGGGTTAAGTTTTTTAAAGTAGTGCATACATACAATAAATAAATAGATAAATGATTGAATAAATAAATAAATATTTCAGGTTTAGATTAAAAAATTTTTTTACTAAAATGTTACATGATCAAAAATGTTTGGAGGTCTGTGCTCTAGACCAGAAGTATCAAACGTGTGACCAGGGGCCACATGCTACCCTCAACACTTTGGTAGTGTTGCTGAATAGGATTAATGTGTAATTGGAAATATTTTACAAAATAAATAAAAATTAAACAGAACACAGATAATGTTAATATGTGGTTTTCTAAGTCAACATGTCACTCCAGGGCTCTATTTCTACTTGAATTTGATACCACTACTCTTGACCACAACAGTATATTTCTAATTGATCTGCAGAGAATTCTATTTATCTGCAAAGAATTTGATCTACAAGGGAAATAAATATGCATATTCAGAAGTAGTACATCATTAAAGTAATAAAACATTATGGTAACTAAAAATGTCAGAAAAGGAAAGGAAAACTATGTATTATCAGTTTGGATCTCATTTAACTTCTAAGATATTCTAAGTTGCCATTTTCTGTTCCTAACTTGGCTTATGATTACTTCTAGCAATGGTTCCATTGTTGGTGTTATACTAGAGATTGTTCTCCTGGATCTTATTATTACAGTTCATTCTTCATTTCTAAGAGGACCAGTGACCTCACAGGGTGATCTCTTGATTCATGCATGAATTGGATTTAGTGAGGCAGAGTTGTACAAAGTCGTTAGTTTCACTCTCTCTTCCAGAGTCATTGAAGTCCAGTGGCAAGACAAGAGTCAGGATGACTGGCGATGAACTTGGTGTCTTCAATGTCTGACCAAGCTCTAAGCCCCCCCAGAGCCTGCTTCAGCCTTTATGGCTGTTTGAACAAATGTCCGCCCCTTCCATCTTCATGTGCTTGAGGTAGACATCCCCCTAACTCACCAAGGGGTTTGAGGCCTGACAGTTGCCCTCAATCTGGCTTATTTAGCCTGCCTGCTGGGACAATTTTACCAGGATGTGGCCACTGAGTATGCTATAGCTTCTTGGAGGCAAAGGTGAGAGTTGGCTGAAGGTGGACATCGAAAGTAGATGAGTAACCCTGAACATCCTATACACTTCACTCTGAATCAGTACATTCACGTCTTCCCAGGTTTCTCCAAAACTATCCATTTCTTCATTTTCTTATAGTACAATTTTTGTAGTTCCTATATAATCCTAGAATAAAGCACTTCCTTAATTTTTTTTTATTTAATTGATTTGTTTATTTACTTTTAGTTACAAGATTCAGCTCCACAATCCCTTGAGTTTCAAATTTTCTCACCTCCTTAATTTTTATTCCTGAACATGTCTCTGCTGATTTGGGATCTGCTTACCTTGGAGCTCTGAATCAAATTCATTTAGTCCAGCAGTTCTCAACCTGTGGGTCACAACCCCTTTGGGGGTCGAACGACCTTTTCACAGGGGTCACAGGGATCAGCTAAGACCATTGGAAAACACATATTTCCAATGGTCTTAGGAACTGAGACACCACTCCTCTGTCTCCAGGAGAGTCCACCCACAGGCAGATACATCCACATACGAGTATTAAAGGGTCTCAACATTAGAAAGGTTGAGAACCACTGATTTAGTCCCATGGTCACTCTTGACCAAAGAGGAAGTCTCCCAATGGCATGACGAGTTTTTTTATGCACTGGGATACTTACGTACGATCTGATGAAAACATCCTTCTTTTAGATAAAGTTGTTAACAATCATTTATTCCTCATATCGCAGTACAAAGCAAAGTAACAGCCAGCTTGAACTCATGAACTCCAACAGACACAATTCTTTTCCCAAAGGCCTTGATTGCCACAGGTGGGGGACAGCTGCCTTCCCATGAAATCCTCTCCTCTTTGTATTCATGTTAACTGCAAATTATAGACTCTGACACCCCCTGGGGTGACATTTGGTCACTCTGCTCCCTCTTTTACTTCATAAACTTTCCCCTAACACAGCAGGAAGGAAAATATCTCTGTAGTTGATGCTAGTTTGGCAGTGCTGGAAGTGGGGCAAATTGAAAGAAGTTTTGAGCATTCTCCTATACACAGCATAGACATTAGGCATAGCAGTGGATAGAGCACCAGCCCTAGAGTCAGGAGGACCTGAGTTCAAATCCAGCCTCAGACACCAGCTGTGTGACCCTGAACAAGTCACTTAACCCAAATTGCCTCCAAAAAAAAAGACATTAGTCATGGTCCTCTTTTGCTCTTTTTCTATGGTCCCAGAAATTTTGTGTCTTCCTAGCTCTGACCTTCCCAGTGTGGAAAGCTAGAGCTTCACAACACTATGGAGATACTGCAAAAGATAGTGCAAGAAAGGAAAAACAAGGTGACAGCTCTCGGCCCAGCTTAGTTCAGGCCAGGCCAGTGAATCAGGCTTGGTATTAAGCATTAAACATTTATTATGAATTTACTGAATGGCAGGAACTGTGCTACAAAGAAAGGAATTAATACAGTCTCTGCCTACAAGCAGCTCAAATTTTAACAAGAGAAACAAAGTACAAATAACTATGAACACTCTCTCTCTCTCACACACACACACACACACACACACACACACACACACACACACACACACTCACTCACTCACTGCACTTGGTAAACTCCACTGGCTCCCTATTGCCTCCAGCATCAAAAACAGAATCCTCTGCTTGGCATTCAAAGCCCTTCATAGCCTAACTCCGCTCCTGTTTTTCCAGGCTTCGCACCACACACTCTCAGATCCAGCGGCTCTGGCCTCCTGGATCTTCTAGGCGCGGCCTCCTGGATCTTCTAGGCGCTGTCTCCTGGCTCCGGTCATCTTCTCTGGCAGTCCTCCATGCCTGCAATGGTCTCCCTCCTCATCTCTTCCTGTCGGCTTCCCTGGCTTCCTTTAAACCCAACTAAAATTCCATCTTCTACAACATCTTCCTGAATTTTCCCAATCCTGCTTAATTCCTATAACTTTGCCTCTCCTAATTATTTCCTATTTATCCCATGCGTAGCTTGCTGTACGTATTTGTTTACTTATTGTCTCTCCATTAGATTAGGAACTCCTCAAGGACAAGAATTATCTTTTGCTTTTTTCTGTATCCCTAGCACTTGGCACAATGCCTGGCACAGAGGAGATGCGTAATAAATATTTACTGACATAACAATATAAGTATGCTGGCTAGAATGCTGGGTCTGGAGTCAGGAAGACTCATATTACTCAATTCAAATCTGACCTCAGACACTTATTAGCAGTGTGACCCTGGGTAAGTCACTTAACCCTGTTTGCCTCAGTTTTCTCATCTGTCTAAAATGTTCTGGAGAAGGAAATGGCAAACCATTCTAGTGTCTTTGCCAAGAAAACCCCAAATAGGGTTGTAAAGAGTCAGATACAACTAAAATGACTGAACAACTAAAATATCAGATGTGTATATTAGGAGTATATATTAGATAGGGATATTTTTGTTGTGGTTCACTTGTCAAGTTCAGAGGATAATTTGGGAAGGGCTTTTGTTGGCAAATAAACATTTTATATTTCATCCTGGAAGTAACAGGAAATTGCTATATTAGAATGCAATGAGGAATTCATAGACCAGAAAATGCAATAAAAACAACTTGTGATATGTTTTAAAAGATATAGTTCTTAATTAAATTCAAATAAAGTTGTACTCATCTCCATCATCACATTCAATACCACAACCAAAAATGTTTAGGCAGGAAGGCATCCTTGGAGCAAAATAGGAATTCCACTAAAACTGTGGGATCAAGCAACTCCCCATAAACTGGACCTTTTACGCCTCATGGGGCAAGGAAGCTAAACAAATAATTTAAACCCTAGTGCCCCAGGTCAAACCAAAAGGCTAGTAGCCTCCCTGCTCCCTCAAAGGAAAGTCAGCTTTGACTACATACAGCAGATGCTGCTCCTACCACATCATACCCTTTGTTCACAAAGTTCCAAAAAATTGTCTAAGGGACCTTTTCCCACTAAAATAGTTTTAAAACAATTGTGACCACATAAGTAGCATTGAAGGAGTTTAAAGCCAATAATAAAAACATAAAATAATATAAACCATCTTTTAAGAAGATTATTACAAATTAAATTAAAATTGCCCCCCAAAATCTAAATTCATACAATGAAGATGTCAATGAGTAGTTATAAAATCAATAATGACCTGGAGTAGCACTAGAATATCAGATCCACAGCACTAATGCCATCCTGATTCCTCATTACAGACATAGGTTTTCTATCAAAAAATAACTAAGAGGTCATAAACCTATCTTGTTTCTCAGTTAATACCAGGGCTTCATACCACCATCCATTCAATCCACCAGCTGAAACCTGGAAGCCTTTGTTGACAGCAAATTTTTATTTACCCTTTAAGAGTCCTCTCCTGGGGCCCCCTTTCTTCTGTAGGGATTGGACAAAAACTCCCCAGATGGCATAGTACATAGAACTATTGACTTGGAGTCAGAAAGACCTGTGTTCAAATCCAGCTTCAGCCATTTACTAGCTATGCGAGCCTTGGAAAGTCATTTAACCTGTCTCCATTTACTCATCTGTAAATTAGGGATAAGAATAGTCAATAGAGAATTATGAGAATCAAAGGAGATGACATAGGTTGAACACTTTGTAAACATGTATACATACTATTGAAATTCTGTTATTATTTATCCAGAGATTCAATACATCTACCAAGTCAGGTAAATTTTCCTGTTTCTGGCAGATGAATTTCTGTTTCCTATTATTATAAAAATATAATTTCACATCCCTCAAATCACTAAAAATTCCACCCCTCAATGTCCATCAATTGGGAAATGGCTGAGAAAGCTGTGGCATATGAATGCAATGGAATATTATTGTGCTGTAAGAAGTGATGAACAGGCAGATTTCACAAAAACCTGAAGGGGCTTAAATGAATTGATGCTGAGTGAAATGAGAAGAACAAGGAGAACATTGTATTCAGTAACAGCAAATCTATCAAATTTGATAGATTTAACTCTTTTCAGCAATATAAGGATCTAAGAAAATTCCAAAAGATGTATGATGGAAAATGCTATCCACATCCAGAGAAATCAAAGCATGCTATTTTCTATTTTTTGTTTTTTTTTCTTTCTCTTGGTTTTTCCCTTCTGTTCTGATTTTTCTTTCACAACATGAATAATGCAGAATTAAGTTTAATATGATTGTACATGTGCTTGACATCTTGGGGAGGGAGGAGGAAAAAATTTGGAACTCAAAATCTTATAAAAGTGAATGTTGAAAACTATCTTTACATATAATTGGAAAAAATAAATAATATTAAGTGGGAAAAATTCCACTCAGTCTCCCAAAATTTTTCAAGGAAGAAGTTTTCTGGACCATCCCTGGGGGAATGAAAATCTTATAATTAAGGAAGAACTGAACCATTTCTCTTGAGTTGTTTATACAAAGTTGTCTATCCTTATCGAAGTCTTCCTGAAGGCTGAATCCAAGAATCTGATACACAAGAGATCCCCCTCCCCTTTTACTATATCACTGATCTATCAAAGGCACAACTTCTGGGAGGTGAAATACCCCACCCCAGGGATGTGAAGAAGCAGCTGTTGTTTTAAAAATCTTCTCCAATGTTTGATAATATCTGACACCTGAGGATGATGTGGAAAATGGAAAACTTAATGAATGTGATGGCAATAGACTCAATCCCAGACCTTCTTTGTGTTTAAAAAAAAACCTGCTCTGATCAGAGGGTATATATTACTTCTAATAGGCACTATCAGGACAGTATATGCAGTAGGAGGCATCAACAAAATTCTCCATCGGTCTTAATCCCAAAGGGTCAGCTAGATGGTATAGTAGATAAAATGTTGGACTTGGAATCAGGAAGATGTGAGTTAAAATCCTGCCTCAGACAGTTAGGTGTATGATCCTATGCAAGTCACTTAATCTCTCTCTGCCTCAGTTTCTTCATCTGTAAAATTAGGATAATAATAGCACCTATCTCTTGGGGTTTCTGCAAGGATTAAATAAGACAATATATGTAAAATGCTTTGCAAATCTTAAAGCACTACATAAATACCAGCTGTTGTGTTGTTTTATTTCTGTTCTCTCCAGGCCTCAGATCACTCAATCAGAATCATTACCCCACTATCTAGGAATCAGTGTATTTAACATTTTCCTCACCCCATTCCTCAGGGCTCTTTCACATGTCAGTCATGCAACTCAGTTTGTCCCACAATAGATGGCTTCCCATTCATTAATGTGCCCTATTACAGGATTAATGACCACCAAGGTCTAGTTGTGTGTATCTCCCACATAGTAGACAGAGCCATCAGTGAGTCAGGCAAAATGGTGTTTTTCAAGACCTAAATTCTCGTAAGTGGGGCCCCATTGGGCTAGTGGAAAAGGCAAAGTATTGGGGCTAGGAATGGAAATCTCAGTCTCTCTCAAAACTACAACCTGTTTGTAAAGTAAATTACCACATGTGGGGCATAGATAAGCACCATTTTGAATGTACCACTTCCAATTAACAATGAAAACCTTCTCTTTCCTACCCACCTTGTTCAACATTCCATTTTGTAGCACCCAACTCATAATGGGCAACCCTGGACAAAGAATAGAAGTATGAACCTGTGCCATTTGTCTAAGTAGTATTATGGCATAATAATGGGCAAGCAAGTAATTTTTCAGAAGTGGTACAGCTATATAGTAACCCCACTTTGAGGAGGTTACAGCTTTGCAGTTATTTAATCTTGACCCTGCTTGAGATTTATTCAAATCTTTTATTTAACCCAACCCTTGAGGACAGATACTTACAGGAAAATAGGCTCCACACAATAATAAGGACTGAGAGATTGGTAGACAACCTGCTTTATTTCTTCCAAGACTACAGTCTATTCTTGGCCTCACTCAAAAGAGATAGGCATTCCAATAATTTAGCAAAATGAGCCACAAAAATACATAGATGAGAACATGTAGTCTCAAGAATTCAGAGTCCAATAAGCCTCTGAACTTCTTTTTAGAGTGTGGAAGAGTGAGTGTCAGTAGTTTATGATAGTACTATATTTGGAATCATCTAGGTTCTCCCTATCCAGTGCATTTTCCAAAACTTAGTGAAATAGACTAGACCCTTACATTTATTAGAGTAGGTCTCCCAATGTCTCTTGTCTCTCATGAACCATTCGTCATGGCCTCTGCTCCATGGTTTATCTGGTCTAGTCAAGATTACATTGGCAATCACTGTAAGGATGGATATCAATGCTCTTGGGAAGTAGAGCCTCTTACCAAATTGTGGTAAAATGTAGGAGATTCAATTAATCCCAAAGAAGGATGGAGAAGTCCTACGTGTACTGGCACTGAGTACTTACTCATAATATTTATGCCCAGATAAATGCCCCCCCACCCAATTACCTATCCTCAACTGAGACTCAAACAGGGGATCTTCCAGTCAATTCCACCTAAAAAATGAATGCACCTTTCCTTGGTGGAAATTAGGGCACCCTATGTACCTCTGAAGGTGTCCTACTATAGTAGTATCATGGCTGCCAGCACCTATCAGCCTTGTCTTGGCACCCCTTACCTTCTGCCTTTTCTAAGACACAGTGACTTGGGTATTTGTCCCCAGTCTCCCTACAGTCCTATAGCCTGAGCATCAAAAGAACCTTGACACTTGACCTAGAAGGACTCATCTCAATGATCCCACAGTTCAAGATACAAAGACTTGGGTGATTTCAAATGACCAGGTGGTATGGGAGAGTGACTAAGCAGGGTAGGGGCCTTTGGGGATGCACTAAATTTGTGTGAATCAGAAGGGCCTTTACTGCTTCAGGCATTCAGGAGCAACTTTAATAACATTCTCATAGTACGACCATTAATCATATTCTTGTCCACCCCCATGTTTTAAAACTATACCCAAACCTCCTTACCAGAAACATGACAACAGACACAGTGTCTTCCCATCATCCTCACAGTATTTATTTGTGTGGATAGCCCTACTTCTCCAGACAGCTACTGGGGCTGCTACCCTTCTACTCTAACTTCACTTCAATCTGATCACTTCTTATAGCACAATAGTATTTCATTGCATTCATGCACCACAACTTGTTCATTCATTCTCCAGCTGGTGGACATCTCCTCAATTTCCAATTCTTGGCCACCACAAAAAGTGGTGTTATAAATATTTTTGTACATGTGGGTCCTTTTCCCATTTTTATGATCTCTTTGGGATACAGACCTAGAAGTTGTATTGCTGTGTCAAAGGATATGCAGTTTTATAGCCCTTTGAGGATCAGTTCACAACTCTACCAACAATGTATTAGTGTTCCCATTTTCCTAAACCTTCTCCTACACGTATCATTTTCCTGTTTTGTCATGTTAGCCAATCTGATAGGTGTGATGTGGTACCCCAAAGTTGTTCTGATTTGCATTTCTCTAATCAATAGTGATGTAGAGTATTTTTTCACATAACTATAGGTAGCATTAATTTCTTCATCGGGAAATTGCCTGTTCATATCCTTTGACCATTTATCAATTGGGGAATGACTTGTGTTCTTATAAAAATAAATAAATAAATATTTTTTTAAAAGAAATGAGGCTTTTATCAGAGATATTTGTTGTAAAAATTGTTTCCCGGCTTTCTGCTTCCCTTCTAATCTTGTTTTCACTGACTTTGTGCAGAAAGTTTTCAATTTCATGTAATCAAAATCATCCATTTTGCATTTCATAATGTTCTCTATCTCTTGTTTGGTCATAAATTCTTCCCTTCTTCATAAATCTAACAGGTAAACTATTCCTTGCTCTCCTAGTTTGCTTATAAGTATCAGCCTTTATATCTAAATCACATACCAATTTTTACTTTATCTAGGTATAGGGTGTAAGATGTTAGTATATGCCTAGTTTCTGTCATACTGTTTTCCAGTTTTCTTGGTAGTTTTTGTTAAATAGCGAGTTCTTATCCCAGAAGCTAGAGTCTTCGGATTTATGAAGCAGTAGATTACTACAATCATTGAGAATTGTGGTGTGTGTACCTAACCTATACTATCCACTATTCTATTTCTTAGCTTGTACTGAGTAGTTTTGATGATTGCTGCTTTATAATACAATTTAAGTGATCCATATAGTCTTTAACTACTCTTTCACTTCCTTTCTTCTCAGCATTCTATAATTTAATCATGGTACCTAGCTCTTTTTTGTCACATTGTCTAGTTGGTCAACAAATTCAGGGAGTGATGTCATTGAAGTTTTACTGAAAATGTCCTGGTAATGGCGATCCCATCAAAGCAGGTACATGCCCTCCTCTACATGATCACAAAGCTAACTTCTTATATCCCATTTCACTACCTAAAGGAGAACACATACTTAAGATGAAAAATTATTGCTCTATGATCCTTTGTATACACTAAATATTTATAATAAATTAAATGGAATAGATTTCTATCCACTGAATTTAAATTATGTCTGTTGTAGTGTCTTTGAATTTGACGTTTCTGGAGTAGAATAGAATTTCTCTCCCCTTTTCTCTCATATCCTTTAGGTGAACACACTTTTCATTGCAGTCATCTACTCTATCATAGAGAACAATCAAACAAGCCAAATGAGCCCATAAATTACCACAAACCATTCCAAACAATAAAGGCAATTTTACTTACTGAACCATTAAATTTACATACTTAAATTAGACCCAATCAGACATCAGCAAAGACATGTCTTGGGGCCAGACAAATAATGAATTTTGGGAAAGTACGGCAATGTATTACCCCACCTCTCACATGAAATTAATGAGGCGCATCAATTTAATCATCATCACAATTACATCTTTATTTAGTTACTTAGTTGAGTTTGATGTGCTGCATGGTGCAACCACTCAGTAACCTTTCTGCCCTCAGTCATAATCAGAAGAAGGCCCAGGTAGAGGGTAGGCACAACATTTCTTGCAGTAACCACCTGGATTGCTGTCACCATAGGATGAATCTTTGATGTGTTTTCTTTTTTCACCTCTGAAGATCTGAAGAAATGAAATGAGAACCCAGCCTGTGAAAGAGTGTAAGGAAGAACAATATCTGACAATTAGAGCTATTTCAGACAGAGCTGTAACTAGAAAAAAACCAATAGGGCTTTGCTCCAAGGACCATGAGGGGAGGTGGGGCAGCTGATTGATACAATGGATAGAGTACTTGGCTTGGAGTCAGAAAACCATGAGTTCAAAAACAGCCTCAGACACTTACTGCAGACTCTGTCATCTTGGGTAAGTCACTTAAACTCACTTATCCTCCCTCCTGGAGTAGTCATGACGATCAAATAAAAAAATATTTGTAAAACATTTATTATACTGCCTGACTCTTAGTTGATACTTAATAAATGTTTGTTCCTTTCTTTTTCTTCCCCCACTTTGTCAAGGTAAGAGAGCTTCCTTTCTTTGTCAGTAGTAATGGGAGGAAGTTCTCCCCATTCAAGGTCAGTGCCCTAAGGAAGGGTAGAGGGAGCAAGCAATCATTACCTTCTCTCTCCTTCCCCCAACTCTAGGTCACACACACACACACACACACACACACACACACACACACACACACGTGCACGCACACACACGCGCACACACACACCCCTCAATCCACATCACCATTCCCAAACCAACCTATCCCAGGGGATGGGGATTGCTTGCTTACCTGAATGTCATTTGACCTGGAGACCTGGGGTTTTTTTGGCCTGTAGAAGGCTGGGATGGGCGTATACCTGTGTTTAACTATTTGAAGGGCAATTGTGTGGGATTAGACACATTCTGTTAAATCACAGAAGGCAAAATGCAATGAATAGGAAGAAGTTGTAAAGGGGCAAATTTAAACTTGATGTTGGACAATACTTCCTGCTGATACTACTGTTTGTCCTTCATTCTCTTTTTAAAATTCATTAATTAATTTTTAGTTTTCAGCCTTCACTTCCACAAGATTATGAGTTTAAAATTTTCCCCACATCTCTCCTCTTACCCCACTCTAAGACGGCATGCATCCTGATTATCCCTTCCCCTCATCTACCCTCCCTTCTATCAACCCTTCCCTTATCCACTTCCCTTCTCTTTTCCTGTAGGGCAAGATAGATTTCTATACCCCATTGCTTGTATATCTTATTTCCCAGTTGCATGTAAAAACAATTTTTAATATTCAATTTTACAACTGAATTCTAATTTCTCTCCCTTCTTCCCTCCCCACCCACCTTCATTGACAAGGCAAGCAATTTGATATAGGTTGTATATGTGTAGTCATGCAAACCATTTCCATAATGGTCATGTTGTGAAAGACTAACCATATTTCCTCCCATCCTATTCTGCCCCCCATTTATTCTATTCTCTCCTTTGATCCTATCCCTCCTCAAAAGTGTTTGCTTCTGATTACCCCCTCCTCTCATTTGCCCTCCTTTCCATCATCCCCCCCTTCTCTTATCCCCTTCCCCCCTACTTTACTGTAGGGTAAGATAGATTTTCATACCTAATTGAGTGTTTATGCTATTCTCTCCTTAAGCCAAATCCAATTAGAGTAAGGTTCACTCATTCCCTCTCACCTCCTCCATTGTAAATATGGTTTCTTGCCTCTTTTATGTGAAATAATTTACACTATTACACCTTTCCCTTTCTTCTTCTCCCAATATATTCCCCTCTCATGACTTAATTTTATTTTATAGATATCATCCCTTCATATTCAACTTACCCTGTGCCCTCTATCTATCTACCTACCTATCTACCTACCTATCTATCTATCTATATTCCCTCCAACTATACTGAGAAAGGTTTCATGACTTACAAACTTCATCTTTCCACATAAGAATGCAAACAGTTCAACTTTAAGAAGTCCCTTACAATTTTGCTTTCCTGTTTACCTTTTCCTGTTTCTCTTTGATTTGAAAGTCAAATTTTCTATTCAGCTCTGGTCTTTTCATTAAGAGTGCTTGAAAGTCCTCTATTTCATTGAATATCCATTTTCCTGTGAAGTATTATACTCAGTTTTGTTGAGGAGGCAGTTCTTGGTTTTAATCCTTGCTCCTTTGACCTTCAGAATACACATTCCAAGTTCTCTGATCCCTTAATGTAGAAGTTGCTAAATCTTGTGTTATCCTGATTGCAGTTCCACAATACTTGAATTGATTCTTTCTCACTGCTGGCAATATTTTCTGCTTGACTTAGGGACTCTGGAATTTCACTACAACATCCCTATTAGTTTTCCTTTTGAGATCTCTTTCAGGATGTGATTGATGGATATCAATACCTATTTTCCCCTCTGCTTCTAGAATATCAGGGCAGTTTTCCTTGATAATTTACTTGAAGGATGAGGGCTAGGTTCTTTTTTTACACATGAGTTTCAGGTAGTCCAATAATTTTTAAATTATCTCTTCTAGATCTGTTTTCCAGAGCAGTTGTTTTTCAATATTTCACATTGTTTTCTATTTTTTCATTCTTTTGGTTTTGTCTTATAATTTCTTGATTTCTCATAAAGTCATTAGCTTCCATTTGCTCCATTCTAACTTTTAAGAAATTATTTTCTTCGGTGAGTTTTTGTACCACCTTTTCCATTTGATAAATTCTGCTTTTAAAGGCATTCTTCTCCTCATTGGCTTTTTTGGACCTCTTTTGCCATTTGGTTTACTCTATTTTTAAGGTGTTACTTTCTCTTTTTTATATTTAAGTCTCTTCAATAAGAAAAACCATTATACAGAAGTATTCTTGAAGGACATGAAATACACAAGAATCACAAATCCAGGGAGTAGCATATTATGAAACAATAGTTTGTACTTTTTAAATATTGTGTCTCCTTTTTGAACAACTTAAAACAAATGAGATTTGTTACAAAGAAGTTACAAAGTGCTATATTATGTATGTATAGATTGCAACCCCAAAACCATGCTGTAAATAGGGAACTATTGTAATAGAGATCGAAATGATACCAAAGTTAAAAAAAATCACAATGAGGCCAAAGAGTTTCAGCTAAAAGATGCTCATAATTGGACTACTCATCTCAAAATAAAGTTAGAATTTTTTCCTGTTAAAAATTGGAGAAAAATTTCTTTTGGTTAAAAATAAATTAAAACTGATTTAAAACACTTCTAATAACACTATAATTTCTTTTTGTTTGTTTTGTTTTTTTTTGGAGGGGCAATTGGTCTTAAGTGACCTGCCCAAGGTCACACGGCTAGTAACTGTTGTGTCTGAGGCTGGATTTGAACTCAGGTCCTCCTGACTCCAAGGCCAGTGCTCTATTTACTGCACCACCTAGCCACCCCAACCATATTAATTTCTATAGCAATAGAAAACAAGGACTTAGATACCTCTTCATCTTCTTTGATCCCACTAGTATTTTAAGATTACAATTAATTATTATAAGAGCAACGTCTGTCATTCATTTTTGTTTTATATAACAGGAGTGTCATCAAGTAGAGCCAGAAACATGAAACATATAAACTTGTTATCTCTTCTTAACAGTTAGCCATTGTCTTACTGAATAATAATTTCAATCTTTTAAAGACTCATGATTCCAGTGATGTGGGTACACATCAGGGAAGATTGCCCCACTTTCATCCCTTAAGACATGATTTCATGATGTTTTTGTTACCAAAATTCATCAAGTGACAGACATTTAGACAATGACAATCAAGTTCTCGTTAGCATAATCTTATTTATCTGAAGTCACTAACTTGATTCTTCATTATCAAGAGTTTCTTTGTATATGGGCCCTTCTGTTGGTAGCTAGCCTGGCCTTTGAATGGCAGTCTATCACCAGGAAAGTACTCAGAACCTTTCTAGTTTGGTGGAAGCTGCTGGATTCACTTCTGAACCACTGGCACAGCTTTCAACAGCCCAGGGTCAGTTCCACCAAGATGAGGCACTAGAAGAAAACTTTAAACAATATATTATTAAAACTAATAAGAATTATGCGTCAGCTTTTAAAAACTGTGTGGTGAAAATACTTTTATATCTTCATTTACAAACCCAGTTAAGTTTTCCTTCTCAATTTTATTTTTACATAGTTTGCTCTGGAATAATTACTGGGGCTCTGGAGGAAATGAAAAAAGGGTTTTGTTTTGTTTTGTTTTGCTAAAAACTGCAATATTCATAACTCCAAGAACTATACCAAAATTTTGTTTTAAAGGTTTCTAATTGCTAATGGAACACTGTATATGGTGACCCAAAAGTCACAGTTTTAAACTATTAAAGCTTAGTAATTTTTCAAAGACTTTTGAGCTACCCTGAATTTATATTAAACAGTGAGAAAGAGAGTCAGTAGCACCTATCGGAAGGCAGTAAAACTCCTCCCTTATTTAAAAAGGAAAAATTACTCTCCTTTGATAGAAAAAGACGCATAAGATCTTTTTGCAGAAATGTCACCTGGATGTAATCAATCACTGTCTGTTTCTGCTGATGGATAAAGAAGCAAAAAAAATGTTAAGGGCAGGGAACTAGGGAGAAGATGTAATTCTTTCACACCACCACCAGCTTCTTGGCAGAACACCCTTGATAGGGAGCTTAGAGGTATCAGCTAAAAGAAACTGTGAGAACATTTGATGCCCAGTTTGCACTAAGCCCTCAATGACCTTAGATGAGTCCCAGGAAGCATGTCACTTTTAGGCAATAGTTTGGCCACAATTATTGCTAACATGGCCAGAGCACATCTTTTTTTTTTTTGAATGACTTGTTTGTTTACTTTTAGTTTACAAGATTCAGTTCCACAATCATTTGAGTTTCAGATTTTCTCCCCTCCCTCCCCCCCCCCATGGTGGTGTGCAATCATGTATAGGATCTGCAAATACTTTCACATTG
>CM053584.1:179181098-179203467 GCA_028627135.1 Pseudochirops cupreus | reverse complement strand
GGTAGTCCAATAATTTTTAAATTGTCTCTCCTGGATCTATTTTCCAGGTCAGTGGTTTTTCCAATGAGATATTTCACATTGCCTTCTATTTTTTCATTTGTTTGGATCTATTTTATACTATCTTGAATTCTCATAAAGTTATTAGCTTCCAATTGCTCCAATCTAATTTTGAAGGAGTTATTCTTTTCAGTGAATTTTTGAGATTCCTTTTCCATCTGGCAAATTCGGCTTTTTAAGGCATTCTTCTCCTCATTGGGTTTTTGGGCCTCTTTTGCCTTTTGAGTTAGTCTGTTTTGTAAGGTATTATTTTTTTCAATCAGGCTGTTGACTAGCTCTTCATTATTTTCTTGCATCATTCTCATTTTTCTTCCCAATTTTTCTTCCACTTCTCTTACTTGATTTTCAAAATCCTTCTTGACCTTCTCTATGGCCTGCAACCAATTCATGTTTTCTTGGAAACTTTTGATGTGGGAGTTTTGATCCTCTCTATCCCCAAAAAAGGATTCTATAGCCGGATTGTGCTTCCTCTATTTGCTCATCTTGCCAGCCAAGTACTTGACTTTTGAGCTCTTTGCCATGGTAGAACTCTGCTTCCAGAGTGACAACAGCTATGTCCCAAATTGCTGGGGTTTTCACAGTTGTCAGAGCTGTTGTCAGAGCTATGAGGAGGGTACCCTCTCTACAGCCACCACAAGCTCTGGCACACTGGCATTCCTCACCCCAGGACTACCACTCAAGACTGCAACCCAGATCCAAGCAGGTCAAAGCAAGAGCAATTACCCTCTGAATGGTTTCTTGGTCCCCCTACAATCTGCAGGCCAGGAGTTCCAGAGGCAGCCATGCAGCAGCAGTTGCAGCCATCACACCACCTCCACCTCTAGCACCAGGGGCAGGGACCAGACCATGGTCTTCTCTTACCCTGAGTCAGCTGGGTTCCCCACTGACCTTTTACTTTCTATTTAGTGTTTATGGGTTGAGAAGCCTGGAAACCCCCACAGCTGCCAGTGATTCACTCTCCTGAATTCTGTTCTAGGTGATCTGGACCGCTGGTCAGGGCTGCCCCGAGTCTGGGCCCGCACGGCTTATGCAGGACTGCTCAGCCCCCAGTCTCATGAAATAGACCCTTCATGTCAGCCTGCCAGGCTGCCTTCAGCGGGAGATTTGTTACTCTCTGTCACTTTGTGGGTTCCATAACTCTAAAATTTGTTTAGAGTCATTTTTTTCCAGAAATTGGAGGTGGTTGGAGTGGGAACTCCTGCAAGTTCCTGCTTTTACTCCACCATCTTGGCTCCACCCAAGAAGCTATTTTCTTCCTTAAGATTCTGGATCTCCTTAGATTGTGTTTGTTTTTTTCAAGTTTTTCCTCAATCTCTCTCATTCAATTTTTAAAGTCTTTTTTAAAGTTCTGTTATGAATTTGTTTTGGGCAGATGATCATTTGACATTATTCTTTGGGGTAGAAGAGGGTTTCTTTGCTTCAGTGTCCTCCTCTGAAGATGGACCCCAGTCTTGTCTATTCCCATAGTAACTCCCTATGGTTAGATTCTTTCTCCTTTGCTTGCACATTTTTTTTTTCGTAATAGTTTAATTTTTGTAATCACCTCTAATGCTGGGGGTGGTGTCTCTGGCCTCATATCCTCCACTCTGACCTTGAACCCAAACCAAGACCTCCAGCCTCCTGTGAGTGCCCACAGGCAACAAAGTCCCCACCCCATGGCTTCTACACTCACCTTGTGTGTGCTGGTGCCTTCTTGCCCCAGACTGCAGCACAGCTGGGTCTAGCATTCCTTGTCAGCAAAAGTTCCCTCATCTTCCCCAGCTCAGATGCCCAACTCCCCCACTGTAAGGGTGGTTGGGATGGTGTTTAAAAGTTCCTGTGACTGGGGCAGAGGCAGCCTCCCAACCCAGATAACCCTAGGGCTTGCAGCTTGTTGTTTAAATAGACCCTAGCCTAGAGGTGTTTACTCTTCACAGGGACCAAACCTCATCCTGGGATTTTTCTTCAAGTCTTCTCTGTCCCAGAAGGACTCCTGTTCTGCCCTTTATCTTATTTATTTTTATCATTCTATGTTAACCCTGAGGTGATTTGTGGGGGAAATCTGGAGAGCTTGAATCTTCTGACCTACCATCTTTCCAGAATCCTCTGTCTTTACTTGTGTGGTTTGATCCCATTCCATCACTTCTGTTCTTCTTCAGGACTGTGCCCCCTTTAATTATCCTTTCTGTCTCTCATCTCCAGTCTACTAGGTCCCTCCTCACTTCCTACCAACTGACTTAGGTCTCCCCATCCTTAAAAAATACTTTACTTGACCCTAAATCCTCTCAAGTCATCGTCCTTTACCAGTCAAACTCTTGGGGGGAAAGTCATTTACACATTGTTTTCACTTCTCCCACTTACTTCTTAGCACTTGCAATCTGGCTTCTAGCTCCATTACCCAACTGAAATGGCTCTGTCCAAGGTAAGCAACGCCAGATCTAAAGGCCTTTTTTCAGTTTTCATTCCACTGATCTTTCTACAGCTTTTGAAGCTGTCAGTCATACCCTCCTCCTTGGACATCCTCTTCTCCCTTACCTTCCATAACATTCCTCTTTCTGTCTCTCTCTTTCCCTTCCCTCCACTTCTTCCCTCTTCCTGCTCTCTTCTTCCCTCCCTCTACCTCTCTCCTACTTTACTTTTCCTTTTTAGTCTCCTTTGCTGAATCATTATTCTTCTCCCATCTCTGTTGATCCATTAGAAAGAGTACTGAATTTTTCATGCTGAATTTGGAATTTCCAGGACACTAACTCCTTTGACTAGCCTTTGTGACTTTGAGAAAGTCACTTAATCTCCTTCTGGGTCTTGTATTATTTATCTATGAGAGAGGAGAGAAAGAGAGAGAGGAAAAGAGAGAGAGACAGAGAGACACAGAGAGAATTCCTTTTCTTTCCTAGACTCTCACCCTCTCATATAGCACTCATGTAAAAGAGCACAAATATATAAATATACACATGTATGCATATGTACATGTATGTATACATATGTATGCATGTATAGTTCCTGTGGGACCTCAAGATAGAGATATAAAACAGGCAGTTGGTAATTCCAAATGACAAAGAGACAAACTACAACTATAGGGAGATAGAGACATAGAAAGATAGCTAGGTAGAGACATGCACATAGTTGTGGATATATGAATATTCACATGTATATGCATATATGTGTGTAACATATACATATGTATCCATGTACATGTGAATATATGTGTAGGTATACACATGGCAAACACATAGATAGACTGCATATGGTTATAAATTTCTGCAGGTGTGTGTGTGTGTGTGTGTGTGTGTGTGTGTCCATATACACACACATACATCCATAATCTCTCTCTAGAATTCATCCGGAATTACCAACTGAGTGCTTGACATCTCCATTTCAGTGTCTATGTATCTCAGTATCTAAGATCTCAAAGACATCTCAATCTCAACATGTCCAAAACTGAAATCACTTCTCCCAAAGATTATCTTTCTTCTATACTTCTCTATTCTTGTTGAAAGAACCTTCCAGACAGCCAAGTTCAAGGGTGGAGAACCTGCAGCCTACAGGCCATATGTGGCCCTCTAGGTCCTCAAGTGTGGCCCTTTGACTGAATCCAAACTTCACAGAACAAATCCCCTTAATCAATGGATTTGTTCTGTAAAACTTGGACTCAGTCAAAAGGCCTCACCCAAGGACCTAGAAGGCCACATGTGGCCTTGAGGTCGCAGGTTCCCCACCTCTGGCCAAGTTCATAACTAGAGCCATTCTTTACTCCTCTTCCCTCTCTGACACCTAACAACTTAGTAGTTTCCAACTCTTGTTCATTTCTCTTCCACACATCTTTCATGTCAGTACTCTTATCTCCATTCATATAGCCTCCATCCTTATTCAGGCCCTCATCATGTCACTCCTGGCCAAGTGCAATAGTTTCCTAATTGGTCTTCTTGTTTCTACTTTCTCTAGTCTGTTCTTGACACCTGCCAAATCAGTATTCCTGCAACAGGCAACACTGGAACAAGACACTGTGCTACGGATTCAAGTTATAAGACAAAAATCAAAACATCTCCTGCCCTCAAGGAGCTTACATTCTACTGGAGGAAAATAGTAACACCCAGACAAGTTTAATTATATACACAATACACACAAAATAAATGCAAAGTAATTTTGAGGGGGAGGATAGAGCCTGTGTAGGCAGCAGCCCTTGAGCCAAACCTCAAAGTTAGTTAAGAATTCGAAGCAGCAGAGAGTTGCCAGGAATGAATTCTAGGCATGGAGGTCAGTCTGTTTACAGTCATGGATTTGGCAGATAGAATGCTGTATTTTTTAAAGCTAATAGCTCGTTTTGACTGGAGCATATAAGAAATAATGTGAAATCAATTTTTAAAGAAGGTCTGGAACTGGATTGTGAAAAGTTTGTATATGCCAAACAGAAACATTTGTATATTATCCTAAAGGCACTAAAGCAGCGATGTCAAACTCAAGTAGAAACATCTCTGCTGGGCATACTGATGTAGAAAATCACAAATTAACATTATCTATGGTATATTGTATTTTTATTTATTTTTTTAAACATTTGCTAACCACATTTTAATCTAGTTCCAACATACTTGGGAGTTTTGCTGGCCCCCATGGCCTGCTGACATAGAGTTTAGCACCTCTGCATAAAGGATTTTGAGCAGGGAAGAGGAAGGCCAGGTCTAGGGAAATAAGTTCAGCAGTTATTTAGAAAAATAGATAGAGAAGGAATTATTACTGCAATAATTAGAGTGAGGGGTTATGAATTTGACTAGAGTAGTGACCGCCAAGAAGAGAGAAGAAGATAGCTATGGGAGATCTTGAGAAGGCAGATTCGACAAGCCTTGACAACTGATTGGATATGGGGGCAAGAGTGTTCCAAACTATACTCCATTAATATTTGAGAGAAGGAAAATGACCCTTCTATCTTCCTTAATGTTTTATCAAACTTCTCCAAGAAACAATAATTTCCTTTGAAAAAAAAGGAAGTGAGTTCTGTGGTCCCATGAGTAGGATGGTAGGTTGCTAGGGCACTAACAGGAAAGGGGTCATGGCTCCCCCAGGGGCCTCCTTGTCTTCCTTCTCTACCTCCACAGGCCCCTCAGAAGCATAGATTTGGCAAAATCCTTGGAAAGACACAGGGAGAGGAATAGACTTGGAGGCCTGGGCACATGGAGTGTGTTGTATGTAGAAGGGGCCCAGCCTCTGGCAAGAAAAGAGCCAGTGGAAGGGGCCACAACCCCTAGGCTAGAGGTAGGGCCCTATCACCTTCTCAATAGAAGCTCAGAATTGATGGTGTTAACATGTGCCCATTCAGGACGATATCTGCTGCCCAGCTAGTTACTGAGCCCTCCACCCATGTCCCCATGATTTTAGCTTCAAATTAACTAAAGTCTATGTTGTTCCCATTCCCCCCAATCCTGAGAACTTGAGGTGACTGCTGAGGTCTATGCTATGAGTAAAGGGCCCAGTCTAAAATGATCTCCTTAGACCTTAACCTGTGTAAATTCTGAACAGAGACCTTGACCAGGGCCTTACCTGATTAGCCCCCACCAGATCCCTGCAGGCTCCAGGATGTCTGTTTAAAAGTAGTTACACGCCTGGACATTTGCTTCTCATTTCCCTCTCTAACAACTGAGGGCAGAGAGCCCAATCTCCTGGATCCTTCCCCATGTTTACTTATTAAGAATGAATAATTCAAATAAAGGATTCCTCTCTTAAAAAAAAAAAAGAGCAAGTTCCACCCCCACCCTAGCCCCAGATCTTCAACAAGAAAGAGATTATCTTTGTAGCTCAAAAGGGTTCTTTGGGATTGAGATATCAAGAAGATTGATTTCATCCTCATTTTCTTTCTCTAGGTCTCAGTTTCTTCATCTGAAAAATGATGGACATTGGATTAGATGACCTCTGAGGTCCTTTCCATTTCCACTGATGATCCTATGATCTCCTGTAATTCTTATATTCTGCGATCATAAGCATTTATTGACTATCAACAGATGCCACCAGGCACCTAACCTAACTCTGAAGGGGAAGGTCCCTCCAGCTGTTTTCCACTCCAGTTGCAGCCACCACTCCCTCCACAAGATATTCAGACCTTCTTCCTCATTCTTCCAGCACAGTTCCTGACATCTGACCCTTTCCCATACTCAGTTTATCATAGAGTCCTGACAGCTGTATTCTATACGTATGAATCAGTGTAGCCTAAGAAGTAACAAGGTGTCCACTCTTTTCTTTTACTCTGACACCCTAATCATCACTAAGATTTCCCAACTCTTGGTATTCCTTCTCATTCCAGGGGAACAAGCATTTATACAACAGTTATTTATTTTAGGCATTGTGCTAGGTACTGCGGATACAAATAGGCCTCTATCTTGAAAGGACTTATATTCTACATCCAACCAAGGCTAGAAGTAAACAAACTCATTCTTCAATGACAAAGAATGTTCTTTGAAATTCAAATCAATGGGAAGAAAGGTTATTCCATGGGCAGGGCTGGTGGCATCACAGCACTGAATTTAGAAAATGAGAGTGATCCTCAGCTCTAGGACCAAGGCTTGGGGCCCCTTGCTCCCACTTAACTATGTTACTGCATAAGGGTACTACCATCAACAAGTGCATCTCTCCCAACCTAGTTTGACGGAAGTTTCCTCCGAGCTTGAAGGAGGTAAAGCACTTGGCACAGTCTCTAGGAGGTTTACTCACTTAATAAAAGCCTATTGATCGATTGATTGATTAATTAAGGGAGTTCCTTCTGGCCCCGATCATCTTTGGTAATTTTAATAATCCAGAGACCCAGACGTTGAGCTTGAAAAGGTTGGTCACTGAGGATATAAGGAACTGTTCAGCTTAAAACAAGGCACTTCTCCTTTTTGAACCCCAAATAAAATTTTCGGCCTTGAGGCCATATCTGTTCTAGACAGAAGGCTATCTTACCATTCCAGGCTCTCATTGCCCAGGCATTGAGCCTAAGTGATGGCCCCTCACACCAGAAGGAGATTGAGGCATGACCTAAGTTCTTAGGAGAATGGAGCAAACTTTTAAAAACTAAAAGAATGACTTCTAAGGCCTCTTGCCAACTCTGAGCTTTGTGATCTGGCAGAAACCAAATCCAAATATCCTTCCTGGGATTTAAAAAAGAAAAAGGAAAAATCTTTATAAAGGAAATCATGATGATTTTGCTTTAAAAAATTTTTTATAAAAGACAGAGGATTTGAGCACCTATTGTTTTCCAGGCACTATGAAAAGTTCTGGGGATATGGAGCATACAGGCAAAAGATAGGCTCTGCCCTCAAGAAGCTCACAATCTAATGGGGAGAGTATAAGTAGTGGTCATTGCTAATAAATTATTGCTTACAATAGCTTATTAATATTATTGCTGGCAACCTGGTATTTTCCATCTACATAGTAAAGAGGTGCTGGGTGGCCTATGTAGTATATTTTGGGGTAACTTTAATTCAGTTTTGTGTTAAGTTGTAAAAGCCACATTTCTTAACTGTTTCTCCCCTTCCCCCAGCTGTACTTGTCTTTCCCTGCCCCAGCCTAAAGGTATTTCCTCTCAAACCATTAACTCTTCATTCAAGGTACTACCTCCTTTTGTCCTAGCAAACCAAACCCATCCACTTGCAAGTCAGGAGGGGAACATCTCACTTGACCTGACCTCAAATCTATGACCGCTGGTGACCTTATAACGTTTCAGGGCTCAAACCACACCCCCTGCCCCTTCCCTCCTGCTGTTTGTTCCAGTGTATTATGGGTAAAACACATGCGCAGTTGATGTCAAGGGTGCATGCCCCTTTAAGTATTAGTCACGCCCTGGCTCCTCCCAGGCTCCTCCCTAACTCCACCTTTGTATACCTCATTAGCTTAATGAACTTATGATTGACAGCTTTGTATCTTTAAATATGCCTCTCTGGCCCTTAGAACTTCCGCAGATGGCCCTTGGTAGCTCTTGCCTTTGCTGGCAGGTCAGGTAGGCATTCTAGTACTCCATCTGCCCGCTGCAGAGCGTCACACTTCCAGACTTTCTCTGACTCCCCCCTTGCCCCTAGCCAGGTTTCCTCACCCTACCCCTTTTGGTCCTGTGAATCAATAAACTTTTGTAAATCTGCCAAAAGACAGCTGAGCCTGTAATTCTTTTCAGACGTGAACCTAGACAGGATTTCTCATTAGAAATCCCCCCAAAACCTATCACGCAACATTTTGACTAACAATTAATTGTCTGGCCCTTTTACAAGTACACTAAAAACCCTTGGAATAATTTGTATTTGATTACCCTGACACAAGTCCCCATAAAGTGGAGCCATCCCCATTACAGAACCATAACTGGAAATTCTAGCACTTGGGACAAATGCCGTTTTGGAGAGGGGTAGTGGTATCACTACTCCTGGGCTTGGTTGAGGTAGAATACAGACAGAGGTAATGGGGTTGTGGAACTGGTAAGCTGGAAAAGAGAGGCAGGGTCTGGGGTAGAGAAAACTACGAGCATCGAATTTATTGGAGAGAAAGGATAACGACTTGGAAGATGGAAGGAATGTGAGAGGAAGACAATAGAACCATATATTTAGAGTGGGAAGAGACCTAAATGATCTTTTAGTCCAATCCTCTCAGTATATAGATAAGGAAACTGGGACAGGAAAGGTAAAATAACTTACCCAAAGTCACACAGATAGTTAAGTTGCAGAACCAGGGTTCAAATTCAGGTCCTCTGACTGTATCTAAGAATAATTGCATTATACACAACAGAAGAGGTCAAAATAGAAATGGAAAGCAAAGGAAAAGAGACACTAGGGAAGGTTAGCCAGCTAGGTGGCACAGTGGATGGAGCACACACCGGACCTGGAGTCAGGAAGAGCTGAGTTCATATCTGGCCTCAGTCATTTGTTAGCTTCGAGACCCTGGGCAAGTTACTTAACTCGGTTTCCTCATCCATAAAATGAGCTGGACAAGGAAATGACAAACCATTCCAGTATCTTTGCCAAATTGGGGTGAGGGAAGGGTATAAGAGGATTTCAAAGTAGCAGTTCAATTTACTGCTAATATCTCTAGCTCATCTGACTTTCCCCTAATGCCAAACAAAACAAAGTAGTATATAACAGGAAGATTTCTTGATTTGGTGTCAGAACCGATAGGTTTGAATCCCAGCCCAGTCACTTATATCTTTATGAACTCAGAAGTAAGCTTATAACTCTGAGTCTCGTTTTGCCCGACTGTAAAATAAAGAGGGTGGCAAAAAGATCTCTCATCTTTAAGCCCCTGAAACTTGACATCTGTTCTATTAAGGTAGTTGGAACAGTCTTTTTTACTTACGAAAATTCTGCTAGTTAAGAATAGGAAGTTCCTTTTTTTTTAGAATTAGGCCCCAAGAGCACAAAAACAAATTATTTCCAGCTTGGGGAGCACTGGCTTTGGTGAGTAGCTTTGGAGGAAACTCCACCCATCTTTTTTTATTGTTTTTAGAAAAGTCCATTTCTGCAGAGAATTAGGGAAAATGAGAACCACCTCCTTCCCCGCTGGGGTTTGATATTTTGTTGTTTTTAAATTTTAAAATCATGGGGCAGCTAGGTGGCGCAGGGAATAGAGCTCCGGCCCTGGAGTCAGGAGGACCTGAGTTCAAATGTGACCTTAGACACTTGGCACATTTACTAGCTGTGTGACTTTGGGCATGTCACTTAACCCCAATTGCCTTGCCTCCCCCCTCCAAAAAATCATTTTTGAGGGTAACTTCTCTTTTTACATCACCTATAAAACCTAATATACCGAGAGCTTTCCTCTCTATTCCTCTTCTCCTTCCTCCCCCTTCCCTTCACCTCTCAGAGAGCAAGCCCACATAACAAAGAGTTAAAAGGGGAGAAGGGGAAATTCAGCAAAATTAACCAATACGTCAAAAGAATCTGACGGTGTTCCATACCCCTAATTTCCCACCTTTACAGAGAGGGAAGTACCTTCTTTAAAAGATGTACACAAGTGTGTGTGTGTGTGTAATATGCATGTACAGGCACACATACATGTACGTATGTATGTACATCACTTCTTTGAAGTTGGCCTGAATCATCATAATTGCACAGCATTTAATTTCGATTGATTTATCATGATATTCTTTCTATTTACATTGTTGCAGGCATTACATATATTAGTTTCCTGCTTCTGCATACTTCATTTT
Source organism: Pseudochirops cupreus (assembly GCA_028627135.1). Classification (NCBI taxonomy): domain Eukaryota; kingdom Metazoa; phylum Chordata; class Mammalia; order Diprotodontia; family Pseudocheiridae; genus Pseudochirops; species Pseudochirops cupreus. The sequence continues at coordinate 179,193,278 of CM053584.1, read as the reverse complement.
GTATCAGTTCATAGTAGTCTTCATATACTTCTTTATTCATCACATTTATTGTGTATCCATTTGTGGATATACACTCATGGTTCACCATTTATGTAGCCTTTCTCCAATCAATGGACATCTACTTGGTTTCCAGAGACAGGAGTTAAAATTCAGGTCCTTTTTTTCTGTCCAACAATAATTTCACTATACCACAATAGAGAAGGTTTCCAGAGGCCTAAATGGGAAATGGGGAGCAGAGGAGAGGCACCTGATTCTGTTGGGACTCTCCAATATATCACAAAGTCACAGAAGCATGAATAATTAGGAGGAAAAAGATCCATAGAGGCCATCTAGTCTAACTTTCTCATTGTACATAGAAGGAAGTTGAAGTTAAGAGGAGGGAAGGGACCAGAACCCACATATCCTGTATATGAGGCCCTTACTAGCTCCATTTTGTTCTGTGATGTAATTTTCTCTGCCTACATATCCTCCACAATGCTTCCCACAGTTGTTGTCTGGTCATTCAGTCATGTCTGACTCTTTGTGATCCTGTATGTAATCTTCTTTCTAGAATGGTTTGCCATTTCCTGGTCTAGTGGATTAAGACAAACAGCGGTTAGATGATTTGTCTGGAATCACCCAGCTAGTGAGTATCTGAGGCCAGATTTGAACTCAGGTTTTCCTAACTCTGGACCCAGTGCTTTATCCATTGAACTACCTAACTCCCTCCAAAGCAAAATAGAAATTAAGTGACTTGCCCAGAGCCACACAGTGTCTGAGGCTGGATTTGAACAAAGGACTTGACTCCAGGCCCACTGCTCTAACCACTGGGTCATCAGCTGCCACTGCCTGGCACATAGTAGGTCAGGTGAACCAACCTATTACAAAGGTTTTCTTTTTTCCCAAATGGATTACAGTTGGTGGAAAGGAGAAAAAAGTAAATGCTCATTAGTTAAAATAAAATAAAATAAAATAAAATAAAATAAAATAAAATAAAACAAATATCCTACTATGATACTACTTATATACTCACTCCTAATCTCTGTGTTATATAACCATCATCAGAGGCTTGGATTTTTAACTGCACCTTGTAGCTTAGTCGACCCTTAAGGCCCAAGACCTGGGGAGACCATTTAGTACCCACTATATACCCATTCAAAAGAGGCAGGATGGCTGATGATGACCCAAAGTCGGGAGAGATTATGGTGGGCTAGGAAGGTCAGCGGGACTTGAGCTGAGCCTTGAAGGATGGGAAATACCCTTTTGAGTGATATATGCATGTAGGAGAAATAGTTTTTGCACACATCAGTGAACAGTTCACAGGTGGTTGCTGGATCCCCTCATGTCTGATGAGATAGCATTTTGGCAGGTTCTGGGGGTTGGGAATGAGATACAGACTACTCTACCTTATGACAGGTGTCTTGCTGCTTTAGAATGCTCCTATCTCAGGGACCAGAATGGTATCATGTATATGGTCTGCATGGCATACTGTGGAGCCTCGATCAATAATCCACAACAATGCTATTGAAACTGGACCTCTTTGCCAATGTGGAGAGCAATTTGATCCTTGGGTTCTTGCTTTTCACGACAAATTCAAATAATTGGGCATACACTTTGCTTCAGAGATAAGTTGCCAAAGGAAACATATCCTTTCGTTACCATCCTGATAATGACATGTGATAATGGATTATGAGGTAGGAGTGGGGACCAGGAAAAAGACCTTATCCTAGGGAGGGTGCATAAATTCCCATACTGCCTGTTAGTGATACACCTTTTATGGTGTCTGATGGCTCAAAAGTGAAGACTGAGACCTAGGCACCTCTGTTTCCTCCACCCCTATAAAAATGAAGACCATGCCATGTGCTGCCAGGCACATATCCAAGAACCTTCTAGGATAAGAAGTTCCACAATGACATGCAAGTTCCATTCAATTCAATTCAGCAAGCGTTATTAAGTACTTTGGGTATGGGGACAAAATGAAATAGTCCCTGCCCTAAGGAAGCTTATGGTCTACTGAAGGGAAGCAATGGATTAGTAAATACAAAATATATACAAAAAGTACAAATTAATTTTGGTATGTGGGAGACTATTAATTGCTGGGGGGGGGGGTGGCTCTTGTGTGAGTTGACATTTAAGCTAATCTTTAAAGGGATAGAAGAATTCCAAGAGACAGAGGAGCTAAAGCATCCCAGGCATGAGGTCAGGAGGTGGAATAGGAGGTAGAGTAGGTTAATTGGAACCTCCAATGTGTAAAGGAATAAAACATGAAATAAACCCAAGAAAGTAGATTAGAATCAGATTGGGAAGGGCTTTAAGTGAAAAGCTGAAGAGTTTGTTTGTCAAAAAGGAGAAGAATCTAAGTTTTTTGGTACTAAAACCAGGAAGATGAAGGAGATTCTAAAATTATTAGACAGGATTTGAGTGAATGGCTCTATAAGCTGGAAGGAGCATCAGATGCCATCTAGTCTAAGCTATACTTAATTAGGAAAATTCCTACAAATAGAGAGACAGTTTGAGCTTGAAGTTAAGTCAATAAACATTTATCAAGCCCCTACTATGTGCCAGGCACTGTGTTAAATGCTGGAGATACAAAGAAAGGCAAAAGACAGTCCCTGTTCTAAAGGAGCTCACAGTCTGACATGAAAATAACTACATATAAACAAGATACATATATACAGGGTGAATTGGGAGATAGATAATCAGAAAGAAAAGGGACTGACTTTAAGGGGAATTGGGAAAGGTCTCTTATACAAAGTGGGATATTAGCTGGGACTTGAAAGAAGCCAAAGAATTCACCCAGGAGGTAAAGATGTGGAGAGAGCATTCCAGGTATGGGGGATAGTCAGTGAAAATGTCCAGAGTCTAGAGATAAAGTGTCCTATTCAAGGAACCTTAAGGAAGCCAGTGTCACTGGATCACACAGTACATGGAGAGGAGTAAAGTATAAGAAGACTGAAAATGGAATGCGAGCATGGACAGATTATAAAGAACTTGAAAAGCCACAGATTTCCTATTTGATCCTGGAAGTAAAAGGGAACCAGTGGAGTTTATTGAATGGTGGAAAGGGGTGGGGTGTGTGACATGGTCGGATTTGCATTTTGGGAATATCAGTTTGATAGTTGAATGGAGGACAGCCTGGAGTAGGGAAAGATTTGAGGAAGGGCAATTAATGGGCTATAATAACAATAGTGCATGAATAAAATGATAAAGGCACACACCAGGGTGGTAGCGCTATTATAGGAGAGGAGAAACACGCTAGAAATATTATGAAAGTAAAATGATAGACCCTTAGCAACAGATTGGACATGGTGGGGAGAAAGACAGTGAGGAGCTGAGGATGACATCCAGGTTGGAGACCCGGATGACTGTGAGGATATAGATACACTCCACAGTCATGGGAAAGTGAAAGATAAGGGGAAAGGTTTGAGGAAAAGATAAAAGAGTTCAGTTTTAGACACGTTGAGTTTAAGACGTCTATGAGACCTCCAGCTTGAGATGTCTAATAAGCAGCTGGAAATGTGAGTCTAAACTCTAGAGGGTAGAAGAGAGATTAAGACTGGTTAAGTAAATCTAGGTATCATCAGCATCAAGATGGCAATTAAATCTGCAAGAGCTTAGAGACAACCAAGTGAAATGGTATAGAAGAAGAAGAGAAGAGGGGCCATGACAGAGCCTTGGAGGACACTCACACATAACAGACATGGTCTGGATGAAGATTCAGCAAAAGAGACTGAGGAAGGGCAATCACATAGAGAAACAGTGATGGAGCAGAACCAGAGAAGCCTCAAGAGAAGTGTTAACAAGGAGAAGAGGGTGACTGACAGTATCAAACGCTACGGAGAAATTAAGAAGAATAAGGTTTGAAAAAGACCATTAGGCTCAGCAATTATGAGATCACTGAACCAAAATCCATTCCCCGATAAACAAAGTGATCAAAGCAGATGAATAAATAGCTCTCCAAAGAAGAATCTGGGCCCTATTAATGACCACATGAAAGAATGCTCCGAAGTCTACAAATAAAAGAAAAAAGAAATGAAAATCAAAATAACTGAGGCTTCAACTCATACCTTGCAAACTGGCAAAGATGACAAAACATGGTGATAGTTGATGCTGGGGGGTTCTAGACAATTCTGAATTATGCAAGGTGACCAAAATGGCCACAGATGATCCGAAGGCGCAGCTACTCTACTAGGCGTCTGCCCCAAGGAGAAATAAAAAGAAAGTCCCCACATATACAAAAATATTTGCAGCTGCACTTTTTGTAATAGCAAAGAAAATAAAACAGAGCCCATCAGTTGGGGAATAAGTTAAATAAATTGTGGTACACGAATGTAATAGACTATTACTTGACAAATGTGATGAATACAAAGAAACATGAAAAGAACTACATACATTGGTGCATAGTGAAGTAATTAGAGTCAGGAAAACAATGTACAAAATGACTACAACAATGTAAACAAAAAAAAACAAACAAACACAAAAAAGAACAAAAATGAATGTTGCAAAATTTAAAAGAACAAAAGTTTGGCCTAAAAGAATACAAGAAGTTCACCACTACCTCCATCCATTTGCAGGTGGGTGATACACAAGTAGTATATACCACATATGCTTTCAAATGTTTTCAATGTGTTGATCAATTATGCAATATTGGATTGATTGATATGCTTATTGATTTTACTTCTTTTTCTTTGTTACGAAGTATGGCTGTCTGGAGGGATGAGAATAGGACTACAATGAAAAATGCAGGTGACATAAAAACAAAAGATATAAATGCAATTTTTTTTAAATAAACAGATGGTACCTTTCAACTGTGACATTCTAGAAGAGCTGATCTCTGCCTTCCAGAAGCTTGCAATCTAATTGGAACACCTGAACTAGAACCTGAAATCCAGGGTTAGATTCTTGGCTAATAAAACTTTAGTGGGCAGTACATGAGTGAGCAAAATTAATGATGAGGATCATTTTATACCTCCTCACTCTAACCACTCTCTCAACTCATCCAAAAGGGTTTGCAAATGTCAGGTGAAACAGAAAGAAGGTGCCTTGGTTTCCATGATGAGGGCAAGGAATACTTATTCTCTGAAGAAATCTTTCCTAAGGTGATTCCTGCCTGTGCCTGCTACTTGAAACGTGACGTGAATTGAGGGAGACAGCCTCAAAGATCCATGCTGTCATTTCTTTTATTATTAATCACATTCCTTTGCATTCATCCAGGGCTTTGCATCCTCAAAGCACTTTATGGATATTAACTAATTAATGTAAATACAGTAATGCTGAGATTACCTATTGCTAGGGCTGGAGCTGATATTAGACCATTAAAGGTGATGAAAAGCATTCCCAGAAGCCCAAGATAAAGAGTTCCTTTGGGACTCATTTCAAACTTTTTTTTCTCCTCCCAGCTAAGTAATCCAAGGGCATGGGAGCACCTTAATGAGATAAGAACCTGGTGAGTTTTTAATCCATAAGAAAGATTCTTCTGCATCCTGTAATTTAACCTAAGGAATTTATAGCTATAGCAGGTTAGACCATTTGATGATTAGTGATATTTGAACTTCTCATTATCATTACTGAGAGTAGAAAGATTGCTAAAAGGAAAATAAAGCCTCCCTGTCTACTTGTGGGGTTGGCATTCTGCCTATTAAGTGGAAGTTGGATGTGGTTTAACAATGGATCAGGAAGACTCTTACAGCATAATCCAGTGGAAACAGCACTGAACTGAGTTTGTGGTCTCCGCTTTTCTGGTAACAAATGGTTTGACCCTGAACAACATCTCTATTCTTCATCTCTAACATTATATGGTTCTATGGCCCTGTGTCTACCCCCAAGAGAATATCCTATGAATATAGGAAGGGAAGAGAAGGGACTGGAAGGGAAGGGGAAGAAAAAGGGGGGGGAAAAAAGCTTTTCTTAAACACATATCATGTACTGGGCATTGTGCAAAGCATTTTACAAATATTATTTCATTTGATTCTCTTAACAACCTTGGGTGATAGGTGCTATGATTATTCCCATTTAACAGTTGAGGAAACTGAGCCAGACAGAGGTTAAGTGACTCGGCTTCAACAGACCTCACCAGAATCATCCTGTGTCCAACTCCATGAGTCCAGGCCAGATTAGGCTACATTGCTTCTGCCCCACAGCTCAGTAAAATGCAAGTTATTCCCCTCCCTCATCTTTCCTCGCCTCCCCTTTCCCCTTCCAACTGCCAAGAAAAAGCCTGATTGTTCTTTGAGGGTATTCAATCTTTTTTCCAATTCCTGGAAAATTGCGAATTCACTAGAAAAAAAGAATGAGGTGGGGAGTGTCAGTGTGGAATTGCAGAGTGTTGGATTTGAAGCATCATGATATGGGTTTGAATGCTGCCACTTATTCCTTATATAACCTTAGTTAATTAATAGCCTTTCTTGGCCTCAGTTTCTTCATCTATAAAATAAAGGACTTGACCTAAGGGGTTTCTAAGATTGCTTTTAGCTCTAGAAGTCGATCAAAAAAAAATTTCAAATTTCAAATCTCATATTCATAATATTATTTATACTTGTAGCAGCAGGTTTGATCAAAGGACCCTTGAAAAGTTGAGTCTTTTCAACCCACTTGATGAAATTACAAGATACGAGAGGGTAGGTAGTAAAGATGAGTTATAAAAACATGCCCCTTCAGATCTTGATAGCTCCAGTTGCATATGAAATATTAGCAGAAACAATGGTTCTGTTCCTTTCTCTAAAAACTCACAGATATGGGTGAATGTGAGGGCCAAAGAGTTTAAACGTGGGCAAGGCAATCTGGCTAGCAATTGAATTATGGAATAAAGTTGAGAAGAGAGTTAGCTATGGAGGAATATCCAACTTTTAAGTTAGCTTCTAACATTTTTTCCTTATGTTTCTTGGGAAGTATGCCAGAGGGAAGGGAGAGGGGAAGACTCCTCCATCCTATAGATAATATCTTCTTGTAGCAGAATCACATAGCAGCAACTGGTGGAAAAGAATCCAGTTGTAGAGTTGAATCAAGTCAAGTTAAATTAAGAGGTGTCAAGATTCCAATACCCAGAACCAAGACCTGCTCAGGAAATATGAGACTTCTGTCAAATCAAGGGTATGGGTTCTGGTTCTTTCTGAAAATACGTAACAATACTGTAAGACAGAATGTTTACTGAAACCAAAGTTGGGGTTGGTAGGGATTACAGCCAAGCAGTAAAATAGCATCTGGTAGCAACTTGTGGAGCAATCTGGTAGAGACTGAGAGACCAAGAACAACCAGAGGAGCAGACAGCCATGTAAGGATCTAAGATCCAAATTAAATAGGCAAATAACAGGAATATATAACAGCAAAAGCCCTGCAGCTGTGCATCATCCGAGGCATGAATATACCTTGTGTAGTCCTGGGCCACGTGGTCTCTTCTTTTGCGAACTCTATATGAATCCACTCCTTCCAGAAATGCTTTGTGTATTTGTGGGAAAGTAAGCCTCAGGTTTGTGGATAAAATGTTTGGTTGTTTGGTGGTTTGTTGTTGTTGTTGTTTTGCTTTTATTTTGGAGGGGAGAAGGTAGGGCAATTGGGATTAAGTGACTTGCCCAAGGTCACATGGCTAGTTTTGTGTTGAGTATCTGAGGCCAGATTTGAACTCAGGACCTCCTGATTCCAGGGCCGATGCTCTATTCACTATGCCACCTAGCAGCCCGATAAAATGTTTTACTACTACTGCTCTTACAATGTTATTAATGCCATTACTTTGAGCTAATTATTACCTTCTAACTAGCAAATTAAGCTAAACACACTGGTGTGGGCTCACAAGCTATAGTTTTATAAATAATAACTTTGTATAGTCATCCCCCAGAGAACCCAGCCTCTGAAGGTGGGCAAAGTGTGGTAGCCTATGGTATTATTATGCAGTGAAAACTGCTTTGCTAAAAGGAATAATGGGGGCTGGGGGTCGGGTTCTGAGCCAAGACTGTGGAACAAAAGCAATGACTTGATTGAGATCTCCCCCAAACCCCTCCAAATACCTGTAAAAATGACTCTAAAAACATTCTAGAGCAACAGAACTTTCAAAATGACAGAGTGAAACAAATTTCCAGCCCAAGACAACCTGGAAGGTCGACAGGAAAATTCTATTGTACTGGGCTGGGAGAGGTGCACATTTCAGCGCAAAATGTGCCTGCATAGACTGGGCCCCAGCTGACCTGGAGCAAGCCTCAGAGTACTGAATCACTGGCAATTAAATTAACTTACTATAACAGTTTCTAGACTTCTTAACCCACAAAAACCAAAGACAACTTAGAAGGTCAGTAAGAAAGTCTTTTGGACCTGGATGAGAGAGGAGTGTGGTCTGGCCCCAGCTCCAGAGTGATGGTAGCAGTGGCAGAGGTGGCAGCTGAGACTGCTTCTGGAGTTCTCAGTCCACAGATGGTGAAGGGAATCAAGCAATTGATCAGAAGGGGATTGCATGGATCTTTTTGCTGGCATTGAGGCAGGATTCTCTTGCTTTGCCCATGCTTTGATCTGGGTCACAGTCCTGGGGCAAGAAGGGGCAATGTGTGGAGGAGTTTGTAGCAGTGACAGTGAAGAGGGGATCCTCACAGTTCTAAGACAGAAAAGAGTACTTGTGATCACTCACAGACCAGAGCACAGGCCAGGAGAGGAGTAAACACCTTTCCTTTGATCATACCACCTTGGAAGAACTGAAAATTTACAAGTCCCTAGAAGTATCTCTAAAAATAGCTATACAAAACCCCTGAAATTTGAGACAGTACACACTCCACACTGGAAGCAGAGTACTACTTTAAGAAAGAGTTAAAAAATCAAGTAATTGACTGAGAAAATAAGCAAATAGCGGGAAAAAAAATCAGACTATAGAATCTTATTTTGGTGACAGAGAAGAGCAAAACATACAACCAGAAGAACACAACAAAGACAAAGCTCCTACATCCAAAGCCTCCAAGAAAAATATGAATTGATCTCAGGTTTTGGAAGAGCTCAAAAAGGATTTTGAAAATCAAGTAAAAGAAGTAGAGGAAAAATTGGGAAGAGAAATGAAAGTGATGCAAGAAAATCACAGAAAACAACTCGAAAGCTTCCTAAAGGAGACCCAACAAAATACTGAAGAAAATAACACCTTAAAATATAGACTCACCTAAATGGCAAAAAGAGGCCCAAAAAGCCAATGAGGAGAAGAATGCCTTGGAAAGCCAAATTGGCCAAATGGAAAAAGAAGTCCAAAAGAGCACTGAAGAAAATAATTCTTTAAAAATTAGAATGAAACAAGTGGAAGCTAATGACTCTATAAGAAATCAAGAAATTATAAAACAAAACAAAAAGAATGAAAAAGTAGAAGACAAGGTGAACTATCTCATTGGAAAAACAACTGACCTGTAAAATAGATCTAGGAGAGATAATTTTAGAATTATTGGACTACCTGAAAGCCCTGATCAAAAAGGAATCTGTACATCAACTTTCAAGAAATTATCAAGGAAAACTGCCCTGATATTCTGGAACCAGAAGGGAAAGTAGAAATTGAGAGAATCCACCAATCATCTCCTGAAAGAGATCCCAAAAGGAAAACTCCTAGGAATATTATAGCTAAATTCTAGAGTTCCCAGGTCAAGGAGAAAATATTGCAAGCAGCCAAAAAACAACTCAAGTATTGTGGAAACATAATCAGGATAACACAAGACTTAGCAACTTCTACATTAAGAGATCAGAGGACTTAGAATATGATATTCTGGAAGTCAAAGGAGCGAGGATTAAAATCAAGAATCATCTACACAGAAAAACTCAATATAATCCTTCAGGGGGGAAAATAGATATACAATGAAATAGAAGACTTGCAAGCATTCTTGATGAAAAGACCAGAGCTGAATAGAAATTTTGACTTTCAAATACAAGACTCAAGAGAATCATGAAAAGATAATAGGAAAGAGAAATCATAAGGGGCTTATTAAAGTTGAATTGTTTACATTCCTACATGGAAAGATGATATTTGTAACTCATGAGACCTTTCTCAGTATTAGGGTAGTGAGAGGGAATAGATAGATAGATAGATAGATAGATAGATAGATAGATAGATAGGTAGACAGATAGATAGATAGATGGCACAGAGTGAATTGAATATGAAAGGATGACTTCTAAAAAATAAAATTAAGGGGTGAGAGAGGGAGGGGATGATAGAAAGGAAGGTAGATTTGAAGAGGGGCAATCAAAAGCAAACAATTTTGAGGAGGAATTGGGTCAAATGGGAAAATAGAATAAATGCAGGGCAGAATGGGATGGAGGGAAATATAATTAGTCTTTTACAACATGGCTATTATGGAAGTGTTTTGAATGACCACACATGCGTGGTCTATATCAAATTGCTTGCCTTCTCGAAGAGGTTGGGTGTGGAGGGAGGGAGGGAAAGAATTTAGAACTCAAAGTTTTTAAAACAAATGTTAAAAATTGTTCTTCCATGCAACTGGGAAATAAGATAAATGAGATAATAAATAATAATAATAATAAATAAGATAATAAATAAAGCAATGAGGTATAGAAATCTATCTTGCCCTACAGGAAAATAGAAGGGGAAGGGGATAAGAGAAGCAGTGTGTGATAGAAGGGAGGGCAGATTAGGGAAAGGGGTAATCAGAATGCACACTGTCTTAGAGTGGAGGAAGGGGAGAAATGGGGAGAAAATTTGGAACTCAAAATCTTGTGGAAGTGAATGTTGAAAACTAAAAATAAATAAATTACTTTTAAAAATTTAAAAAGGAATAATAAATAAAATGTGAGATAACTTCTTCAATACTTCCAGGATATACGATTTCATTGATGTGGGTATCCCCTACCCTAATGCATCTATAAAGATCCTTTAGAATTGCTGTGTCCAAGAAAATACGTATTCTGATACCAACCTGGAGACAAGCTTCTCTAAATTTGGCTAGGATGATTCTTAGTTGACAATGCCTTCACTCTTGAGACTGACCCCAACATATCTTGCATTTATCTTGTTTGTACACAGTTGTTTCCATGTTTCCTCCATTAGACTGGGAGCTCTTTGAGAGCAGAGGCTGTTTGTTTTTTGCCTTTCTTGGTATTCCTAGTGCTTAGCACAGTATCTGGTCCCTAGTAGATGCTGAATAAATGACTCTCTTTTGTCAACTATTGAATGACCTCTAAATATCTCATTTTATCCAAACCTGCATTAACAAAGCCAGGCCTGCCATTAACAGTTTTATTCAGAGAGATCCACAACTATTCAGAAGAAACCATTCTAACAATCTGCACAGGAAAAAGAAATTAATAGGTGAAGAATGCCATTTGTCCAGGCTACAAGATATAAGGTTGAATAGACAGAGTCCATTGAGTCAGTTCATTCATACAAGTATTTTAGACAGCAGATGCACAATTATTTGAGCCCAGAATTCAGCAGAAGGAAAAGAAGGGACTATTTTGCATTTGGGAAATTGTGTAGCACTTTTAATGACCCCAAGCTATTTCCTGAGACATCTTTTGGCAACCCACGTTTTCCAGGTATATACTGCTATGCAATAATAAATTATGCAACATGAAATCACTGAAGAAGTAAAATTTCAGGGGATTCAAAGGGCAGCAAAGAGACACCTGCTAGGCAAAAGTAGCTTTCAGCCTCTTACTAACTATAGCTTGTGACCAGAAGTAGCTTAAAGGATATTATTCAAGATATTTATGGTCAGAAGAGATGAGGTGGCCATAGAGAGAGAGAGAGATTTGATGATAAAGTTAAAGGCAGTTATGTGGCACAGTGGATAGAGCATCGACTGGGCCAGGAGTCAGGAAGACCAAACTTCAAATATGGCCCTGGACTCTTGGAACCTGTGTGACCCTGAGCAAGTCCCTTGACCTCTGTCTGCCTCAGTTTCCTCAACTGTAAATTGAGGATAATAACAGCATCTACCTCCCAGGGTTGTTGTAAAGAACAAATGAGATAATATTTGTAAAACACTTAGCACGGTGCCTAGCACACAGTAGATACTTAATAAATGCTTTTTTCTTTCCTAGTCCATGTCCACAAGGCAATATAGTAGGGTGGAAGGAGCACAGGATTTGGAGTCAAAGAATCTAAGTCAGCTTTCTACTACCTATATCACTTTGGGCAAATTATATCACTTCTCTGATCTTTGGTTTCCTCACTTGTAAAATGAGGCCTTTGAATCAAATTCCTTCAGTTCCAGAGTTGATGCTCTACAGCAGACA
>CM053584.1:179159225-179180598 GCA_028627135.1 Pseudochirops cupreus | reverse complement strand
ATCAAGTCACTCTCTGCCTGTAGAACAGTCCCAGAACACCTGAAAACATCAGCAAGGCCGTCTTCCAGGATTTCCGTAAACATACCACAAGAAAATCCTCCTTCAGGATTTCTGAACCAACAGCAAGGTTCCAGGACCTCTACAACAGCAGCACTATCCTTCACCAGCAGGTAAATCTAGCAAAACAACATCAAAACAGACAGACAAAATACTGGCATTACAGCCATGCCTCCTCAGTTCTTGGCAGCTCCGGGTGGCAGTTCTCAAAAGTCCTGGGCAGCTCCAACTGGCCCTCAGCAGTCTTTCTCTCAGCAATTCAGGCTCCACAATACTGGATACTGCTCTCCCAAAAGTTCTTCTGGCCTTCTTTAGGCTTGGGCCTCTTTCCCAATTCACGGCTCCTCCCAGTTCAGTCCTCTCTTTTCACATCAACAAGTCCATCCCACAAGTGGGATTCATAAGCTCTGGGTTTTAACACTCAACCCATAAACCAAGCCAACACAGGGCAATCTCCAAATTCCATTACCATTACATTACTTCCCCTTGTTCTTCACAGATGTGGGGGGCCAACGGGTGTGGAATATTATATGTAACATCAATTTGTTTATATGTTTATTAATTTTATTGTTTTTTTTCTTTTTTCTCATTTTAAAAATCTTTGTTAACAGGAGGTGGCTTTTTGGGAGAGATTTGAGGGGTGCAATGGGAAACGTAGCCATTATAAAAACAAAAGGTATCAGTAAGATTTGTTTTTGAATGCGACATTTTCCAAACCACTAATAATTAGAGAAATATCAAAACACCTTTGTTCCACCTCCCACTCAGAAAATTGGCTAAGGTGACAGAAGATGGGAATACCCAATGCTGAACTACAGTAATACAACTTCTGGTATAATCAAAAATTAATTGGTTCAACCATTCTGGAAAATAGTTTGAAATTATGCACAGAAAATGAAGGCCTTTGACCCAGAAATGCCTCTGCTAGCCACTGAGCCAAGGAGATCATTGAAATAAATAAAGGTTCCATAGATTTACTGATATTAATAGCCACATTTTTAGTAGCAAAGAAATAGGAAAAATGTGGCAATCCATGAATTGAGGAATCAAGTTCAGATACAGGTATGTAATGAATGTTACTGCATTTTACGAAGCAATGAATATGATAAATATAGAGAAACATAGGAAGACATATGAACTGAAGCAAAGTTAAATAAGAAGAAAGAGGGAAATAATATACACAGTTGATGGCTACAGAAATGTAAATGGAAAGAATGACAACAAACAATTGAAATTGAATATGTGAAATTACAACGACCAAGAGATATGAGAATATACCTCCCTCCCTTGTTTGGACAAAGAACAGGCGGAGGTAAGACTAGAGGTATGAAACAATGCATAATACATGCAAACATACACACACACATACATGCATGCATAATACACACAAACATACACAATACATACAAACATACACATACATGCATAATACATACAAACATACATAATGCATACATGCCTAATACATACAAACCTACATAATACATACATGCGTAATACATAATGTTGGATTTTGTTGATGTATTTGTTAGTTTGTTCATTTTTTCCCTTTTTTTAAATTGGAGTTTATTCTCTGGTTAGGAGGGAGGATATATTAAGAAATGTAGGTATTATAAAAATAAAAGACATTATTTTTTTTTAATTGAAACTGGTTCTTCTTAGAGCTCAGCCTGGAAGTGCTACACTGCATGACCCCATTATTAATCTACTCAGAAGTTTTAAACCACTCAGTTTCCAAGCTAGTCAGATTCTCATCTTCTTAGGCACTTTGGTGGCCCCCACTGCTACGGGGCTCAGTACATTGGTTCCAGACTTAGTGTGGACACTCTCATTGATGAGCTTAGCTTACTGTAGCTCAGAATTCTTGAGTTCCAGGGTCTCAGCTTCCCCAATAGCAAGACTTATAGACAAATACCACTACCTGAGCAATAAATATATAGTATCAGGGCAGCTAGGTGATGCAGTGAATAGAGTACCGGCCCTGGAATCAAGAGGACCTGAGTTCAAATCCAACCTTACACACTTAGCACTTTCTAGCCATGTAATCTTGCCCTGCCTTCCCCTTGCAAATATATCAATGATGAGGGAAAGAGGGTGGTCTGGGGCAATAAACTGGTCAACCAAATAAATTTAGTATCCAAGAGCCTTCAGGCCTAAATGGAGCCTGGGAAGCCCAAGTCTGTGGTCAAAGTTGGCTTCCTTAAGCCTTCCTGGCCTGGCTCTTGTTTCATTCATTCAAAACATATTTATCTAATTCCCCTTATCTATAAGACATTTAACGCTGCATAATCAAACAGCAGGCTGAGTCCATCTGGCCCATGTTCTCTCCAGAAAAACCTGAATGCAGGGATGGGTTGGGGAAAGATCTGCTAAACTGCCCCAGATCTCTTCAAATTTCTGTTTTACCATGCCTCCCTCATCCTGTACTTGTGAAGTTGTCTTAACTCACCCACCCCATGAGGAAAGTCATGGTAAGCATTATTATTCCCAACAGGACCCGAGGCTCAAAGGGGTTAAATGATGCCCATCGTCACATAGCTAACAAATGGCAAAACAGGGACTTGAACCCAGAGATTCTGCCTTTAAAGTTAGGCACCTTTCATCTACTACGTCACCTACTATGTTGAAACAATCACACTAATATTCACTACCTTTATAATATAGGGGGGGGAGAAGGAAAATCTTTTTTAAATACTCAAATGCACCTGTGATCTCTCCTATTTGGATATTTCCTGCATTGATAGATTGCAAACCATCCAGGCCAGCCTGTCCTATGTGACTCTTTGTCCACATTATCTCCTAAGTTTGTCACAGGGGGTCCACCCGACATCCTGAGCACCATCGTCTCTCCCTCCTGATGTCATGAGGATATTATTAGATTCATCTGTCCTAACCAACTCATTTTCTTTATCCACTCATGTGCAGTTCAGTTGTTTTTCAGTTGTATCTGACTCTTCATGACACCATTTGGGATTTTCTTGGCAAAGACATTAGAGAAGTTTGCCGTTTCCTTCCCCAGCCCATTTTACAGATTAGGAAACCAAGGCCAACAGGGTTGAGAGACATGCCCAGGGTCACACAGCTAATAAGTGTATGAGACTGAATTTAAGCTCAGGTCTTCCTGTCTCCTTATCTATTGTGCGACCTAGCTTCCCCTAATACATCCACTCATACATCTACCCTGAAGGTCTTTATTTGTTATGTTTTATATATATATATATATACACATACATATACACACTCACATCTTTTAAGTGGGTCTTTAATTCTGGAGGAAATTTGGGATTATTAAAGGGTATATTTTAAGGGGGCCTTTATTTCTAGAAGAAACGTGGGCTTATTAAAGGAACTTCACAATTTCTGAGGCAATCTAGCCCCTCCACCTATTTAAATTCTTGTACACTTGTAATGTTTACCCTAGAGAGATATATACTAATGCATAATGTTATAGGTTTTCCATCAACCTGCTTATAATTTATCATTTAAAAAAATTTGATTATGGTTTACCTGCCCTCACTTGTATAATGGGCATCATATTACTTGGCTTCACAACAGGTAGGGGAGAAGCTAGGGGGAGGGAGAGAATTTGGAATAGAAAATAAATGTTTTTTAAAGCATTTGATTCAATAGATCAACATTTCTACTTAATGACTCTCTTACAAGATGTCTCCTATCCACACATCAAAATTATTCAAGATTTCTTTAAAAAAACAAGACAGATAACTTTGTTCAATGACTCTCTAATCATAAACATCAGGTAAAGCATAAAATGGGGAAATGGACGCTCACTACCGTTGTGAAGACCTCACCTAAAGTAGAAGTCAATACGTGGTTCTCTATGGATCATATTGTTTTCCAGATGCTCCTCTATGTAGAAAATATCGTTCTGGTTGCAGAGACATTACAGATACCTGAAAGAAATCTATAAGTCCTCAAAGAATTTGGTCTAATCATTCGCAAAGGAAAAATCAATGGTATGTCAAATATTTATTGTCCAGATCATGTTGTTCACCCTTTATTTCTGAAGAGCACCAAATGACACAGGATAATGCCTCGTCTTACACATGAATTGATTTAAGTGAGGCAGTGTTACACAAAGTCAGAAGCCTCACTCTTTTTTCCAGTCATTGAAGTCTAGTGGCAAAACAAAAGTTGGGATGACTGGTGATGGCTCAGGATGCTGTGGATGACTTGGTGATTTCTGCGTCAGACAGAGCTCTAAGCTCTCCACAGCACTTGTTTCAGTCATCTTCGTGACCGTTGGAACAAATTGTTCTCATCCACCCATTCTGCCAGAGAAAGTCTTCACTCACCAATGGACTTGAGGCCTGTCGTTTACCCTCAATTTTGTTTGACCATCTGCCAAGATAATTTTACCAACATGTGGCTTCTTGGAGTCACAGGTAGGAGTTAGGTAAAAGGTGAAGAGGATGAGCAGCACTAAAAAAATCTCTGCAAAAAAAGGTGTTTTTCCTCCCTGTACACATACAGTTGGATGAACAAAATCAAGCAGCCCATCAAATTTGCTATGAGTCCTAAAGGTAGCATTTTTGTAATTAGTAATATCAGTGTTAATATAGCTGATGGTAGTAGATGTATCAGGAACCCCAAAATGTACATGTCTGTTCCTGTAGATGCTTGGGAACATAAATTCTTCTAGCTCCCTTGCCTTATAAATTTACTCTAGGACCTCTTATGACAGGCTCCTGCAATACATCCTGATCTCTTCCTTTTAAGACAGAAGTTAAAAGAAGCTGAGTAGTCAGATAGACAGACAGACAGACAAAATACAAATTACCTCTCCATCTGGTTTGAGGGAATATTATCTAGTCATGATTACAAACCCAAAAGGTGAATCTTGAGTGTCATCTCCATGGCTTAAGTTTAGCAAAGCAGCCTTTGATTCTAGGGGGTAGGGATGGAAGGAAATAGCAAATAACCTCTGTGGCCTTAGTTTCCTGTTGCATAAAATGAGGAGATTGGCTTTAATAACCTCTAAATCCCTTCCAGCTCTAATATTCTATGTTCCTATGACTGACCTTCCTCCCCATCCCTGCCCCCAGAGTTGGGATTGCAACAGTATAGACTTCCTGTTTTAACACAAGAAACTTTTCTGTTTCTTTTTTAGATCTTCTCACTGGATAGAAATGGGGAAGGGAAAGGAAGGTGTTGATTTTACATCACTCTAGGGAAGAATCTGGCAGCAGGCTTCTTGTCACTAATGTTATGGGAGGGATTGATGCATCAGGCAGAGGGTCTGAATGAATAGGGGATCTTTAATTCCAAGATTCTGTTCAGATTTCTGTGTCTTTGTCTCTTCCTTCTTCATTACGTTTTTCTTTCTCCCTCTCCCTCTTTGTACCCTTTTTCCATCTCTTTCCTCATATCTCCACAATCATAGTAATAGTACCCACCTCTGTACTGTGTGTGTGTGTGTTATGTGTGTGTGTGTGTATATATGTGTGAGAGAGAGAGAGAGAGAGAGAGAGAGAGAGAGAGTGAGAGAGCACATTTATAGCTATATGTAAGATTCTATGCCTGGAAGATGCTGCTTCAAAACTGTCCCAATTAATCACCGTTGGATAACTGGAGGTCCCTAGGCCTTTTGCTGCTGCTGGGCTGCTACTGCTGCCGCCTCTTATTTTCTCCAGCTGGAATTGATGGAGAAGGGCACTCCTTCAGTGGCCCAGTGGCATATGCTTGAACAATTTTCTGGAGTAGCATGAAAGATTCATGAGGGTGAAGTATTAGCATGTGTGCTGACTGGGTAATAGGCTGGGACTGAGTTCCCAGGATGATGGGGGAGGAGGAGAAGCCAGCCAGGCCTATCAGGTGAAGGAGAGGAGCAGGAATACAATGCGCAGGCTGTCCAGCAGCAGCATCCATAGTTCTGTCACCATGCTCACTTGTAGCAAGATCATCTCTTTTAAGGAAGGGTTGGAGGAGTCATGGGGGAAGGGAATAAATTCCCTGAAGCTTTATAATAAGGGGAAGGACTAATTTTAAACTGGCAGCCAGAAAATGCTTTTAATAATGCATTACCCTCGCCTAGGCATGCTATTGGATCCATGTGGTCATATGGATTTTGCATTTTCACTCTTTTGGTTTGTCCTCTAAATGTCATTGAAAGACTGGTTTTGAATTATCTATCTGAAAAAAATTCATCTTTGTCTGTCTCAAGATTGTGGTGAGAGAGAAAATAAAACACATTGCAAATGTGTTGATGTTCCTGAGAACTGGCTTATTAACAAAACACAAATGTTCAGGGGGTTTCTCCACAAAGAAAATTTGGTCGGCTGTGGCAGAGCCTGGCAGTATATAGGGCTGCCTCCTAGTCTTTGCTGATTTCCTGACTTTATCCTAATGTCCCTGTCCCATGTAGATAAACAGCACAACAGAGGTGTGGAATCATACCAATGGTACTTCTTTCAGCCCAATCCTCACAGTTGTTATCTAGGGAAGCAATTCCTTTGAAGAAGGCGCCAGCCATCTCTACCAACTGCTACAGACAGGGCAGGTTAGCTGAAACAGTTGGGCAACCTACTGGGGAGAAATGAGGCAGCATGGGCCAGGCAGGTTTGATCATCACCACAACCCTGACCCCCATCTCCCTTTAGATCCTGATGAAAACAGCACAGAATACCGAAAGCAAGAGCCTTAGGAACAGCATTGGGCTAGAAAGCCCAGTGATCTCAGCCACTTTCCTGAGAAGCAACTCCTAAGAAAATGCAACCTGCCCACTATTCTTACAGGTTCTACAGTCACGGGTACTAAAGATCCAGAAAAGAAAGCTCTGCCCCTCAAAGTCATTGGCACTCTCAAATGATTCACCTTCAGAAACTGCTATGATTTTATCAATGGAAATGACCCTAAAGAAGAGGCTTTACCATCTGCTTTGTTGCTATTCCCAAAGGACCATGACTTGCATATATGCTGTCTCCATAGAATGTGAGCTCATTGAAAGAAGGGATTATCTTGCTTTTCTGTTTGTATCCTCAGTACTTTGCACATAGTAAGTCCTTAATAAATGCTTTAATCATTCATTCATTCATTCATTCATTGATTCATGGAATTTCAGACACTAGAGGCGGTTGTTATGGGAATCTGAAGATCTTCCCTGCCCCTTGGCCCCTTGATAGGCTTAAGTGACTCTGAGAACCTTCTCTGATTTGAAAATATACTCTGCCCCCTAATAGGCTGAAAGTGGTCACATGGAGCCCGTGGCAGGAGGCTTGTTTTTCAGGAATGCCCATACCTTATTGCTTTGTGATTGGGCAGTTGATCAAGAGGGTTGTGGTGTTCTCTAATCCAGGAGAAGGCTATTTATACCCTGATGTGAGTTTTTGCTTTGGGACTCACTTTGGAAAGAGTTGTGTGTTTTGGCCAGATGAGACTCTGGGCAGCCATTGAGCCCCCCGGCTTTGAAAACCTGAATGTGGTGCTTCCCTCTCTGGTAACTGATTTTAGGTATGGATATAATGGTCAGACGACTGGAAGCCTGTGTGCTGATTTGGTTCTTTGTCTTCTTGTAACTTGTTTGTATCCTCTGAAGTTCAAATTGTTGACTTTTTCCCCTGAAGGAGGCAAATGATATATGTTTGATTGATTAAAGTAAGATTGTTAACCCATTTTGAGTTGCTTTCCTTGAGAAATGCAGAACCTATGCTAGCCACCATCCTGGGTATGCTGGGGTGCTCACTGATACAGTTGTATAGTTCATCTTGCACCTGAGTACATATTCTCTTTACAAAATCCCCAACAAAGGCTCTAATTGAACACCCCCTTTGATGGTGGACTCACTACCTCATGAAGCAGCCCATTTGGAGACAAGTCTAACTGAGAAATTTTGTCAAACCAAAATCTACCTTGGCAACCTTGACCCATTGCTCCTAGTTCAGTTCCCTGGGGCTAAGAAGAGCAATCCTAATACCCATGACTGTTGTCTTTCAAATCCTGAAAGATCACTGTCAAATTATTCTTAAATTTTGTTTTCTGCAGCATCAACATCCCAAATTTCTTCAAATGATCTTTGTATGACATGGTTTCTGCTCATTGTTGGACATGAACTGGTTTGTCAAAGTCTTTCCTATAGCATAGTGCCCAGAACTGAATAAAATATTCCAGATGGCGGTCTGGTAAAACCTACAGTAGGATTAGTGTGGGTGCTCTGACCAAAAGAATATGAGTTTTGATCACTGAAACCTTGCAAGATATCTTGGGATTTGGGGACTAGATTGCATTTCTCTTCTCTACTTATTTATTCTTTAAAAAAACAAAAATACTGCAACAATCAACTCTTTCGTCCCATGTAGTTTCTTTTACGATTTCTTGAAACAGAGCTGTGGAAAACCAGGCTTTCATAAAGTCCAGCAAGATTCAAATGGAGCTACTTTTCCATACTTTAAACCCAAATCACTCTGGCTCTCACTGATTGGCCAATAATAAGGCCCTGTCCAAGGCTCACTTGGTCATTATTTGGGTTTTGATGGCTCAGAGTGAGTGTAAACAGCACTTGTTCTGGCCAGAACCCCTGAGGATCTTCCCCTCCCACTTTGATTTTTTTATTTTTGAGCAGGCGAACCAAGCCATCTTTTGCCTCATTTCTTACATAGTCTTAAATCACAGAATGGGTGCTGTCTCACACAAAGTAAGTCCTTAGCTTAAAAAGGCTAAAGTTTACCACTGCATCTGGGGTCATCTCCAGTCATCCTGACCTATGTCTCACTACTGGACTCAGATGACCCTAGAGGAGAGAATGAGGCTGATGACTTTGCATAGCTCTTCCTCACTTAAATCCAATTCACTCGAAAGTCAAGATATCACTTCTTGATGTCATCAGACCTCTTCCAGAACGAGGAGAAAGGACAAACAATATTTGTCACCTCCCTCATGCCAGACACCAGACTTTTATTAATTTGGCGAGCCAAAGAGCAGATTAGCCTTTTTGTCTATCATTGCATGTAGTAAGTTTGCAGTGCTCTAAAATAACACAAAATTTTTCATATAATTATTGTTAGCTTCACCTCCCCCAACCTAGGTTTAATAAAAATATGAAATAATAAGTATACCGTAAATTCACATTATCGCCTAACTGAAGAAATGAGATACTTTTGTTTCTCTCTAATTGATTCCCTGTCATGCCCCTCACAGCAACTATCTAAGACTTTCCTTCTCTCCTCAAGTCTCCAACATTTCCTATTCTCCCCTCTTGCTACTGAGAAACTTATTTCTATTTTACTGGGAAAAAAATGTAGGTCATTTGATGGGATCTTCCTCTTCTCCCTTTCTCTTCATATCAAAACCTTGACATCATTCCCCACCATCTCCTCATTTCTCCTAGACTCTGACAATTGAATGGCCTACCTCCTGGTGGACACTGATTCATTCCTCTGCATATGTCCTTGATCCCATCCCCTCCCACCTTTTCCCACAGATTTTCATTTTAATTTCTCCTTATCTACTGGTTCATTCCCTACTGCCTTCAAACATGCATACTTAAATCTCTCCCAACCCTAAAAACTTTTGTTAGATGCTATCACTGCCTCAAGCTATTGCCCTATATTTCTCCCTTCTGTTTTTTAGCCAAATTCCTTGAAAAGGGTCTACATTTGGGGCAGCTAGGTGGCACAGTGGATACAGCATCAGCCCAGGAGTCAGGAGGACCTGACTTCAAATGTGGCCTTAGACACTTGTTGACTCTGTGACCCTGGGCAAGTCACTGAGCCACAATTGCCTCAAAAAAAAGTCTACATTTGCTGCCTCTTCTTCCTTTCTTCTCACTCACCCCTCAATCCTTTGCAATCTAGCTTCCAGTGTCACCACTCAACTAAAACTGCTCTCATTCAAGTCACCAATGATCCCTCAAATGACAAATTATAAGGTCATCCAACCTTCTAGACCTTTCTGCTGCATTTGACACTGTTGACCACCCTCTATTTCTGGACACTTTCTCTTCTCTGAATTCTCATGATTTAACTCTTAAGGTTCTCACTCTACCTGTCTAATGCTCCTACTCACTGTCTTTTGCTGGTCATCCTGTCCTAGGCTTGCTATTCTTTCCCTACGCTCCTCCCACAGAGACCTCATGAGCTCCCATGGATTTAATTATCACCACTACGCAAATGTTCTATATATCCAGACCAAGGCTCTCTCCTGAACTTCAGTCCTGCATCATCAATTGCTAATTGGATATTTTGCACTAGATGCTCCAGAAACATCTCAAACTCAACACACCTAAACCAGAACTCATTATCTCCCCTCCCCCAGTAAATCCACCTTTCTTCTTAACTTCCCTATTTCTGTAACCTTGATGTTTTTACCTCCCCATTCTCCCTCACTTTACATATCCAGCTGTCAATCCTTTATCATTTCTATCTATATCATTTCTCTTATATCTGATCCTTTTTCTTTGTTCACACAGCTACTGTTGAGGTCTGGGAACCATATGTTGAGGTCTAGGGATGCTGGGACCTGGAAATTCAAGGGCAAACAACATGCAGGTCCTTCCTCAAATGAATTCTACTCCAGCTTTCTTTCAGCCAGACAGAAGGTTTATTAGAACACTGGTCTGCGTGGGTGAGATTTTAAGAATCCGTCCTACTATGACACTATTGACAAGCTGGCCAGACTGAATGAGCCATTGGTTAGTTGCTTAAGGAATCTAAGTACTTTAATGGATGCAAGAGGGATGTTATATACAGTGGTCCAGGAGTGGGAATATCTGGATGGAAGTGAACAAGTAGTCTGGGGTGATTGTGAGAAGAGGTCTAGAAGGAATTAAGGGTAGGAACTGGCTGGAGTGATTGGGAGGTAACAGGCAAAGAGGGAGGTTTGGGCTTAGGCCACATTGAAAGGCCTAATTGGGATGGGTCATTGCCTCAGGCGAACACTATAGACTTGGCCTTGTGGGAAAGTTCAAGGTGTGGGGAAGTGTTTCCCTTAGGTTACCACCTTAGTTCAGGCCCTTATCACCTGTCTAGAGTCTTTTTTGAGAGAAATTCAACAAATGATAATATCTATAGCTATATATCTATATGATCCTTTCATTAAAGGGATTTGTTCTGTGAAATTTGGCTTCAGTTAAAGGACCACACTTGAGGACCTAGAGGGCCACATGTGGCCTCAAGGTCACAGGTTCCCCACCCCTGCTCTAAATTATTGCAATAGCCTCCTAATTGATCTCACTGTCTCAAATCTCTTATCAGTCTAAGTCCCTTCTGCACTTACCTGTTAAAATGACTTTCCTTAAGTAAAGGTCTCACTCCACCATTCAGTTAACACTAGTGTCTCACTAATGCCGTAGTATACAAATTATTCTTTTTAGCTTATACATCCTGGCCCCAAATAATCTTTCCAGCTTCATTGTATATTACTCCTTTCACCCCCTCTTATGAAGCTCCCAGTTTGAGCTCCATCTTCTATGTGAAGCCTTCCCTGAAGCCCCTAAACTACTAGTGTTCTCTATACTTAACTATACTGTAGCTAATTTTATATACATTTATTCTGTATATATTTAAACGTATCATTGATGTTAAAAATGCAAGTTCCTTCAAGTAGGAATTTTCTCATTTATTGTATTATATTCTCAACATCCTAGCACTGGGGCCTTATATATTCATATTTTTTTATGCTTGTGTTGATTTCCTTTAATCCAAGGCACAGGACTTTACATTTTTCCTCTATTAAATGTAATCTATTTGGTTCATTGTTCTAGCTTCCTGAAGTATTTTTGGCTCCCAGTTGTCACCCACCATCGTCTATCCTTTGCAGTTTACTTAACCTACAAATTCAACAAATGATATTATCTGTAGCTTCACCCAAGTCACTGATATAAATGCTTAAAAATGAGGGACAAGGAAAAGATCCCTAAGGGTATTCTTTCAGCACTTAAGCTTTAATGTTTCACATTGTTAAACTGAGTTGAATTTGTAGGAATAAGTCTTTTTGGCAGGCAACTTGTAAAGAGAACTTGGATTTAATTTGTTATTTCTCCATCCCTGAATTTAGCCTCTCTGCTGCACTTAACCAAGCTGTTCCTCCACAACTTCACAATCTTGTTCTAAATATTCTACAGAAGGTATTTCCCTATTAAACTACTATGACTTCAATACCTCTTTCTCAGCACTACATTTTAAACTATATCTTTCCCTATCCTCAAATTTTAACAAGAGAAACAAAGTACAAATAACTATGAATACTCTCTCTCTCTCTTTCTCTCTCTCTCCATATATATATATATATATATATATATATATATATATATATATATATATACACATACATACACATCAAATAAGCCAATGAGCAATATTATATAGGTCTTCTGGACAATTATCGTCATCACGTCTTGCTTAGATTATTGTAATAGCTTCCTAATTTGTCTTCCTGCCTCATGATCTTTCCCATTTTGGTTCATTCTATCTACTGCCATCAAAGTAATTTTCCTTAGGCATACATCTAATCATATGACTCCCCTACCCAGTGAACTCAGGTGGATTCCTATGGTCTCTAGTATAAAATATAAACTTCCTTGCTTAGCTTTTAAAGCCCTTCACAATCTGTCTCCAATCTGTTTTTTCAGCTTTGTTGAGTATTACCATTACTAAAAGATGGCAGCTTTTCCATTTTTGTCTTTGTATCTCCAGCACCCAAAATAGTTCCTGGCACAGGGTAGGTAGATTCTAATTCTCTCACCCAGTGGGTTAGCCATCCCCTCCTACTTTCATATCATCTGATAATTTGATGAGCCTGATATCTATGCCTCTGTTCAAATCATTGATAAAAATGTTAAACAGTACAGGGTCAGGCATAGATCCCTGAGGAATTTCACTGGAGGTTTCTTCCAAGTTGATATTGAACCATTAATGACTTTCCTTTGAGTCTGGTGACTGAACTAGTTTCAAAGGTGAGCTGCTGAGCCCTTTTTAGGGCTGCCTTCCACCTTTGGTGTCTACCTGTTACTCTTAATTCTCATCTGTGGCTCCATGTGTAGTGGCCACACCCTAGTAAACCGTTTTGGCAGAGGGGCTAAGCCATTTGATGATAACCAAGGGGTCTCAAACCCATTGGTAAGTTGGGGGAGAGGAGGGTGTCTGTCTACCCCAAGCATGCAAAGACTTCCCCTGGTAGAACACACAGATAAGAACAATTGTTCTAATGGTCATAAAGGAGGCTAAAGCAGGTACTGTGGGGCACTTGGAGCTTGGTTAGGCATTGAAGATGCCAAGTTCATCCATTGCATCTTGAGCCATCACCAGTCATCTTGATTCTGCCCTGCAACTGGACTGTGATGACTCTGGAAAAGAGAGTGAGGCTGACAACTTTAAGCAATTTTGCCTCACTTAAATCCAATGTGCACAAATGAAAAGACATCACTCATACCATTTTACCAAAGTCCTGTGGCAAAAGACAAGTGACTAAGCAACAGGTTAGGATACACTGAGAGCTGTAGTCACAACCCTGCACACAGGTGTCCCAGGCCATAGGATCTTTTTCTCACTGGAAGCAGCAGTAGGATTCAGCGTCTCCCTGGGTGTTTGAGCAGTCTTTGAAGGACCCCACTGCTTACCTCCTGATATGAGGAAGGGACTAGAAAAGATGCCATAAAAATTGTCTGCTTACCTAACCCTGGCCTGATTACTGCTGCAAGCAGAGATTCCATCCTGCAGTCGAAACACCAAAAAAATGTACAAAAACATTTACAAAGATGATTTCACTCACCATTGGCACATGGCATGTGTGCACACTTATAGACAACACAAAATCCAAAAGACCTGAAAGATGAACAGCTCTTGTTGCAATAGAACTTGGCAGGTATCTGTAGTGGCAACCACACTGGCATACCAAGATGACTTCAAGCACAGGTTCTTAGATCTGCTTTACTAGGAAAGATAGCTGTTTAAGAGGTCAACAATCTTTTTTAATCACATTCAATAGTTCAGGGGGAAAGTCAGCCCTCTGAACTTCAGAAAAAATACAAGCAGAGAAATAAAGAACAACAGACAGGGCTCTGACTGCCTAAATCAACTATACACTTTACATACCTTCTTAGATTGTGAGAACCTTTACTTCTGAGCAGTCGGGAAGTTCTGCTGAGTGTGTTCTAAAGATACAGCCACTCAGAATGTCAACCAGGGAATCACAACAGCCTTCTCATAAGTGAGCCCCCAAAGCAAAATACCAACTCAGAGTATATATACACTTCTCAGAGTCAGAAGGCATCACAACCCTCATGACTCAGTGCCTAATTAGGAATTAACAAAAGGTGTGAAAGGCTTCCTACAAGCAAGCCTCCCCTAAACAAGATTCCCTTAATGGGCTCCACATGAGGCCTATTAATGGGCAAGGAAGATCTTATATGCCATTAACATTACAGTATCACATCCAAATAGCACCCTTGAGTGAAACAAGACAGGCAAATGAAGGCCAGTTTACTGAAGTTGGAGCTGGATACATGTTGTTCTGGAGTGGAAGCAGTGAAAGGGAATATCATGAAGCTAGTGTAGGTTTCACAATCAAAATTAATCCACTCAACAAGCTTATATGCACACTAAAATGAGTAAATGATGGGTTCATAAAAATGTGATTGCCACTTGCAGGAAAACATCATGTCACCATCATCAGTGCCTATGTTCCCACCATGATGAAGCCTGATGAGGTCAAAGAAGAGTTTTATGAAAACCTGGAAATCTTTATTGCTAATATGCCAAAAGAGGACAAGCTTATAATTCTGGGTGACTTTAATGCTAGAGTAGGTTCAGACTACCAGACTTGGCAAGGAGTCCTAGGGGGGAATGGAATTGGAAACAGCAACAGCAATGGTCAATTACCACCGAAGACTTGTGCATTTCATGACCATATCATCAACATGGTCTTCTATTTACCAAAACACAATAAAACTTTGTGGTTTCACCCTCACAGAAAACATTGGCATTTAATAGACTATGTGATGGTAAGGAGAAGAGATAGACAGGATGTGAGACTGACCAAGGTAATGTGTGGTGCAGAGTGATAAACTGATCATAGACTTACCCTCTCCAGGCTAAATATTCACATTCAACAAAAGTAGCAACCCCAAGGCAAAATGACTACCAGAAGAATTAATGTGAATGGATTAGAGCTCTTCTCTGAGTGGAAACAGTTTATTGCTAACTTGGAGGAAAAATTGAGCCAACACACAGTTGGCAACAGTAGAACAGAAAAGGAGTGGGTAGCTTTCAAAGATTTGATGTATAGCACTGCATTTGTGCAGTGAGCACTAGAAAACATTAGGACTGGTTTGATGAAAATGATGAGGAAATTCAAAAATTGCTAAATGAAAAATGAGAATTCCATAGGGTTTACTAGAAGGATAGTTCATCCATCTCTAAGAAGGAAGTATTTAACTCCATCAAAAGTAAAGTACAAGTGAAACTTAGGGAGATGCAGGATTCTTGGCTAAGTAAGAAGGCAAATGAAATTCAGTTTTACACTAATAGTAACAATCCAAAGTGTTTTTATGATGCCCTGAAGGCTATTTATGGACCAAAGGGCTTCTCAGCTACTCAGTGCTGATGGAGCCACGTTGATTAGTGAAAAGGACATGATCCTACAGAGATGGACTGAATACTTTCATAAGTATTCTCAACAAACCACCATCAATTAATGCTAAAGCCATCAACCTCAGGTTGAAAGCCAGTCCCTTCCTAGCTGAAGTTCCAACTGAAGAAGAGATTTGAAATGCTATTAGGCTCCTTTCATGTGGCAAAGCACCTGGTGCTGATTCTATTCCAGCTTAGCTTTGCAATGTGGAGGGTCCATTGCTCGTACAAAAGCTGACTTAAATTTTCTGGGTTATATGGCAAGAGGGGTTTATTCACCCAGGAGTTCAAGGATGCCTCCATTATCCATCTCTATAAATGTAAAGGAAACAAATTGTCCTGTAATAATCACAAGGGGGTCTCTCTCTTAGTCATTGCTGGCAAGATTCTTGCCAGAATCCTCCTTAATAGGCTGATCTTTCTTTCTTTTTTTGCTTTTTTTTTTTGGAGGGGGGAAGGCAGGGCAATTTGGGGTTAAGTGACTTGCCCAAGGTCACACAGCTAGTAAGTGTTAAGTGTCTGAGGCCAGATTTGAACTCAGGTCCTCCTGACTCCAGAGCTGGTGCTCTATTCACTGCACCACCTAGCTGCCCCTCGGCTGATCTGTCATCTGGAAAATGGTCATCTATCTGAGAGCTTCAGAAAAGCTTAAAAAAAGGCCAAGAAACAGTTGATAAGGTGTTTGCTGCCTGACAACTCCAGGAGAAATGCCCGGAGCAGAACAGAGGTCTGTACATGTTTGTAGATCTGACCAAGACCTTTGATTCTGTGAGTCAGGAGGGCTTATGGAAAATTATGTAAAAATTGGGTTGCCTGGAGAAGTTCATTAGCATTGTACATCAATTTCATGATGGCATGCTTGCCCAGGTTCTGGATAATGGACAATGCTCTTGTACTTTCCCAGTCACCAATGGAGTAAAGCATGGCTGTGTGCTTGCTCCTATGTCTTTTAGCATGATGTTTTCAGCCATGTTGTCCAATACCTTCAATGAGGACAAACACAGCATCAAGATTAGCTGCCTCACTGATGGTAAATTCTTCAACTTGAAAAGACTACAAGCTAAGATCAAAGTGGAGGGAGTGTCGGTGCATGACTTTCTGTTTGCAGATGACTGTGCACTCAATGCAGCCTCTGAAGCTGAAATGCAATTAAATATGGATCAGTTCTCTGCTGCTTGTGCTAATTTTGGCCTAACAAAAAAAAAAAAAACACAGGTGCTCCATCACTCACCACCACACCATCCATACATGGAACCATTGATTACAGCAAGTGGAGAAGTTTTGAATGCTGTTGATAAGTTCACTTACCTTCATAGTGTACTTTCCAGGGATGTACACATTGATGAGGTTGACACATGTATTACCAGAGCTAGCTCAGTGTTTGGGAGGCTCCAAAGAAAAGTGTGGGAGAGAAGAGGTATTGGACCGACTACCAAACTGAAGGTCTACAGAGTCGCTGTGCTGGTTTCATTGTTGTATGCCTGTGAAACCTGGGCAGTATACTAGCAACATGCCTGGAAACTGAATTGCTTCCATTTGAATTGTCTTAGGAAGATTCTAAAGATCACCTGGCAGGATAATATACCAGACACTGGGGTCCTTTCTCAAACTAAACTGCCAGACACTCTACTGCATTAAGTACAACTCCAATGGACTGACCATGTTATTTGAATGCCAAATGTATGCTTGTCAAAAAGACTATTTTATGGAGAACTTGAACAGGGCAAGTGCTTACATGGTGGCAAAAAGTGATACAAGGTCACTCGCAAGTTCTCTCTTAAGAACTTTGGAACTGATTGTGTGACATGGGAGATACTGGCACAAGACTGCTCAGCATGGCATGCCCACATCAGAGAAGATGCTGTGCTCTATGAGCAAAGCAGAATTGAAGCAGCTCAAAAGAAATGTGAGATGCTCAAATTTAGAGAATTCACCCCAAATATTCACATGAACTTTTTGAGTCTGACCTGTGGTAAAACATTACGAGCTCATAATAGTCTAATCAGCCGCAGTGGGACACATGGTAACTTGACTCTGGTATTGTGATGTCATTCTGATCCTCTTCAAGAATGAAGGACAATGATCAGTTGCATCGTCACCTAGACAACACATTTGTCTTTTCCAAAATAACTGTATGATATGCTTTACCAAACACTTTGCTGATTTTAGCAAACTACAAGCATACGGCTAGCGTTATTAAAGTGCTTTGTGATTTGTAAAGCACTCTGCAAGTATTATCTCACTTTGTATAGGTCAACTATGCCTACAGTATTCCCTTGATTTACCAGTTTAGTTACTCTTCGTGAAGGAATATTTAAATTTTAGTAAATTTTAAAATTTACAAATATTTAAATTTTTACTAACCTTTATTAAGCATTTATTAAATACCTACTCTGATTTTAAAAAAAGAAAAGAAAAAAGAAAAAGATTGAGTCAGTCTAATTAAGTCCAGTCAGCTATGACTTCTTCTTGGTGAAACTGTGGTAACTTTTGTAATGACTGCTTCTTTTCTTTTTTTAAGATGTTCACTATAATCTGCTCTTTAATGACCCATTCTAGAATTTTCCCAGGAATCGAAAGCAAGCTCACTGGCTTACACTTTGTGGACGCTTTCCCCCTATTTTTTTGAAACTTTTGTTCATTCCTTCTGGTTCTGTTCTCTTAGGCCAAACAGAACACATCTAATACCTTTACAATATGACACCCTTCCAAGCACTTGAACACAGCTATTACTTTCATCTGAGCCAGAGGTTAGTAGGTTAATTCCTGAACATATTGCTTAGGGGGAGGGGAGGAATGATGGGTATTAAGGGATGGAAGGGGCATTTTCCTAATGAAGAATGACAAACCAACAGAAATGTATTGCTCACCCAGGGCTCTGAATTGGTCTCAGTCGAGATCCATAAACAAGTAAATCAAATCTAATTGGTTGCCTTTCCTAAAGGTTTCTGGGAGCTTTAGGGGAATGGAAAAGGAAATGATGTCCCTTTTCACTTGGTGTAATTCTGTCAATTGAAGTATCTTTGGGCTTAGAGTATGCAGTCCAGAGAACTGGTTTTCTTCAAGTGAGGAATTTGACAGCTGTATGAGTGAGCCTACTTTCCCATCAATTCCTTGAACACTTTTTTTTGGAGGGGGAAAGCAAGGCAATTAGGGTTGGGTGACTTGCCCAAGATCACACAGATAGTAAGTGTCAAATGTCTGAGCCGGGATTTGAACTCAGGTCTTCCTGACTCAAGAGCTGGTGCTCTATTCACTGCACCACCTAGCTGCCCCTAAGGCAAGAGGGGTTTGCTAAGGTATTGGATAATAGGGGAGGGATCCCTTATATGGTTTGGTGGTCAAGCATCCTGGTCACACTGCCCTCTGATTGGCTAGCTATTGTGGTCCTATCTGGTGAAGACAGATATTTAGATATTGTGGTCCTGTCTTGGGCTAAATGGATGATATGATTGTGGTTGAATACAAGGACACACCTGTTCAAATATGTGAATTGGATCTGGGGGCAATAGTTAATTAGGGGCAGTGGCTACATTGAGTCCAAGGGCCTGAAGTGTGGTTAAAGCCAGACTGTGTGGTTAAATCAGGACATGCCTGTTGTTCAGTGGGGCCCATAAGGAAGCTAGAATGTTGGAGCTGGGGATAGCTTTCCATCATTAAAGGATTCCATCATTAAAATGTAAACTTCTCTTTTTGCCTGTATTTGTAACCTTAGTGCCTAACACATTATATATATGAATATACACATACATATGTATGCGTATACTTTAAATTTTTTTATTTTAGAAAAATACTAAAACTTAAACACATAAGAAAAGAAAAAGAAAGATTATAAACTTACATATAAAATAAGAAAAGTAAAAAACATGTCATGTGCACAGCAGAACATAGGAGAGGTTTCAGAATATGTAACAATAACTTACCATCTCAAGAAAGCCTATATGCTAAATACTGTGCGATATGGTAAAGGCTGTCCATCTTTTCTTTCTTTCTTTGTAGGTTTTCTTCTGTTCTCTACTGTATACTTTTTGCTCTGTTCTTCTTCCCACTTAGTCCCTCTACCTCTTTGAATATTTTTATGAGTGAACCCAAGATTTTTGAGTGATTATTTTTGTACTACTTGTTCTTACTATACCATATCAGGTAAAAAAAGCTAAAAAGAAAAATTCCTATCCATCTTATAAATATTCATATGAATGCTATATCCTCTACAAAACCTTACTCACTCCCAACTATTATTAATAATATTAATAGCTAACATTAAAGAGCACTTATTGGTGGAGACAAGACGGCAGCATAGAAGCAAGAAAACTCTGTGGCTCCCCCCATAATTACCTTAAAAACCTATAAAATATGACTCTAAACAGATTTTGGAGCTACAGAACCCACAAAGTAACAGAGAGGAACAAATCTCCCACAGAAGGCAGCCTGGCAGGCTGGCAGGAAGGGTACATCACAGTGTGCTGGGAGCTGATCCCAGCCCCACATGAGCCTGTGGTTTTAGCCACAGGGTGGCCCAAACAGTAGCTGCAGTGGACTTTGGGAGAGTGGAGCACCATCAGCTATGGTGGTTTCCAGACATATCAACCCCATTGATGCCAAAGAAAAAGTGAGAGGTCAGTGAAAAGCTGTTGGAACTAGAGGGGACAGAGGAGCAGGTCCAGCCACTGCCCTGGAGCTAGAATTGGCAGAGGTGAGGTGGCCCTGCAGCCACCTCCATGTGACTGCTTCAGAGCTCCTGGCCTGCAGGTCATAGTGGGGCCAAGAGAGCATTCAGAGGATAATCACTCTTGCTTTAACCTGCCTGGATCTGGATGGTGGTCTTGGGTGGTGGTCATGAGGTGTGTGACCAGTGAGCCAGAGCTAGTGGGGGCTGTAGAGATGGTGCCCCCTTATGGCTCTGGCAGCTGCAAAAACCCCAGCAATTTGAGACAAAGCTCTCCCTTCTGGAAGAAGAGTTCTACTGTGGCAAAGAGCTGAAAAGTCAAGTAATTGAGTGGCAACATGAGCAAGCAAAGCAAGCACAGCAACCCAACTTTAGATTCCTTTTTCAGGGACAAAAAGATCAAAGCACAGAATGGGAGGAAGACAATGAAGTCAGAATTCCTGCACCAAAAGCTTCCAAGAAAAGTATTAACTGGTTACAGACCATGGAGGAGCTCAAGAAGGATTTTGAAAATCAAGTAAGAGAAGTAGAGGAAAAATTGGGAAGAGAAATGAGAATGATGCAAGAAAATCATGAAAAGAAAGTCAACAACCTAAATGTACTTGAAAAATAGACTAATTTAAATGACAAAAGAGGCTCAAAAAGCCAATGAGGAGAATGCCTTAAAAAGCCAAATTTGCCATATGGAAAAAGAATTTCAAAAGCTCACTGAAGAGAATAATTCCTTCAGAATTAGATTGGAGCAAATGGAAGCTAATGACTTTCTGAGAAATCAAGATACTATTAAACAGATCCAAACAAATGAAAAAATAGAAGGCAATGTGAAATATCTCATAGGAAAAGCCATTGAAATGGAAAATAGATGCAGGAGAGATAACTTGAAAATTATTGGACTACCTGAAAGCCATGATCAAAAAAAGAACCTAAAAATCATCCTTCAAGAAATTCTCAAGGAAAATTGCCCTGATATTTTAGAACCAGAGGGCAAAATAGAAATTGAAAAAATTCACCAATCACCTCTTTAAAAAGATGCCAAAAAGAAAACTCCCAGGAATATTATAGCCAGGTTTCA
>CM053584.1:179140159-179152885 GCA_028627135.1 Pseudochirops cupreus | reverse complement strand
AGACCTAGCAGCTTCTATATTAAGGGATCAAAGGTCTTGGAATATGATATTCCAGAGATCAGAGGAGCTAGGATTAAAACCAAGAATCACCTACCCAACAAAACTGACTATAATACTTCAGGGGAAAATAAAGACATTCAATGAAACAGAAGACTTTTAAGCATTCTTGATGAAAAGACCAGAACTGAACAGAAATTTTGCCTTTCAAACACAGGAATCAAGAGAAGCATGAAAAGGTAAACAAGAAAAAGAAATCATAAGAAACTTGTTAAAGTTGAACTGTTTTCATTCCTACATGGAAAGATGATATTTGTAATTCATGAGACTTTTTCTCAGCATTAGGATAGCTGAACGGAATATATGCATATATACATACATACATACATGCATATATATCAAGAAGGAGAAAGAGAGAGATAGAATAGGATAAATTATCTCACATGAAAGGAGCAAGAGAACACTATTACAATGGAGGAGAAGAGCAGGGAGGTGAAAGGAAATGAGTCAACCTTACTCATATTAGATTTGGCTTAAGGAGGGAATAACATACACACTCAATTGGGTATCTGACCCTACAGATAAGTAGGAGGGAAGGGGATAAGATAGAATAGAGGTTATGATAGAATGGAGGGCAGATTGGGGGAGGGGGTAGTCAGAAGCAAACACTTTTGAAAAGGGCCAGGGTCAAAGGAGAAAATAGAATAAATGGGGGACAGAATAGGATGGAGATATATTTCACAATATGACTACTTTGGAAGTGTTTTACATAACTACACATGTATAACCTATATTGAATTGCTTGTCTTCCCAGTGAGGGTGGGTGAGGAGGGAAGAAGGGAGAAAATCTGGAACTCAAAGTTTTAAAAACAAATGTTGAAAAATTGTTGTTACATGCAACCAGGAAATATGATATATAGGCAATGGAGTATAGAAATCCTTCTTGCCCTACAAGAAAGTAAGGAGGAAGGGGGGAAGGGTATGGATGGGGGGATATATGAGAGGGCAGACTGGGGGAAGGAGTTATCAGTATGCTTGCCATCTTGTGGTGAGTATAGGGGAGAGATGGGGAGGAAATTTGAAACTAAAATTTTGTGGAAATGAATGTTGAAAACTAAAAATAAATAAATAACTCCAGGGAAAAAACACAATATCAACAAAGCACAATAAAGTAAAATGCACTAAAATCAGATATGCTTATGTTGAGGGAAAAAATAGAAGAGAATTGATGGTACCTATTAAGGAAGTGTTCCTGTTCAAAGCCTTTAAATGACTCCTCCTCTACTGATACAAATACAAATTTCTCTTCTTGGCATTTAAGTCCATCTACTCCATCCCTTTATAAACTCTACATTACAGTCAAACTGAATTGTTTGCCTTCATACAAGCTATAAGATCATCTCCAGAATATACACATTCTTCATCATTGCCTCTCAAAGCCATTGTCTTTTTCCAAGGTTCAGCTCAGGTGTTTAGCTCTATGAAGGTTTTGCTGATCCTCTCAGTTGTCAGAGCATTCTCCTCATCAAATTTCCTTGTACTAAAAGTATGTGTTCATGTTGTATTCCCCCAGGAGAATGTAAACTCTTTGGGGAGCAAGTCTGTTTCATTTGTATATTTGTTCTTTATAAATAACGAGCATGTAATGGATATCTGTGGAATGTAATTGGATTGTATAGGTGGACTTAAGGATACTCAATTTCAAAGCTGTTGATGCACCATCATGCCTTAGTAGATGGTCTTCATGAGTTCTTGTGGTTGAAAAAATAATCTGGCCACTAGAGGGCAAAAGAATAATCACACAGAGTCCATTATGGAAAGCCAAGCACAAGCAGCTTTCCAGAGGATGGCTGCTGTGAACACCTTTCAAGATTCTGATTGCATAGTATAGTGAACACTCTATTTATTCAATAATAAATCAGAGCAAAACATTCACAGAAAATCAAGGTATAGCATTCACAATGTTACAACTTATCATAGATAATTAAAATACAGCTTTCACAACAACTTATCACAGAAAATGGCCACATCGTTTCCACCACAGTGGTCACAAAGTTTTGAACAAAGAAAATTCATTTAGTCAATCACAAAATCCTTAATTCAATCACTAAGTACAATAATCAAAGTTCTCCACTCATGGGGCACACTAAGTTAACTCAATCAGTCACTTATTCAGTCATCAATCACTAAATACAATCATTTAGCCAATCAGTCATTCAGTCAATTCAATCATTCAATCATCCTTCATCATTCACTATTCAATCATCAGAAAATACACAAACCCTACACCCCAGGTCACTATTAAATTACAATTTTTCAGTCAGTACACAGTATCCAAGTAAAGTCTTCTTTCAGCTTGATTTGGGGTGGTCTCTCAGATTCCTTGGATCCCCTTCCATGGTCCCAGATCTTACCTGGATTCACCAAACTGTCACCTGGGTTCAAAGGGAGCAAGCCCCTAGGTCCTTATCCAGCTCTCTGTTCCTTGTTCCTGCTCTATGCTGGAGCTCACAGTGTCCAGTCCATCTCAAATCCTTCACAGTTGCTGTTACTGGGAAGACAAGGCTTAACAAAGCCACAAATGGGTTCATACAAAGTACCAGCATCACAGTCATGCTTCCTCAGTCTTCAGCAGCTCCAGCTGGCCCTCAGAAATCCTTAGCAGCCTCAGCAACTCCAGCTGGTTCCCAGAATCAAAATCACTCCATCCAGATTTTCAAAATCAAAATCATTTTTTCCAATGAGGGAAGGTGGGGAGGGGGTACTTTTCCTCTTCAGCCATCTTAGCTCCTCTTCAGCTTGTGCCTCCATGGAGCTTGCTCCAAGAAGATCTGAATCTCCCTCTCTGGGGCTTTTCCTTATAAACAGTATTGCCCCTCCCTGTTCAGCCCCTTCCTGTTACATCAGCAACAGGGGGTCACACCTTCTGTTTCTTTAACAAAGGCTTGATTAGTTACTAAGCTCTAAGTACCTGTTACCTTTGCCAATACAAAGGGATCTTCAAATTCAAATTACATTACCATTACACATTTCTAGGTACTTTCTGAGTTAGTAAAACCTACACAGTTTTCAAGGACCTTGGGTCAGCATCACTCCATGATGAGGAATTAAAGATCACATGTATTACATTAATGATGTTATTCATAAAGAAGCAGCATTCACAAAGGGAACCTTTAAGTTTTGCACCAATAAAATATTTATAATTCCTAAGTTTTTAGGATTTTCATTGCTGCAAAATAATAATTTTTAAGAGTCTGGTATGTGCTTAGGTTCTTTTTTTAGGAATTTATAAATGCTTGGTAGGAAGGGTAAAACTCCTAGAGTCTATATGATATGTACCTTCTAGGACTGGGTATGTGAGGTCAGGTTAACCCAATTCAGCAAAAAGGCCAGCCCAGACAAGAAGGGTAAACAATCAGTTGAGCTGTTCAGCATGGTATGGTGGAAAAAGTATTGGTTCTGAAGTCTGAAGACCCAGGTTCAAATCCTATGCACTAGAGAAACTTCTTTTTCTCTATCTGTAATATTAGATGGTTGAACTAAATGACCTTTCAATACCTTTCAGCTCTAAACCCTATGATCCTATGCACTGGCTAGCTTTATTTGGACATGGTCTGAGCCACACTCAGGCACTGTACTTTATCTGCTCCCCTAGACACACGCATGCATGCACATACACACACGCGCACACACACACACACACACACACACACACACACACATGCATTCCTAGTCAGTTCAGTTTATAGAGATCAGAAAGACTCCCCACTGTGCTGCTCACCAGCAGTCCTTGTAATGATGTAATTCATTGGAAGTAAACGGCAAAAGAAATCAGATGCTTTTAACCAGGGCTATCTGATGAAAGGGGAAGGCTGTTAGGGGTGACAGGCTATTGTCTACAACATAAAATTGATTACCAACCCAGCCACTAAAGTCTAAATTAAAAAAAAAAAAGGAAGAAAGAAAAAGCAGGGAGGGGGAAGTGGTGGATGGATGGATGCTTGCACTGTCATATCAAGAAATGCAACATAATAGACAGCATCAGGCACTAATGGGCCAGGAATAGTGTCAGAAATGTTGCCATAATGGATTTTCTTTAAGCAGATGCTTGGGAAGTTAGCAAGAAATGCCTACTGCACTGGCAAGAAAATAAATAAATAACCATTTTAAATAAACAGCTAGATTGGCAAGAATCATTTTTTGAGAGAAAAGAGATGGGAGGGGAAAGGCTGTCAGGCAATGGAAAAGTTTAATAAATTCCATGTCATTCTAAAGACCATTGCACTCAGAGGTGCCCAGGGCCAATAAAAGTCGATAAACCTCTGATAGACTGAAGAAGGTGCACTCACTCATGGTACTGCTTTGATACATGATATCAGAATAGACTGCACTGGGTTTCTGATGTAGTAAAAGGGGCTTACTCAGCAACTCCTTCCTACCAGGAAAAGCAGCCCAGGATTTTAGCCTGAGTAACGTCATCAGTTTTTATTTAACTGAGCCTAAACTCTTGAGAGAAGCAGAAATGCAGTATGTCTCTGGATGCAGGAGAGCACCAATGTCATATCCAAGAGGCAGTATATATACATGGTCTTGTGAAATGAAAGGCCAAGTCAACTAGAAGGGAGCTTCATTGTACATGCATTCTCACTTGAATGTTTCTAGTCTGTTTTTTAATACCCAGCACATGTC
Organism: Pseudochirops cupreus; assembly: GCA_028627135.1. NCBI lineage: Eukaryota > Metazoa > Chordata > Mammalia > Diprotodontia > Pseudocheiridae > Pseudochirops > Pseudochirops cupreus. Next base: position 179,148,199 of record CM053584.1, on the reverse strand, counting down.
TTTGCTTTCAATTTTAAACTCCTCAGAGACAAAAGCTAGATGCATGAATTCTTTGATGGATCAATAATTGACCTTCTCAACCTCAGAACTCTAGCCAATGATGCATATGGTAATCCACCTAAACCCGCATATTCAGTCTGACTCTTGTCCTTATCCTCCCATAAATCCACCACAAAGGATCCACCCAAAATACTTAGGGCATTCCCCTACTTCTTTTGACATTGTGGGGATGCTAATAAAGCACATGGGCTGTTCTCAGGCTATTATTCCTTATTCATGCCACATGACCAATCCACCATCTTTCCCAATCACACATTTCTCTGGCGACATCCTTAATGCTACTTCCCTTATGCAATTTTACCAAACATAATCAGGCTGACTTGTGTTCTGCTCAGTGTTTTTACCCATCATGACCCTGTCAGAATCCTTATTGTTGCTGGACAGGTTCATCTTTTGGTCATGGCTGTTCTGTGACCTATTTTGGTTATACCTCACCCTTCGAATTATAAGATCAAAAAATTTAAAGTTGGAAGATATTCTAGAAAATTATGTAGTCTAACCTCTTCATTTCATAGATGAATGTCTAGCAAGGGGATAAAGGTCACAAAGGAAAGTAAGTAGCAATACTGGGATTCAAACCCAGTTCCTTGAACTCTAAGACCAACACTCTCTACACCACACCATATTTCTTCACACTGTCTTAAAATTGGAAAATACCTTAAAGGATGGCTATTCTATGCCTTATGTGAAAAGCAATATCTTTTATGACATTCCTGACAAAGAGTCATCTGGCTTCCATTTAAATACCTCCAGAGATGGGAAACTCAGCATCTTCTAAAGCAGCTTGTCTCATTGTTGGACATCACGCATCATTAAAGTTCTTCCTTGTTACTGGGGAAGGATAATTCTCCCTACAATTTTACCCCATTTCACTTCAAAACCTTTTTTTCTTATGAACACTCTTTCTTGGTGCTGTTTCACTTTAGTTTCCCAATGAAACAGCAACTGTTTGATAATAATTACTTGCTTTTGAATGCACCAAAATGTTAATGAAGTAAGAATCACTAGTCCAATTCCCATACTTACTGTAATATTCAAGGATTATGATTTCATTGATATTAGTGCTCTTTCTGCCACCACAAATCACAGCTCCTCTAAAACTCAGTAAGTGGTCTTCCAGAGTTATTCTGACCAAAAAATTTCATCACCCTATAGCCAACCTAGTGATAGGTGAAGGAAGGAAGGAAGGAAGGAAGGAAGGAAGGAAGGAAGGAAGGAAGGAAGAAAGGAAGGTAAGAAGGAAGGAAGGAATGAAGGAAGGGGAAGAAGGGAAGGAGGGAGGGAGGAAGGAAGGAGAAGAGATTGACAGATGATATATGACAGAGAAATAATATAAATAAATGACAGGGAAGTGATAGGTGGATAGATAGATAGATAGATAGCTGTCACCATAGAGCTTATTATTTCAGTCTGTGATATAGTGAATAGGCAGTACTAGGTTAGTCAAAATAGAAATCAAAAGGATCAGAGGTAAAAAGGTCTGTCCATGTAATGCAACTAAACTTTGACCTTGGGCAAATCATTTAAACTCTCTAGTTCTCAGTTTCCTCATATGTAAAGTAAGAAGATTGGACTGGATGGTCTCTGAGTTTCCTTCTAGTCTGAGACCTATGATCTTCAGATCAGAATAATGTACACTTTGAATTGTATTTCTAATAGGAGAATGGATCTTTTTGAAGTATCCAAATTCTCCTTGGTTTACCTCATGATCAATAGCATAACATCTCTCCCTTTCTCACTCTTTCCTCTGTCTCTCTCTCTCTCTGTCTCTCTCTCTCCCCTCTATCTATATTATATTGCCCTTTCTAAATTATAAATTCCATGAGGACCAAGTCTTAATTAACCTTCTGTTTTCCTCAGTGCCTAGCCCTGTTTGTAAAGTGCACAACTGATCATTGTCCAATGAATGAATTAATCTGGTATCTAAAGGCTTTTGTAAAATGAAATTCACATTTATAATGCGAATACTTGCAGTTTTATGTTCGGAGGCTTATAAGTGGAGTTTTACTTAAAACAGAATATGTTGGCATGATCCAGCCTACCACAGACTGGGTCCAGTTTAGTCACTGAAATATATCAAGCAGGATGAGCCCATGAAACTCAGATTAGCAGACTAGAAGACCTTACTTTTCTTCAAAATGCCATTGTCACTGCAATAAGGTAAATAAAGACAAAGCTGAAAGATAGTTAAACTCTGATTCATTATAATGACTAGTTTGGGCCTCCAAGTACAGATGATGAAATATATTTCCCTGCTCTTAGAGAAAGAAGTGGGTCACCACAGGCATGTAATGCTACATGTTCCATCATACACAGACTCTGCCTTAGCTGTCTTTGCTCAGCTTTTTTCCCTTTATGATACAATGAAGGTGTGGGGTGAGTGAGTGTGAGTGAGTGAGGGGTAGGCTATTACAGAAAATGCTCATGATGTAAGAACACAAGGCATCAGTAAGACCCTATACTCCTATTGCCACTGTCCTAACAAAAGCAAGATCCTAGTTCAGTAATATCTGTCTAATGAAGGGAATGGATTAGGTAATGTCTAAGATCCAAGGTAGCACTGATATTCTATGGTCCTATGACTGATAGTGAAAATAGTACTACATCTTGTTTTCTTCTGTATCCAATAATAGTTTGGGGCTTGTGGCAAGGAAGTTATGAAGAATCTGATCAATAGACAGGAGAACTGGGTGATATTAAGCATAGTTAATTACATTTAATGGAGTATTTGTTGTGTATAGAAGGGAATCCATCTCCCTCTTCCCAATTGCTGCACACACAGAAAACCCAGAAAGTAATCACAGAGTATTAATGAGGTAGTAAACTAATTGATCCTGTTAGGAGTTTTGAATACCTCTTTAATTGAATCAAGGAGGGAACCATGGGCAATTGTCTGAACAAACAAATTGGCCACTGTCTCTGACTTTAAAGAACCAAGCCTTCCAGAACTCAGAGCCATAGTTAGTGGGGCAGATGAGGGAGGATAGCTCTCTCTTTCACCCCTCCTTATCAGTAATGCTATCTAGTAGCAGAGTGAGAAAGGGCTGGTTGTTAAATTTTGAGCAAGTATTTAAACCTCAGAAATTAGCAAATGCTACAAATCAGGGCTTAATTTATTTTACTAACTGTCCAGAATTGAGAAAGTGTTAATAATGTAGATTGCACTTAAAGGTGTGTTGTACATATGTATTTTTTTTTCCCAGATAACCAGTTTTTAAACCAAAACACCACTGGACATACATCATCCTGTTCTACAATGGGAAAGTTACAGGCTGGGAACTGCCTATGAAGGAGACCACTGAAGAGGAGAAAATTTCTCCTCCTTCCCTCTACTCCTGCACAGTGTACCTTTGAAGAGGAGCTATTGGAACTTTTCTATTATTGTCAAACACACCACCATCCTCCCAGTCTCCCAGGTCGGAAACCTCAGTATCAGCCTCAGCTCTTCACTCTCACTCAACCCACATTTCTAAATCAACTGCCAAAACTTATCAGTTGTCAACTGATTTTTCTAAACAAGCTATTCTCAAAATACGATCTGAAGACCCCTGGGGGTCCCTGAGACCCTTTCAGGGATCCTTGAGGTAAAAACTATTTTCATAACAATACTAAAATATTTTAATTTCTAGTACAGTAAAACTCTATGGATTTAACCCACATAAATAAAATCTTTTGGGGGTCCTCAATAATTTTAACATAAAGGGGTGCTGAGACCAAAATATTTGAGAGCCACTGTTCTAAATCATAGGTCTGACCCTGTCAACACTCCTCTGGACTAAATAATCTTCAGTGGCTCCCTATCACTTCCAGAATGAAACATAAAGTCTTTTATTTGGCATTTAAAGTTCTTCACAACCTGGCCTCTTCCTATCTTTCTAGTCTTTTAAAATTCTGCCATCTACTCATTCTATGATCAAGACATACTACCCTATTTATATTTTTTCACACATGTCCCATATCACTCTTTTGTGCTGACTGTCCCCAGCGCCTGAAAAACTCTCCATCCTTATCTCCTCCTTCTAGAATTCCTGGCTTCTTTCAAGACTCAACTCAAATGCAGCCTTCTGCAGGAAACCTTTTCCAGTGTCTCTACTCACCCAGCAACTAGAAACTTTCTTACTAAAGTTACCTGGTACCTACTCTCCATGTATCTTACATTCGCCTATTTATTTACATGTAGTCTCCCCCATTAGAATGTGAGTTCCATGAGGATAGGGGGCTACCTTTGCTTTTATATTTATATCTTTATCATTTAATACAATACTTGGCAGATGGTGTTTGGTATTAAATGCTTGCTTAATAAATGCTTTTAAAAATTTATTCTTACCATAGTGACCAGCACGTAAGTGCTTGCGGATTAATTGACTGAATAAAAGATACACACTCCAGACAGACAGGGTTAGAGAAACAGTCACCTGAGGGAGGAAGGAATTTCATGGAGAATGCCCCCTACCATCAAAGACCAGAGTCAGACCATGGAAAAGAACAGAGCCTAAGAGGCCAGATGGGCAACCCACCCAGCAAAAACACTGAAGAAAAGAGTAATTGCATGAGAAATTTACATGAGAGGAAGGATTTCTAGGCCAGGAATTATGGATTAACTTTGCTATACTAGTATTGTATACATGTGATTCATTATCATTGTATTGTGTTTGAACCCTGCCTCCTTCCCATAAACACTCCATGTATTTGTGGGAGAATAAACTCTAGACTCATGGAGGAAATGTTTTATATACGTTGTTCTTACTATATCATCTTAGAACTAATTGAGTCTGATGACTGATTGTTAATGGGAAGCATGTCGTTGGGAGTTCATGAATTATAGAAGTAGGAGTGGGCACCCACAGGATTGGGGTACGCCTAGAACCAAAGTTAGCAGGCATCCTCTGAGGACCCAACTCTGAGTATGAGTACAACCAAGAGAGGTTGCTAAAGTTTTTTTTTTTCATTTCATTGACATGTTGAGTGATGAGGCTAATACCCAAGACTCACCATGGGAAGAAATAGTTGCATTCTGTGCATCCTCACTGAAGGACTAATAACTACAGCCTAGAATTCAGAATGTAAAGTCAGAGCTTTGTTTAATATGTACACTGTACCTTCCTTCCTCAGGCATCAAAGAGATTAATTTTAAGGGTAAACAGACTTTAGATCAGGATTTCATTTCAGAAGGACAGAAACACTATCTGCTTCTGCAATCTTAGTGTTCTTGTCCTGATCTTTAATCATTTTGAGTGTGGTTATAAAAAAAAAAGAATTATAGAGTTTTTCTATAAAGATGGAAAAGGACAAGGTTGTATATAGGTTAAGGGAGGAACCCTTTGAAAATTTGCCACAAAATTTTCTGGTTCTGCCTTACTATTTCTATATTCCTGAATCTAAAGGTCAAAAGTTCCTAAGCTTTCCATATTCCCTGTGTGCTATTAGTCAATTCCATATTGTCATATGCCCTATAAACTCAGCAGTTTGATGAGATCTTTTCTTCGATAAAGGACTCCCCTGATCTATCCTCCTTACACAGTCATAATTTTACATGGAGGAGATTCTGATTTTATTTTCCCACATTCCTCAAACCACATCTCCTCTTTCCAACTAAAGTTTTCTCTATCAGCAATGGTCAGCGCGGCTTCTGGCCCATCCAGGATGACAGAAAAGGTCTTGTAGGTGGTCTCAAACAGAAAAGCCCATGACAATTTCCCCATAGGGATTAGTTATTGCTACCACAACTTAAGTGAAGTGGTTGGGAAGAGGAAGGGTGTTTCTTCTTCAAGGACATTTACCATTGGATTGTGGACCTTTCCTCTCCCATTTCCCCACTGTGTTATAAATTCATGTCATCTAACTTCAACTGGGCCCTCACTGTAGCAAAGCAATCCTTTTATTCTTCTCTATCTTATTCCTCATAGAAGCTTTTCCAAGTGTTCTCTCCTCAAGCTTTCCACACAAAGCCACCTGCATCTCCCTCATCTGAGGACCTTGTCTCTTTAATGAGAAAAGCGAAGCCAATTAGACATGCGCTACCTCATCTCCATATTCTTTACATCGCAAAACCTCTTGGCAACATCTCTCATTTTCTCCTCCCTTATCTTAGTCTATGATAGGAGTGGGGAACCTGCAGCCTTGAGGCCACATGTGGCCTTCTAGGTCCTCAAGTGTGGCCCTTTGACAGAATCCAAAGTTCACAGAACAAATTCTTTTAAGAGGAAGTTTGGATTCAAAGAGCCACATTTGAGGACATAGAGAGTTACATGTGGCCTTGAGGCTGCAGGTTTCCCACCCCTGGTCTATGACAATGAGGGAGCCCTTCTTGCAAAGGTGACCTCTCTGCATGTGCACTTGATCCCTTCCCCTCCCATCTTCTCCAGAGCAATGGAACTTCAACCATCCCTTTTAAACCTTCAAACAATTTCTCCTCTGGTTCCTTCCCTACTGCCTTCAGTCTAAAGACTAGGGCAAAGACTTGTCTTATCCTTTAAGTTTTTTTTCACTAGACTCTACCACCCCCTCAAGCTAAAGTCCTATGTCTCTCCTCCCTTTCTCAGTCAAACTTAAAGTAAAAGCTTTCTTTTTTTTTCCAATGACTTGTTTATTTACTTTTAGTTTACAAGATTCAGTTCCACAGTCACTTCAGTTTCAGATTTTCTCCCCTCCTTTCCCCCCCCTCATGGTGGCGTGCAATCATGTACAGGATCTGCAAATACTTTCACATTGTACAACAGTCTGGTTGTATAGAAGGGTTGTAACAGTAAAAGCTTTCTAAATGTATCGCTCACATTTCCTCTTTTCTCACTTAACCCTTAGAAATTTAATTTCCGACATCAGTATTCAACTTAAACTACTATCTTCAACGTAGGATCTGCTAATTGCCAAATCCAATGATCTTTTCTTAATCTTCATCTTTCCTGACCTATCTCCTACCTATGGAAACACCCTGTGCTCCTGGACACTCTCTCTTCTGGGTTTTCATCATACTACTCTCTTCCTGTCTAATGACCCCTCCATTTCCTTTGATGCCACATCATTCATATCATTTCTTAAAACTGTCATCTCCTCCGTCTCCATCCCACACCCTCTGCCTGTTCTCTTTCTATATTCTTTCAGTGAGCTCATCAGCTCCTATGACTTTAAATATCATTTCTATACAAGGCTATGCATTCCACTTTTCTGTACTGTACTCATTTCTATACATTCTATACTTAGATTTAATTTGTGTATGACTCACAGATCTACGTATCCATCACAAATGTCTCCTCTGAGTTACAGTTCTATATTAACAAATCTTACTGGAGATTTCAAATTGCATGCCCCAGAGACAACTCAAACTCAACATGCTCCAAAGAGAAATCATTATCTTTCTTGCCAAAACCTACATCTTTTCCAAATTTCCTATTTCCATCAAAGGCACCACCATTCTTCCAGTTCTCCAGGTAGGTGATCTTGGTGTCATCTTTAATTCCTCAGTCTCTCATTTCACAAGTCAAGTCAAATCAAATAAACAAGAAGTTTTTTTGCAGTGGCATATGTGCCAGGCACTGTGATAAACGTCACCTTTACAATCCAGTGTCCAAAGTTATCATTTCTACTTTCACAATATTTCTCGCACCTGACGCTTTTTCTCTATTCACACAGCTACCACCTTAATCAAGACCTCATCAACTCTTGTCTAGATTACTGCAACAATGTCCTAATTGGTCTCTTTATGCACTTGCTGCCAAAGAGTGGTCTAATCATGTCACATGCTCCTAACCTGATCAGGTCCCTATTGCCTTTGGTATAAACTAAAAACTCCTCACAATCTGGCCCCAATTTATATTTCCATGCTCACTGTATCACCCTTCTCACACTCGGTAATAAAACCAGACTGATCTTTTCTCTATTCCTCACATAGAATGTTCCATTCTTTGTCTCCATGAATTTGCACTGACTTAGAATGTACTTCCTCCTCATTTCTGCATCATAGAATCTCTCCTTTCTTTTTTT
>CM053584.1:179124309-179139659 GCA_028627135.1 Pseudochirops cupreus | reverse complement strand
GAGCTGACTTTAGTGGGAAGTATCTTTGTATGCGTTTTGGAGTTCCAGGATTGGTTTAGAGTCCTATTTTATGGGTATTTTGGGGTGGCTATGTGAGAGCTGCGATATGTTGCTGCTTCTACGCCGCCATCTTGGCTCCGCCCCCCCTTTTTTTTTCTTTTTTTAAAATTAAATTGATTTGTTTATTTACTTTTAGTTTACAAGATTCAGTTCTACAATCCCTTGAGCTTCAAATTTTCTCCCCTCCCTTTCCCCCCTCCCACCCATGGTGGCATGCTATCAAGTATAGGATCTGCAAATACTTTCACATTGGACTTTAGTCTGGTTATATTGAAGGATTGTAACCAATGGAGCGAACAATGGGAAAGAAGAAACAAAACCAAACATGGAAAAGAATAATAGCATGTAGATTGCTTCAGACTCCACTTAAACTCTGTTCTTTCTTGAGCTTTCTCTGAATGTAGGTATCTCCTTCCATCCTGAGACTTGTAGAGTTGTCTTATAACTATACGTTGCTGAGAAGAGTCCAGTTTATCAAAGTTGGTTGTCACACATATGATGTGTCTGTGATTGTGTGCAAATTTTTCCTGGCTCTCCTCTTCTCACTTAGCATCAGTTTGTATAAAGCTCTCCAGGTGAATATGAAGACAGTGTCCTCCCCATTTCTTATAGCACAATAGTATTCCTTTACATTCATGTACCACAACTTGTTTAGCCATTCCCCAATTGATGGGCATCCCCTTAATTTCTTTTTTTTTGCCACCACAAAGAGTGCTGCAATAAATATTTTTGTGCACATGGGTCTCCCTCCCACTTCTATGATCTCTTTGGGATACAACCCCAAAAGTGGTATTACTGGGTCAAAGGGTATGCACTTATTTATAGCCCTTTGGACATAGTTCCAGATTACTCTCCAGAATTACTCTCCAGTTGTGAATCAGTTCACAACTCCACCAACAATGCATTAGTGTTCCGATTTTTTCCACATCCTCTCCAGCATTTGTCATTTTCCTGTTTTGTCATCTTAGCCAATCTGGCTGGTAAGATATGGTACCTCAAAGCTGTTTTGATTTGCATTTCTCAAATCCATAGTGATTTACAGCATTTTTTCATATGCTTATAGATTTCTTTAATTTCTACCTCTGAAAATTGCCTGTTCATATCCTTTGACCATTTATCAGTTGGGGAATGATTTGTATTCTTATAGATTTTACTTAATTCCCTGTATATTTTAGGAATGAGGCCTTTATCAGAGACACTAGTTGTAACAATTCTTTCCCAATTTCCCACTTCCCTCTTAATCTTGGTTACATTGGCTTTGTTTGTACAGAAACTTTTCAATTTAATGTAGTCAAGATTATCCATTTTGCATTTTATACTGCTCTCTAACTCTTCTTTGGTCATAAAGTCTTTCCTACTTCACAAATCCCTACTTCACAAACTATTTCTTGCTTTCCCAGATTACTTACAATATCAGCCTTTATACCTAGATTGTGTACCCATTTAGACTTGATTTTGGTGTTTGGCATTAGATAATGATCTATTCCCAGTTTCTGCCATACTATATTCCAATTTTCCCAGCAGTTTTTGTCAAATAGTGGGTTCTTATCCCAAAAACTGGGGTCTTTTGGTTTATTTATCAAACAGTATATTACTATAATCGTTAACTACTGAGTCTTTTGTACCCAATTTATTCCATCGACCCACTCTATTCCTCAGCCACTACCAAGTAGTTTTGATGACTGCTGCTTTATAATACAGATTAAAATCTGGAACAGCTAGGCCACCTTCCCTAGCATTTCTTTTCATTAACTGCCTAGATATTCTGGACCTTTTGCTCTTCCAAATGAATTTTGTCACTATTTTTTCTAGCTCTATAAAGTAATTTTTTGGTAGATTGATTGGTATGGCACTAAATATGTAATTTAATTTAGGTAAAATTGTAATTTTTATTATATTAGCTCCACCCAGCCACAAACAATTGATGTTTTTCCAATTAGTTAGATCTGATTTTATTTGTGTGAAAAGTGTTTTGTAGTTGTATTCATACAGGTACTGGGTGAATCTCTCTTCTTTCAAGATATGATTCAGGCATCACCTCTAATTAAGTATTCAAATCTGCTGACTCCTGGAGCTCTCCTTCCCCAAACTAACTTATATTAATTTGTATTTTTCATTTTATATTTAAACCTCATAGATGGATAGATAGATAGATGATAGATAGATAGACAGGTAGATAGATAGATAGATAGATTGATAGATAAATAGATAGATAGACAGGTAGATAGATAGATAGATAGACTGATAGATAAATAGACAGATAGATAGATAATCTCCATTAAATTGTCAGTTTCTTTACAAGTGGATATTATTTTATTCATTGTATTTGTATCCCGAGTGCCTACCACAGTCCCTGACATATAATAGATGCTTAATAAATGCATATTGATTTTATTGATTTTAATAGGCAGCTAGGTGGTACAATGGATAGAGTGCCAGACCTAGAGTCAGGTAGACTCATCTTCCTAACTCCAAATCTGGCCTCAAATACTTACTAGCTGTGTGACACTGGATAAGTCACTTAACATTGCCTCAGTTTCCTCATTTGTAAAATAAGCTGAAGAAGGAAATGACAAACCACTCTAGAATTTTTGTCAAGAAATCCCCAATGGGGATCACAAAGAATTGAACATGACTGAAAAACAACTGAAAAAATATTGGTGTAAGTCCAGTTGGAGATTTTCAACAACAGTTCCACATGAGGGACTGAAGTTTAGGAGTGCGATTGTAGCTTAATATCTAGATGTGGGCTTCAGAATCGCAGAATTTGAGAGTTTGTAAGGACCTCAATGGCCATGTAATCCAAACTGTACCTTCAGCCTCTGCTTGAACACAATGCATTCCACTTTTGAGCAGTTCTAATTATTATGAGTCTTTCCTGACATCAATCTTAAATATGTTTCTTTGCTAGTTCCACCCATTGCTCCTAGTTCTGACCTCTGAGGTCAGATCATCTGCATAGAAATGATCATTGAACCCAAGGTTCAATCTCTTCTGAGATCAACAAAAGAGATAGTGCAGAGAGAGAAGGGGGTCCAGAGCAGATCTTTGGGAAACACTTATGTTTAGGGGTGGGATGTCGATAAATATCAATCAAATGACACCAAGGGGTAATTATTCAGATAGGAAAAGAACTAGAAGAGGGCAGTGTGACAGAAGCCAAGGGAGAAGACAGAAAGAAGAAAAGGATATGGTCAGGAATCATTTGACTCCAAAGAAGAGAAAAATTAAGAAAAAAAAACATTAGATCGAGCAGTTAGAGATCATGGACAGCTTTGGAAAGGTCAATTTCAGTAGAGCAGTAGAGTAAAAAAAAAAGCACACTTCAAGGATTTTAAGAATGGATGGTTTAAAAAAAGTGTAAACAGAAATTCTGGGAAGAAAGTGGAATGAGACACACAGCTAGAACACAGCTCATATTTCCTCCCCCAACCTCCCCACACCATAGTAGCCCCAAATGAAGCAAAAATCAACAAAGACAAAAGAGCAAAATTGAAAGAAACTATAACAAGGTAGTTCTTGGGGAATAGAAAAGTGAACACCAGTTTACTAGCTACTGGTCCCTGCATCTTTGACCCACTACTTTGCATGAATGTGAATGGAATGAACTCTTCCATAAATGTGTGTGTGTGTGTGTGTGTGTGTGTAAGACAGAGAACAGAATGAATTAAAAACCAGAATCCTACAATATATTGTTTACAAGAAACACATCTGAAGCAGAGAGACACAAAACAGAGTAAAGGTAAAAGGCTGGAACAGAATACATTATGCATCAGTTGAAGTTTAAAAAAATGGGTATAGTACTCCTGATCTCAGACAAGTAAAAGCAAAAATAGATCTAATTAAAAGAGATAAGGAAGGAAACTACATCTTGCTAAAAGGTACCATAGACATTGAAGTAATATCACTACTAAACATATTTGCACCAATTGGTAGAGCATCCAAATTCTTAGAGGAGAAATTAAGTGAGTTACAGGAAGGAATAGACAGCAAAAATATACTAGTGGGGTCTTCAACCTCCCCTTCTCTAAACTAGATAAATCTAACCACAAAATAAACAAGAAAGAAGTTAATTAGGTGAATGGAATTTTAGAAAAGTTAGATGTAATAGACCTCTGGGGAAAATTGAATGGGAATAGAAAGGAGCATACCTTTCCCTCAGCAGTACATGGCACCTACACAAAAACTGAACATGTATTGGGGCATAAAAGATCTCACAATCAAATGCAGAAAGGCAGAAATATTAAACGCACCCTTTTCAGATCATGATGCCATTAAAATTTCATGTAATAAAGAACCATGGAAAGACAGATAAAAATTAATTAGAAACTAGATAATGTAATCCTAAGGAATGAGTTGGTCAAACAATAAATCATAGAAACAATCAATAACTCCCTCAAAGAAAATAGCAATAATAAGACAACATACCAAAATTTATGGGATGCAGTCAAAGTAGTTCTTAGAGGAAATTGTATACCTCCAAATGCTTACATGAATAAAGTAGAGAAAACTGATAACTGAATTGGGCATGCAACTAAAAAAACTGGGAAAGGAACAAATTAAAAATCTCCAATTAAATACCAAATTAGAAATTCTGAAAATCAGAGGAAAGATTAATAAAATTGAAAGTAAGAAAACTATTGAATGAATAAACAAAACTAAGAACTGGTTTTATGAAAAAAACAACAAAATAGATAAATTATTAGTCAATTTGATTTCAAAAAGGAAAGAAGGAAACCAAATTACCACTATTGAAAATGAAATTCATATTCACCACCAGTAAAGAGGAAATTAAAGCAATAATTAGGAACTGTTTTGTACAACTGTATGCCAATAAATCTGACAATCTAAGTAAAATGGTTGAATATTTACAAAAATACAAATTGCCAAGATTAACAAAAGAGGAAATTAAATATTTAAATAACATCATTTTAGGAAAAAGAAATTGAAGAAGGCATCAATGAACTTCCTAAGAAGAAATCTCTAAGGTAAAATAAATGTACAAAGGAATTCTATCAACCATTCAAAGTAGAAATCATTCCAATTCTATAGAAACTATTTAGAAAAACAGGTGAAGGAGTTTACCAAATTCCTTTTAAAACAAGAATACTGATATCTAAGCCAGGAAAAACCAAAACAGAGAAAGAAAATTATAGACTAATTTCCCTAATGAGTAATGATGCAAAAATTTTAAGTAAAATACTAGCTAAGAGATTATAGCAATTAATCATGAGAATAATGTACTATGACCAGATGGGATTTATACCAGGCATGCAGGGCTATTTCAATAGTAGGAAAACTATCAGTATAATTGACCATATCAACAACAAAACTAACAAAAATAATATTATTATCTCAATAGATTCAGAAAAAAACTTCTGACAAAATACAGCACCCACTCTTATTAAAAACACTAGAAAGCATAGGAATAAATGGAGTTTTCCTTAAAATGATAAGTAGTATCTATCTAAAACCATCAGCAAGTATTATATATGTAATGTGGATAAGTTAGAAGCTTTCCTGATATGATTGGGGAAAGCAAGAATGCCCATTATCACCACTATTATTCAATGTTTTAGTAGAAATATCAGCTTTGGCAATAAGAGAAGAAAAAGAAATTGAAGGAATTAGTATAGGCGATGAGGAAACAAAACTAACACTCTTTGCAGATTATACAAAGGTATACTTAGAGAATCCCAGAGAATCAACTAAAAATCCACTTGAAATAATGAACAACTTTAGGAAAGTTGCAGGATATAAAGTAAATCCACATAAATCATCAGCATTTCTATATATTACCAACAAAACCTAAAAGCAGGAGATGGAGAAATTCCATTTAAAATAACTGAAAACAGCATAAAATATTTGGGAGTCTACCTGCCAAGAGAAATCCAGAAACCATATGAACACAATTACAAAATACTTTTCACACAAATAAAATCAGATCTAAACTACTGGAAAAATAACAATTGCTCATGGATAGGCTGGTCTACTATAATAAAAATGACAATTCTATCTAAATTAAATTACTTGTTCAGTGTCATACCAATAAAACTACCAAAAATTATTTCATAAAGTTAGAAAAAATAATAAAATTCATCTGGAAGAACAAAAGGTCAAGAATATCAATGGAATTAATGAAAAAAATTACAAAGGAAGATAGCCTCGCCATACCAGAGCTAAAACTATATGATAAAGCAACAGTTATCAAAATCATTTGGTACTGGTTAAGAAATAGAGTGGTGGATCAGTGGAACAGGTCAGGTGCACAAGACACAGTAGCAAATTGCTACAGTTATCTACACAGACTCCAGCTTCTGGGATAAGAACTCATTATTTGACAAAAACTGCTAGGAAAACTGGAAAATAGTATGACAAAAGCTAGGTATAGACCAACCTCTTATAATAAGATATGGTCAAAATGGGTACATGATCAGACATAAAGGGTAATACCATAAGCAAATTAGGAGAGCAAGAAATGGTTTACCTGTCAGATCTATGGAGAAGGGAAGAATTTATCACCAAACAAAATATAGAGAATATTACAAAATGCAAAATGGATAATTTTGTTTACCTTTAATTAAAAAGCTTTTGCACAAATAAAACCAATGAAAACAAGATTAAAAGGCAAATAGAAAGATGGGAAAAAATTTTTACTGTCAGTGTTTCTGATAAAGGCCTCATCTAAAATACATAGAGAACTGAGTCAAAGTTAAAAAAAATACATATCATTCCCCACTTGATAAGTGGTCAAAGGATATAAACAAGCAATTTTCAGATAAAGAAATTATCTATAGTCATATCAAAAAATGCTCTAAATCACTATTGATTAGAGAAATGCAAATTAAAACAACTCTGAAGTACCACATCACACCTATGAAATTGACTAATATGACAGAAAAGGAAAATTATAAATGTTGGAGAAGATGTGGGCAAATTGGAACACTAATGAATTGTTGGTGGAATTGTGAACTGATCCAACCATTCTAAAGAGCAATAGGACCTATGCCCAAAGGGCTATAAAACTATGCATACCCTTTGATCCAGCAATACCACTTCTGGGTCTGTATCCCAAAGAGATCATAAAAAAGGGAAAAGACCCACGTGTACAAAAATATTTATAGCAATTCTTTTTGTGGTGTCAAAGAACTGGAAATTAAGGGGATATCCATCAATTGGGCAATGACTGAACAAGTTCTGGTATATAAATGTAATGCAACACTATTGTGCTATGAGAAATGATGATCAGGCAGATTTCAGAAAAACCTGTAAAGACTTACACGAACTGATGCCGAGTGAAGAGAGCAGAACCTGGAGAACAACGTACATAGTAACAGTAACATTGTACAATGATCAACTATGATAGACTTAACTCTTCTCATCCCTACAATGATCCAAGACAATTTCAAAGACTCATGATGAAAAATGCTGTCCACGACCAGAGAAAAAACTATGGAGTCTGAATGCAGATTGAAGCATACTATTTCCACTTTTGTTTTTTGTTTTTTCTTTCTTGTGGTTTTTCTCTTTTGTTCTGATTCTTCTTTCACAATACGACTAATGTGGAAATATGTTTAACATGACTGTAAATGTATAATATATGTCAGATTGTTGTCTTGTGGGAAAGGGAGGAAGAGAGGGAGGGAGAAAAATTAAGAACTAAAAATTGTTATAAAAATGAATGTTAGAAATTTCATTCACATGTATTTGAAAGAAATAAAATACTATTAAGTGCAACAGCACCAAAAAAAAAGAAAGAAATATAGACCTTATAACTAATGCTGTAAATGTCCCTGAAACAACAATAGGTCAACGCAGAGAACCTTGAGAATGGTCCAGAAAAGCAATTTTTTAAAAATTAAGTGAAAATATAAGAGAGGGAAGGAATAAGAACTAGAAGGGCTCTCAGTAGCTACCTGGTCTAATCCATACTCAAAACAAATCCCCATTATAATATGACAGACAAATGACCATTCATTCCCTACTTTGAAGACTTTAAATGAGGAGGAAACACACTGCAACCTGAGATATAATCTATTTTATTTTTAGACTTGGACTTTCTGAAACTTCCATACTCCTGTTTCTGCTTTTGAAGAAATCAGAAAAGTAGTCAAATATTTCTTCTACACCACAACTCCCAAATACTTGAAGACACCTACCAATGTTTCCCCTGACTATTTTCTTCCCCAAAGCTAAACATCACCACTTTCTTCAATCAATTCTCATGTGACATGAGCTTAACATTTTACCCTGTGGATTGCCTTTTTCTTGATATACTCCAGATTATCCACATCTTTTTTTAAACTGTTGCCCAGAATGGAGTACAATACTCCAGACTTGGTCTGACCAAAAAAGAGTACAAAGGAGATATTGCCTCCTAATTCCTAGAAGCCTTGTTTCTCATAATGTAGCCAAAGATCACTTAAGGGTTTTTTGGCTGTCACATTCTATTTCAGATTCATGTTGAGTTTGTAGTCCAATAAAGTTCCTGGATCTTGGTCAGATGAACTTCTACCTAAAGATTTATTCCCATTACATTCTTTTAAAAATTAATCTTTTTAATCAGCAAAAACTCACCTTCTCTCCCTCCCACCAGATTCCATCCAATAAATTGGGAAAGAAAAAAAAACCCTATACCAAACATGTATAGTCAAGTAAAACAAATTCTACATTGGCTATGTCCAAATAAAATTATGTCTCATCTTGCAACAAGTTTTTCCACCTCCTATCAGGAAGTAGGTAGCAATTTTCACCATGAGTCCTTTGAAATTGTGATTGGTCATTATCCTGATCAGAGTTCTAAATTTTTTTAAAGTTCTTTGTCTTCATCATGTTGTCAATATATAAACTGTTCTAGTTCTGCTCACTTCACTATGTATCAGTTCATACAAGTCTGTCCAGGTGTTTCTGAAACCATCCTTTTCATCTTTTCTTACAGCACAATAGTAATTTCATTATATTTATATAGCGTGACTTCGTTGGCCATTCTCAAATTGATGGATGTGCCCTCAATTTTCAATTGTTAGTTGTCACAAAAAAATAGTGGTTTCTTAAAAAATTTTTCTCTTAACTTCTTTGTTAGCACCTTAAAGTTTCCAAATAGTTCTGGCCTTTTTTTTCCTAATCAGGAATGCTTAGAAGTCCTCTATTTCATTAATAACCCTCTTTTTCCTGGAAGAGTATATTCAGATTTGTTAGGTAAAATATTCTAGGCTATAAGCCTATATATCCTTTGCCTTCTGGAATGTTGTGTTCTAAACTCTCTGCTTCTTTATACTGATAGTTGCTAAATCTTGTATGATCCTTACTGTGGTTCCTCAGTACCTGAATTCTTTCTGGCTTTTTGCAGTATTTTTTTCTTTGATCTGGAAGCACTGGATTTTAGTTACAATGTTTCTTGGCATTTTCAGTTGGAGAGCTTCTTTGAGAAAGTTATAGGTGGATTTTTTTTTCTATTTCCGTTTTGCCCTCTGGTTCTGAAAGATCTGGGAAGTTTTTTTTATGACTTCTTGAAATATGATGTCTGGTATCTTTTTTTTTCACAGCATTCAGATAGTCTCTCCTCAACCTATGCTCCAAGTCAATTGTTTTTGCTATGAGATACCTTGCATTTTCTTTACTTTTTAAGTTTTTTAACTTTCTTAAAGAAGATATTTCTTGTTATTTGATAAAGGCATTAGCTACTTTTTGGTCCATTCTAATTTTCAGGTTGTCCAGTCTCCCAAAAGCCACATCTGTGATGAATCAGTGCCATTCTAGGAAGGTGAAGTTCTGGTCCATTGGTTTCTCACATCCAGTCTCTAAGAAGATTTACTTGATAAGTAGGGAGTGCTTTTGGATATAGTTCTGGCTGACCTTCTCTGGCCCCTCCTTATTCCTTCTTTAGTGCTAAGTTGCTTGGGCTTTGAGACCTTTGTACTCTCAGAGGGCTCCAAATAACCTGGAAAAATGGCTCCAATCTCTCTCAATTGACAGACTTTCTTTCCTCTGCAATAGTTCCAACAACTTCTTAGAAAGGGTTTCAAGGGGTCAAGTTATCTAAGAAAGGCAGAAGCCAGAGTAGCTTCTCATGAACAGGGCCCAAAACCAGCAAGATCTAGGTTTTGAGCTATCAAACCAGCATTGAGGGAAGGGGTGTGGAAGAGGGAATGGAGAATCAACCATCAACAATTTGGCCATTGATCAAAGAGAAAGCGCTTGGGGCATTCTAGAAGCCCTGAAGCAGGCTCTTCTCTAAGAGCCTCAGTAGTAGACAGGGTCATTGAAGCCTCCAATGGACTTTCCTGGAAGTCTAAAGCCAATAAATTTTCTGATTCTGATTAGGAATTCTCTGATTAGGTATGTAATAATCAAGTTAGGACTTAATTAGGAACTTAGCAAGAAGTAGACAGAAATGAGTCATGACCATTAGTAATAGTGAACCACCAGAAGATGAAGGTAGAAGTCAAAGACTGAAGCTGAGGGAAGAACCTACACATACAGCCTGAATGGGATAGATTGAAGATTGAAACTATTGCATGAAAATCACCCAGAATTATAAACTTATCCTCTTTTGGCATATATCTGATCTCCAGGGTCTCCAAGTCTCATAAAATTTTTCTTTGACCTCATCAAGGTTTATCATGGTGGGAGCATATGCGCTGAAGATGGTGCTTTCCTGCTAGTGTCAACTGCATTGTCACAAGTCTATCATTCATTCATTTTGGTAGGCATGAAAGCTTGTTAACTAGATGAGATTTGGTTGTAAAACCTACATTGCCAGCTTCACAGAGCTTTCCTATACTGTGGCCCCTCCAGAAAAATGTGTTTCCAACTCTGACTTCAGTTTGCCTTCATTTGCCAGCCTTGTTTCACTCAGGGCTATTATTTGGATTTCATTCAGGACTGTTAGGTTCCATCACAACAAGAACTATTCATCTTTCAGATGTACTAGATTCCATGTTGTCCATAAAGGTGCTGATGGTGAGTGGAATCATCTTGGCAAAAGTTTTTGTACATTTTTTGTGTTTTGACCACAGAGTGGGATCCCCATTTGCCACAGTAAACAGGCCAGAGTTGGGTGAAGCAGACAATTTTTAAGGCACCTTTTCTATCCCCTTACTCATGACAGGAGGTGAGCAGTGTGGTCCCTAAAAAGGCTGCTCAGACACCCAGGAGGCTGTCAAATCCTGCTGCTGCTTCAGTTGAGTGAGAAGATGACCCTTTGGCCTTGGCCATATGTCTGCAAGGTTGTGACTACAGCTCCCAGAATATCTGCACCTACTGCTTCATCACGTTCCTTTTGCCACAGGACTTTGAGGTAGATAAAAAATGGTAAAAATGATATGGGTGGTGTCTTTTGACTCACACATAAATTGGATTTAAGTGAGGCAGAGTTGCTCAAAGGTGTTGGCCTCATTCTCCCTTCCAGAGTCATCAAAGTCCAGTGGCAAAACAGTCAAGATAACTTGCGATGGCCTGGCATGCTGGATGACCTTGGTGTCTTTGATGGCTGACCAAGCTCTAAGTGTTCCACAATGCCTGCTTCAGCAGCCTTCATGGTAGTTAGAATAAATTATTTTCATCCACTCATTCCCCTGGGAAAGTCTTCACATGCTTGAGGTAGACACTTCCCTAACTCACTGAAGGGTTTGAGACCCTCCAATTACCCTCAACCTGATTTAGCCCATCTGTTATAACAGTTTATTGGAGTGTGGCCACTGGGCATGTTACAGCTTGTTGGAGGCCACTGGTGACAGCTGGGTGGATCAGTTGGACACCAAAAATGGAAAGCAGCCCTGAAAAGTGTTCAGGAGCCCTCATACCATAGGTACTAGTCTTCCCTGAACACACCTTATACCCCAGTGACAATTTTCTACTATGCAGTTAAAAATCAAGGCATGGCATTCCCCAATTGATAAATCACAAAAGATATGATCAGTTTTCAGATGAAGTAATCAAAGCTATCGATAGCCATATGAAAAAGTACTCTAACTCACTGTCAACTGGAGAAATGCAAATTAAAACAATTCTGAGGTACTATCTTATGCCTATTAGATTAGCTAATAAGACAGAAAAGATAAATGACAAATGTTGGAGGGGATATGGGAAAAATGAGACGTTAATGCATTGTTGATGGAAGTAATTTGGAACTGTGCCCGAAGGACTATAAAACCATACATCATACCCTTTGACCCAGCAATATCATTACTAAGTCTGTATTCCAAAAGAGATTTTTTAAAAAAAGGAAAAGGACTTATATATACAAAAATATTTATAGCAGCTCTTTTCCGAGGGGCAAAGAATTAAAAATTGAGGGGATGCCCATCAATTGGGGAATGTCTGAACAAATTATGGTATGTGGTTCTGATGGAATATTATTGAAATAATAAGGAGGATGCTCTAAGAAAAACCTGGAAAGACTTACATGAACTGAGGCCAAGTGAAATGTACTGTATACAAAGTAACAGCAGTATTGTAAGATGATCAACTGTGAATGACTTAGCCACTCTCAGCAATACACCTGTCCAAGACAACTATGAAGGACTTACGATGAAAAATGCTATCCATCCCCAGAAAAAGAATAATGATATCCAAATACAGACTGAAGCATACTTTTTTTACTTTCCTCATTTTTCTTGAAGTTTTTTTTGTCTATGTTTTCTTCCACAACATAATTATTATGGAAATGTTTTGCATGACTACACATGTATAACCTATACCAAATTGCTTGCTTGTCTTCTCAACTGGGGTTAGGGGGAGAGAGAAAGGGAGATGGATTTGGAACTCAAAGTTTTAAAAAACAAATATCAAAAATTGTTTTTACACATAACTAGGAAAAAATAAAATACTAAATAAACAAAAAAAAATCAAGGCACTTCCCAACAATTCTATCCTCTTGGCCCTTTCAAGTTCTTTCTGAGAAGCTTCCTGAATCATTTTTCTCAGAGGAGAAAAAAAAGTTTGTCAATTGAGAGAGACTTAAACCATTTCTCCAGAGCATGTGGAGCCCTCTGAAAGGACAGGGCCCAAGCAACTCAGCACCAGAGAAGGTCAGCCAGAAGCATGTCCAAAAGCAATCTAACCTTATCAAATGAATCATCCTAGACACTGGATGCAAGAAATCACTGGACCAGAAAACTTTTTATCATCATAGAATGGCATTGATTTAATACAGATATGGTTTCTGGGAGACTGAACAACTTGACATGGCTAGTCTCATGCATGTTGGCGAAGTTGTTTAGTAGAAGGGACAAACTTCTTGCCCTGAAATGGGGTTAGAAGACCAATTTGTCAGATAGGGCACATTAAGGGCTGGTTGGATTAGGTGGGTACTTCAACTGGCACAAGAAATCTAGCTGTGCAGGAATAGCCTCCTCAACCTTTTTTAAAGGGATCATTTGCTACCTCACTGAGCCCTAATTTGCATTGTAATCCTTATGTTTGTATCACAATGGACCCCAACCTCTGCTGCCACTGTTCTTATAATGGTTCCACTGTGGTTATTTAGTTCAGCAAAGACCATGTAATGTTTCTGATAGATGTTGACTTGCAGCCGCTGACATGTTCTAGAAACAACTGCATGAAATGAGAAGTACTGGCCAAATTCTTTCATTTGTCCTGAACCCAAGAGGAGAGATGCTTTGGTTATCCCATTTTATTCCTTCTAGGTCCCGTGGTCACCACACAGAAATTAGTGTAGAGATCTCAGTTTCTTCCCTCAAGGCTCTCACAAATGCCAGCCATGAAGTTCAACCTACTGGGAGGACTTTCTAGCAACCCCATTCGAAAGGATACTCCAGGAAATGGGGCTAGGTGGCACAGTGGATGGAATGTTGAGACTATCAGGAAGACCTGAGATAAAATCTGATCTCAGATATTTACTATCTGTGTGACTCTGGGCAAGTTCACTTAACCCCTGTTTGCCTCAGCTTCCTCATTTGTAAAATGGGGATAACAATACCTCAGCATTGTCAGGAGGATCAAATAAACCTGGCATATAGTAGGTGCTATATAGATATTAACTATTATTCATTCATTGCAAAGTGTTCAGCACAGTACTTGGCACTTTATAAATGTTAGCTAGTATTATTACCAAATTAGTGGCTGGTAAAGTGAAATTTGTTGTGTCTCTCTAGGAGCATATGAAGCTACTAGCAAATGAGGGAAATGGCATTCCTCAGAAGCTAGATCCCTATAGGTGGGAAATCATTGGGTGGGCAACTAGTGGAGGCAGGGCCCCAAGACCTCAGTCTCTTGGATATTCTAAATCATGTTCTAAACCTTGAGCACTAATACCTGGGGGACCTGGGTGAACATAATTTCAAATCAACTGTTTCACTTTAGTGAGAGACTACCAGAGTCATTCTCATCTTGTTACAGGTCCCATCTTGTATCACTTAATTCATAATAGGTAACTCTAGGCAAAGTGTAATGGTACAATCTTGGGTCATCTATTTGGTAGCAACTGGAGTCCAATAACAAGCAAGTAATTACTTTTCAAAAGTAATATAGTACACAATAGCTTTGGGAAAATTGCAGGTCTAGGAACCTAATGGCCTCTTAATCTAGCCATCCCTTGGTGTCTGCCAACAGTCCTACTCATCTTAGCCTCTAAGGACAGATATCTCCAAGAACATGGGCCCCACCTAAGAGAAATAAAAATGTGAATGAACAATGATAAGGATAAACTGCTTACATTCTAATATGAGATGACACATGTATCCTCTCTGAAACCTATCATCTGAGGCCATAGAGGGAGTCTAAATAGATAAGATAGGGGAAGGGGGAAAAAGGGGGAAATCTCACATAAGCAGGGTGCACAAGTAGACATCAAAACAAGTGAGGAGGGAGTCAAGTGGAGTAGAGAGCACCCACTGTTATTTGCACTGGTCAAAGGAGGGAAAAATACACACACACACATACATTTCACTCAACAAGAAAAAAGGAAGGAAAGGGGTGGGGGAGGGAATTAAAGGGAGGATAGATCGAAGGAAGTATCAGTCCTTTGCTTAGTCCTAAGCAAAACAAACCCTAACCAAAGATGTACAAAAAATTTACAGCTCTTTTTGGTATGGCAAAAATAGGAATCTGAAGAGGTACCAATAAATTGGAGAATGGAAAAACCAGTTAGGATATTTAAATATGATGAAATGCTATTGTGATAGAACAAATGGCGAGGGAGATGATTTCAATAAAATCTAGGAAGACTTGTGAAGTGATGCAATAAAGTCAACAGAATGAGAACAATTTATGCAGTGACAAAATGGTATAGACAAATAGCTCTTAAAAGAATTAGAAACTCTTATCAG
>CM053584.1:179070487-179117526 GCA_028627135.1 Pseudochirops cupreus | reverse complement strand
AGGTTTCCTCACCCTACCCCTTTTGGTCCTGTGAATCAATAAACTTTTGTAAATCTGCCAAAAGACAGCTGAGCCTGTAATTCTTTTCAGACGTGAACCTAGAAAGGATTTCTCATTAGAAATCCCCCCAAAACCTATCCCGCATCACTACCTCAAAGGCTACAGCCCTTACTTAAAAGAGCACAGTAATATTCAGGAAGTAGTGAAGGCTGCAATTGGCCATCAAAGAGTGAATCAACCTGAAATATTGTACCTGGTGAACAACCCAGCAGCCAGGCAATCTGCTCAGCCCAAATAGCAGCTGCCAAGTGATCTGCTTATTCTATACTAGCAGCAGCTATGCCCAACAGCTGAGCAACCTGACTGGTCCTGAGCAGTAACTGGGTAGCAGAATGATATGCCAGGGCCAGTGTGGCAGCAGCTGCCTAGCAGCAGAGTGACCTGCCAGGCTCAGCCTAGCAGCAGCCAAACCCAGTGAGGAATGAGCTCATGGGCCAAGAAACCTGTATGACCCAACCTAGAAGCAATATCCAGCCAGCTAGACAGCACACCCTATCAGGAAAAAACCCAGATGAACTACCTATTCAGCAAGCTAGACCGTGAGACTGACTATTCCCCACTTAGACTTTGCCTAACTGCCCAATCTTGGGGCACACTGGGCACAGCACTTGGAATCAGGAAGATTCATCTTCATAAGTTCAAATCTGGCCTCAGGTGCTTACTAGCTATGTGACCCTGGGCAAGTCACTAAACACTGTTTGTCTTGGTTCTTCATCTGTGAAATGAGCTGGAGAAGGAAATGGCAAACCACTCCAGTGTCTTTGCCAAGAAAACCCCAAATGGGATTGTGAAGAGCTGTACACAACTGAAAGGACTCAACAACAACAAAGATTGCCTAACCGCCTCCCACTAGCCTTTGGAACTGGGATGTGCTGATAACAGTGGTACTTGGGGAAGGGGGAGAAGCAGGAATGTAAACAAGACTACTGTTAAGTTAAATCTGCATAATTAACATTCTCTCTCTCACTTTCTTAAGTTTACTGAATCAACAAAACAATAAATCAAGCACATGTTGGCAGATTTCTGAGGTGTAAAATGTTCACACTGAAAATATAGTAATTGTCTCCTGCATACCCCTGCTCTGGAATCCCATACAGGGTTTGGCTTTTCTTTACCATAGTCCTTTGATGCACTAGATGTCACATGGCTCAGTTATCCCCATATACCCCATGGGGCCTCTTCTCTCCTCAGATGAAGCAAACATCTATTGATAATGCAGGGATGCTAATGAGCCCTCCTAGAAACAAAAATTCTGACATAAGATGGATAAACTCATTGTGACTGGATGTTAGGCCTGAGCCCTTCTGGCATGTGGTTGTTAGAGTAAAAAGCCTTTTTGCTACTTCTCTCCCCTTCCCCAGGGTCGGGGTTTGGGGAGCAATTCACTTGATGAGCTAAATACTATGACTGTTCTTCCCCATTATTACCTCATCCTCCTAAACCTTCTCTCTTTCTGGGCTTTCCTGCTGGACAGTTAGTTTGTATTCTGGAAGAGCCCCTGTTAACACTTAGAAGATGAATTTAAAGGCTTATAGATTTAGATCTGTTAGAACCTGAGAGGCTATCTAATCAACTCCTTTGTTTAAAAATAAGGAAATTGAAGTTCAAGGAGGTAAAGTCCTTCATGGTGGGAATCTCTTGTCCTTAGAAATTAATTATGGATTCTATTTTATGCTTCCCTCAAGGTGATGAAAGAGCATAATGGGAAGAGGTCCTTAGGCCTATGTACCTCCTAGAACCAGGAGCATCTGGCAAGGTGAAAACCCAGGTCTTATGCACTGTCTGATTTACCAATCCTCTTGCTCCTACAATCCAGTACATTTATTCCCCTTTTAACATACTAACTTATCAATAACTTTTTTCTAATACTCCACTATTAAAGAAATAGATACTCATGGAAATTCATACTTCCAAGGAAGCTCTGTAAATGTTGTTTCCAAAAGGAACTTGTCCTTATGTAGCATAAGATTGACAGACAAGATCTTACATCTTCCTCCCCTTTGTGTACTCTACAATTCAATGACACTGACTTCCTTGATGCTGCTCCCATACTACAATCCATATCCAACTCTGTGCTTTTGCACTGACAGTCCTTTATGGTTGAAATGCCTTCCCTCTTCATCTCTCTCTCTCCTAGCTTCCCTGATCTCCTTAAGCCTCAGCTAAAATCCCATCACCTTGTGCAAAAAGCTTTACTCAGTCCCCCTTCTTGCTAATGCCTTCCCTCTGATATTAATTCCAATTTATCTGGTATGTATTTTGTTTGTACATAATTGTTTACATATTGTCTCTGTGATGTATAAAAAGTCTGAGAGACATAATCTCTGGATAATTAATTGTTTTATTAATTATGTTAGCCAATAATTAATGAAAGGGGTCAATGGCACTCTCAAATGCCCAAGACTCCTCATGGAACCCACTCAATGCTTACATACCCTTGGAAGAGTAGGTGACAATCAATTCTGATAGTTTAACAATTAATGAGAATAATGAATATTATAATAAGAGGTAGACCTGGTCTAATGAGGAGCTGAAGAACACACTCTGATCATTCTCACTCCCAGACCACCCCCAAGCCTGAGTGGAACACAATGGACTTTCCCACTTGAGTGAGGTCTGAACAAGATTGAGGAGAAAGTTGATCCAATATCATTATCAGCAATGTCATTCAGATGCTGACCTGACCGACTATAGAATAAGGAGATAAGGGAAAAAACCCTGGATTTCTCCTTTATTGGTTACTTAATAATCATTTCTCTTATTCTCTGATTCATTTGTGAGCAACTTGAGAACAGGCACTATCTTTGCCTTTCTTTGAATGCCTAGTGATCAGTACTATGCTTGACACACTTGAATGTTTGTTGACTTGACAACTCAAGAAGTGGAAAAGACCTTAAAAATCATTCAAAGACAGCATATTACAAACAATGAAAACTGAAGCCCAGAGAGACTAAATGACTTTTCCAGAGTCATATGGGTAGCAAACAGAACTAGAATTAGAACCCAAGATCTCTGACTCCCCAAAAAAATATATTTAGTCCTTTGGGTGGTGAACTGTAGTCACAGAATTATAAACTCTCAGATTTAGAAGGGGCTTCAAAGATCATCTAGTCCATAGAGAATCTGAATAGAAATCTCTGGTTTCTGGTGAATACTTCATTTCTTCTACACCCAAGAACCCTAGATAAATTCCTGAACTTCTCTGAGGCTTATTCTCTTAGTTTGTATAATGAGTGACTTAGACCAGATGACCTTTAATCCAATTCAAATGAGATAACACATATGCAAAGAACTTTGTAAACTTTAAGATAAATACAACTTATCATTAAATGTATGTATTATGATAAAACTCAAATAATTGGAGTATATAGCATATGCAACCCAATTATTTCAGCCATGTTAGCAATCTGATTAGATCGTGCCAAAGTCTACATGATTATTGAGATGATTGAGAATACTATTTTAACTAAAAAATGTATGTTAGTAATGAATGATTGCTTGAGTGAGGGAAAAGCATTTTTAAATTCTTGCTATGATTGTGATGGAATATTATTGTGCTATAAGAAATGACAAGCAAGATGAATTCAGAAAAACCTGGAAAAACTTACATGAATTGATGCAAAGTGAATAGAACCATGAGAACACTATACACAGTAATAGTAATGCTGTATGAAGATCAACTGTGAATAACTTGGCTATTCTCAGCAATAAAATGATCCAAGACAATCTCAAAAGATTCATGATGCTGCTATCTGCCTCCAGAGGAAGAACTGATATTGTCTGAATGCAGACTTAATTATGCCACTTTTCTCTTCCTTCCTTCCTTCTTTCCTTCCTTCCTTCCTTCCTCTCTCTTTCTTTCTCATTCGAGTTTTCTCATACAAAATGACTAATGTGGAAATGTTTTACCTGATTATACATATATAAACTATAATTGTTTACCATCTCAGAGAGGGAGGAGGGGAATAAGGAAGGAAGGGATAGAATTTGGAACTCAGAACTTTTTTTAAAAGAGTTTTAAAATTGTTTTAACATGTAATTGGGAGGGGGGAAATAAAATATCCAAAAAAAATTTAATTCTCACTATGTGAACACTCTGTGTTCAGGTCTGGGGATGACGGAGTATAGGGGTCTTGAGCACCCCTAAACCTCAAACCTCATACCTTGTTCACAAACAAACTTAGCCTAGTGTTTGACAAACCCAAGCACCCTAACTATTGGGATAAGAACTCACTATTCAACAAAAACTACTGGGAAAACTGGAGAGCAGTTTGGGGGGAAAAAACAGGTATAGACCAAAGCTTCATATTATATGCCAATATAAGCTCCAAATTGGATATGTGATCTAAATGTAAAAAGTCATATCATAAACAAATTTGAAAAATAAGGAAGGAAATACACAATTAGGGATCGGGAAAGAATATATGATCAAACCAAAGATGAAGATAAAATGGACAACTTTGATTTTATATAGTAATAACATTTTTGCACAATGCAGCTAAGATTAAAAGGGAAAGAAGGGAAATATTTTACTGGGGGAAAATCTTTGCAGCAATTTCACTGATAAAAGTCTCATATTTATGATATATAAGGATCAAGTTCAAATTTATAAGAATTAGAGTCATTATTCAATAGATTAATGTCAAAAGATATAAGGAAGCAATTTTCTAACAGAAATACAAGCTATCAAAAGCCATATGAAAATACTCTGTCATTAATTATAAAAGAAATATGAACTAAAGCAACTCTGACATTCCTCCTTTCTACTCATCAGATTGGAAAATACGACTAAAAAATGACAAATGGCAAACGTTTGAGAGGTTGCATTAAAACAGATGCACATCAATGAACTGTTGGTAGAGGTAGGAACTGGTTCAATCATTCTGGAAAACAATTTGCAACAAGGTACAAGACTGAGCATGCCCTTTGACCTAACAATAACCCTAGAAGGCATATCAAAAGATTATACAAGAAAACACACCAAAGAGATTTTTTAAGAAAAGGAAAAGCAAAAGCAACTCTTTTTGCGGTGGTAAAGAATTGGAAAAGAAGAGGCACCCATCAGTTGGGAAATGAATGAAAAAATCATGGTATATGAATGTATTGTAATGTTATTGTACCATAAAATATAATGAAAATCATGGTTTCAGAGAAACCTGGTAAGACTTATATGAAATGATACAGAGTAAAGCATGCAGAACCAGGAGAACAATCTCAACAATATTATCAAGACAAGCAACTTTGAAAAACGTTAGAATTCTGATCAGTGAGGTGGCTAACCATAATTCTAGAAGTCTAATGATGATGTATGCTACCAAACTCCTGACAGAGAGGTGATGGACTCAAGATAAAGAATAACACATACACACTCCCAGTTTCCTGTCCTCCAGTCTTCTCAAGACTCTGAATGACAGGGGAACCCGGGGCTTGGCAGCGCTCCCACTATCTCATCTCTCATGCCCAGCCCTGAACAAAAGTCAAGGCCAAAGGTAAGGTTGCTCATTTTATCATGGTTTCATTCTCTATTTTAACCAATTATTCTGACTCTACCCACCCCTCAACCCATCGGGTCGTGGGTATGGAAGGGGAAACTAAGGGATGTCACAAGACATACCCTGTCCCCTGCCTACTTAAGGATTTGTTGTTTGAACACTCCTTCCTTATACTCTCCTCTTGCCTTGCCCCTTTGTTGGGAAGGGACATGATGGTGAAATTGGGGAGCCCATTTTCTCTCATTAAGCCTCCTATCTCCCTTTTCCTTCTGTTCACCAGACCTATCCATATTCTCCCAAAAGTGTGGGAGACAGTTGAGTCAATTGTTTGGGATCAGGGAATTCCTGGGCGAGCTACTCATGCCACTGCAGCTACTGTTTGCCTCCAAGAGGCTAAAGTGTTCCTCCATCATGTCAATATCCAATTAAGCCCAAGATGTGGGAGGAATTGCAACCATTAATTGTTATGTAAGACCCTGAAGGGGTCTTAGAATGGGGCCTGACCAGGCTGAAAGCTAACTTGACAACCACTGGAGCATTAGCTCTACCCATTCTAGAAAAACCTTTCACTCTGTATGTTAATGAAATTTTGTGCCTCTTCGGTTCTTGTTTGCTTAACCTCCTTGCCAGGTTTGTCTCCTCCAGGGTCTGAGCCATCAACTTCCAGATGACTACTCAGGCTATGTACCAACCTCGAACTGAATCCAAGGTCTTCAACCCACTGAAGCTGGCATCAACCAGATTCCAAAATCTGGCCACTTGAATGAAGTCTGATCCCTTGAACACGGGACTCAGAGAGGCAGAGACAGCTCTATGCCCCTTGCCAGCAGGAAGCAGTTTTAGAAGTCAAGACCTTTGCCCCTTACCCCAAAAGAATTAGAGTCCCATTTATCGATTTGTCCTGGGAAACCCCCACCTTGAACTCTCCCTGAATTTTCCAACTCCTGGCTTTTTCATGCCCAAATCTGTTACGCTTAACCTAGCTTAGCTCTCCATTGCCTTCGGATTGTCTCTGGCTGCTTCCCATCTTTGATCCCTTCAAAATCCCATTCTCTTAGTTCCTTGAGTCTGACCTCTAGTTACCCCAGTCCCATCAAGATCTTCCTTAGGCTCCTCCTCAAGACTTTCCCTAAATCCATTCTCTAGTCACTTCAGGCTACTTGACCACCCTTAGTTCCCTCCCATAGTCTTTCTCTATATAAGATCCATCTTGCCTCCATGAAGGTGCCCAGATTCAATCTAGCTCAAATTCAA
This sequence comes from Pseudochirops cupreus, assembly GCA_028627135.1. Classification (NCBI taxonomy): domain Eukaryota; kingdom Metazoa; phylum Chordata; class Mammalia; order Diprotodontia; family Pseudocheiridae; genus Pseudochirops; species Pseudochirops cupreus. The sequence goes on along the minus strand of CM053584.1, from coordinate 179,110,720 downwards.
TATAGCTGAGATTCAACTAGGCCCACTTGTCAATACAAGTGGCACAAATGCTTAGGCTTCTTAAGAGTCTATCCAATATAATAGATCTTTAATAAACTCAGTTTTTTAATCGACTGAAAAAAAAAAAGAATATGGCATAAAGGCAAAGGTGAGGCCAAAATAGCAGGATAGAACAAAGCAGAAGAGCAACACCTCCTCCCACCCCCAATAAACTCCTCTAAACAAATCAAGATAACTCACCAGATTGAATCTTAATAGGAAAATTCAAGACAAAGTTTCAGTGAGTCATTTTTCCAGCCCAGGATGGCAAAGGGAGAGAGACAAAGAGATCTATGGATACTGGAGATAGGATCTGACCAGCAACACACTAGGGAGCACACCAACACCCAGAGAAAAATTGATGGAATCCTAATAAAGCTGACCCCAGCCCCAATATTCAGACTTCATTATAGACCCCAGGGAACAGCAGACCCACTGTCCCTACCTAGCTACTCCGCTCCCAACTTGCCCTGCCTCCACTCAATATTCTAACTTCTTCATGTATGCCTCACTGCTCACAAGAACAACAGATGTGTCCAGGAATTCTTATTTCCCACAGAAACAGCAGACATGTCTTTGTGATGGGATTTCAGTCATTACTTCTAGCTAGCCACTGCCCCCAGACCCATTTCTCATATTTCCTACAGAAACGGAGGGTATGTCCATTTACTCGACCATAACCACATTCATCTAATCTCAGACAGGACCACAATATTCAACCAATCTGACAGTAGCACCCGGATGCCCCAGCAGGATATGGACCCCAGAACAATAAAAGAGACTTTCCCTAAGTAGACACCTGTGCAGTAACAGCAAAAGCTGTCCTTTAGGTGAACTTATAACATATATAATATCATTATCATACACACATATCCAGCCCAAATGGGTTTTTCTGTATACATTGGGTAATTTCATGCCCAGTTCCACTGTGGCTGGGACCCCTCCCCTATTACCTAATCCTTTAACAAACTAACACCATGCACAAGCAGATTCCCAAAAGAATGCTACTGTGAACAGCTTTTAAGTTCAGATTACACAGTATAGTGAACACTCCATTTATTCCATTGCAAATCAAGACAAACACTCACTACAAATCACAATAAAATATTCACAACATTACATCTTATCACAGAAAATCACAATATGGTGTTCATAACAGCTTAACATTAGAATGGCCACACGGCTTTCACTACGGTGGCCACAATATTTAGAACAAAGAACAAAAGAATAATCATCTGGTTTCCCTAAGGGGGAAACCCTCCTTACATAATCATTCAGTCAATTCACAATACTATAATCAATACTTAATCAGTCAATCAATTCATAATACAATAATCAATCTTCCGCTCATGGGGCAAATCATTAACTTAATCACTCATCTAGATTCATAATTACTAAATATCATTAATCACTATGTACAGTCATTAGAAAACCACACAAACCCTCCACCCCTCGGTGTCCAATAAACCTCAATTTCATCCAAGGGGAGGCCTTTTCTTCATCTTGACTCAGGGTGGTCTCTCTGATTCCCTGGATCCCCTTCCATGGTCCCAGCTCCTACCTGAATCCACCAAACAGTCACCTGGATTCAGAGGCAGACAGCTCCCATGTTCTTGTCCAGTCCTCAGAAGTAGACAGCTCCCAGGTGCTTGTCCAATCCTCCAGGCAGTCCCTGGTACACACTGAAGTTCACAGAGTCTGGCACATCTCAGACCCTTCACTACTTCTGTTGCCGGTAACTCAAGGATCAGCCAGGCCATGAACAAACAAAGTCTTATCCTGGTCATGCTTCTTCAGTCCTCTAGCAGTTCAGCTGGCCCTAGGACCCAGTAGAAAACTCAGCCTTCCAGGCAGCAGCAGAAACACTGGCCTTCCAGGTCACAGCAACGGTCACGTCAGCCTTTACCAGATTCTGGTCTCAGGAAAACTCCAGCTCAGTTCTCAGTCAGCTTCCAGATGCTGGGAGAGAAATGATTGCTCACGCTGTCTCTCTCTCTCTCTCTCTCTCTCTCTCTCTCTCTCTCTCTCTCTCTCAAGAAAATTCCAACTCCGTTCTTCAGTCCAGCAGCCCAGCTCCCAGATGCTGGGACAATCCTGCTTCCTCCAACAGGAGCCAGGAGGAGGAAGATTCTCAATTCTGTCTCTCTGTCTCTAGAACTCTTTTTATATACACACACTGGCCTCCTGTCTCAGCCAACCCCTTTCTGCCATGTCAGCAACAGGGGAATTCACTCTCTCTCAACAGGAGGCAGAGCTCATACCTTCTATACTTAGTCCTAAGTTACTAAGGCCTAAGTATCTGCTAAATTGATTGCTGTTACACAAACACTGCCCACTTTTTAATATTCGTATTTCCTGTTATGTAATTGCACCTTTACCCTACAAAAATCCATCTTGCTTTCTCTGAAATTGCTGGTTCCTCTTGGAACTTAGTTTACTTCATGAGAGGCATCATTCTCAATAAATGCTTATACATGGATTAGAGTTGGTCTGATTGAATTCTTTGAGATAGTTCCACCACAACACATAGTGAAAACACAACAAAACTGTGCACCAGCACAAGCTGAGGTCCTAGATACATAATGGTCACCTCAATGGGGACAGGTGACAATAGACAGCTTTGTTACCCACTGCCTGCTTCCAGGTCACAAATCCAGGGAGTATTTACAAGGAGACCTGTGGTAGGGGTGGTATTCTTTCATTAATAAAATTCTGAGAGACAAAGTGTCCAGGTAGTAAAAGAATGACTCAAAAATATTTACAAATAAACCCTCAAAAAAAATCATGGGCAAAAATTCAACTGGAAGAGATGAAGTCAGTAAAAGTGTTTTTGTCATTGGGAAGCCCTAGGTGAAAAAACTGAAAAAGAAATTAGAGCTATAGAAGAAAGAATTGGAAAGAGAATTAACAATTTGGCACAAGAAGTACAAAACCTCATCTAATCAACAAATTCCTTGAAAATTAGACTAGACCAAACAGAAGTCAATGAAACAAAAAGAAAAAGACTCAAAAAAATTAGAAGAAATGTATCTCAGAGAAAACAATTGACTTAGAAAGCAAATCAAGGAGAAAAAATTAAGAATCATCAGACCACCTGAATACCATGACCAAGAAAAGATCCTACACCAAGCCTGATGTTTTCCTCTACATTTTTCTCCAGCCTCCCAAAATCTTTTGACTTGCCCAAAGTATCCTGAAGGCTGCAAGCAGCCCACAGGCCTAAGGTTGTATACATCTGGCCCAGACATCCTATTTCAAGAAATCTATGCCTGGATTCTTGGAACCAGAGGAAAAAGTGGAAATAAACACCACCAGACACCTTCTGAAAGAAATTCCAGAATGACAATTCCTAAGAACATTATAACCAAAATCCCAAGCTTCTAGGTGAAACAAAGAATACTTTACACAGCCAAAAAGCAAGAATTCAAGTAGTAAGGAGCCACAGTCAGTATCATACAAGATTTAGCAATTATCACTATCAAGGAACTTGAATATTACAGAAGGCAAAGGATATGACTTGCAGTCAAGAATAACTTACCCAGAAAATTTGACTATAATCCTAAAAGAGGAAGAAATGATATTTAACAAAATAGTGGACTTCCAAGCACTTCTAATGAAATGACCAGAGCTGCATAGAAATTTTGAAGATCAAACATACATGTTAAGAGAAACATAAAAAGATAAATTCAAGCAAGCAATCATAAGGGACTAAACAAGAACAAAGTACTTACGTTCTAATATGGGAAGATGATATACATTACCTGTCATCATCAGGGGTTATACAGGGAGTCTAGATCGAAGGTTTGAAAGCAGTTCTATTATTTCTTGATGAACTTAAGAAAATAATAAATTGAAGTTTATATACCATAACTACAATTACGACATATAAATATAATGGTAGGGTATATAAACATAAATATATTGACTATAAGAAATTATGAAGGAGATGATTTCAGAAGACCTATATGAATTGATACAGAATAAGGACTCAGGAAAACAATTTATATAGTGACAGCAATATGGTAAAGACAACTAACTTTGAAAGTGTCAGGAACTCTGATCAGGGTAATCACCAATCATGATTCCAGGAGACTAATGATAAAACATGATACCCACCTCAGAGAGCGACTCAGTGCAGAATGACACATTTTTTGGACATGGGCAATGCAGAAATCTGTTTTGTTTGACTATATATGTTTGTAACAATGGTTTTGTTTTTCTTTTGTTCTCAGTGAGGGGGGAGAGGTGTATTTTTGGTGGGTTTTTTTAATGAAATATGATATTTTTAAGAACAAGGTATACTCTTTAGGACATGCCAATGTAAGAATTTGTTTTGCTTGTCAAAGGCTTTGGTTTTCCTCTTTTTTTGTTGTTTTTTTAATTAGACAGGGAGAAAAAGAAATGTTTGTTCTGTGAAAAAAAATTTCTAAAATATGTAATAAATTGATCTCCTTCATTCTTAGCATTAATAAGAACAACCAAAAAAATAGCCCCTTTCTCCAAACGTTCTCTCAGAGGGCGATAGTTCTAACTCCGGATTATTCAGTATCAATTGAGGCACATCTCCAGCAAACAGAAACAGAAAGCATGAAGATTCAGTAAGGGACCCGTGTCAACTGGACCAAATCACCCTCTAACCCATGGATGGCCAGAGATGAACAGAGCAGGCTAGAAACAGGAGAGTCAGGAATTAAACGGAAGTTTAATTTCAAAATGAGGGAAATGGCTTTCAAGCAAGGGCACATGTGCCAGAGTCCCACCCCTAGTAGGGGGACCTGAAGCAGTACGGAGAGATTTCAGTACTTACAGCAATGATTACATACTGAGCTGTAGGCCTGACAATGATAGGTAGCAGCAACAACGTGACAAGTTTGATTCATAGCAGGGCTTCATGACCAGAACATAGTTACTTGTCTGAGTTTGTTGGGTGCTTATCCAAGCTCAGGCAACACCTGGCGCTGGTCAAAGCAATACAATAATTGCGTGATTTTGCCAGAAGGTGAGATCAACCAGAGGGTGAATGCAAAGGACTGTAGGTTTCCGAAGCTCAAGGCACAGTTTGCTTGCTGGGTCTTAGCTCTGGAAAACAGGATGTCTCCTAATATCTTGACACCTGAAAGGTGAAATCCATTAATCATTCTTCTCCCGTAGAAGACAATAACCTTTTTTTTTAATAGCGCTTAAAGTACTTAACTTCTAAAGGACTCTGGAAGAAACCCCAGGGAGGGAGAGCTAAGAGCCTTCACCCAAAAGAAATGCTCCCAACAGGTACTACTTCCCTCTCCTTCTTCTAGGTTATTATGGTCATGGAATAAAACAAAGGTTAAGTTATGAAGGAAGGGTACATTATGCCTTTATGCCCAGTCCCATTCATTAAACTGACAAGCACATGCTGGCCAAATGTAGGAGAATTTTTCCAAGAAGAACAAAAAACCAAGGAAAGACGTCTGCATGAGTGACTGAGTCTGTCTGTCATATAGAGTTAGGATTCCCTCCCTCGCTCCACCCCCACCTCCCTGCCAAGAGATATGAAGGGATTAGGTTTAGGAAAGGTATTTGTCCTTTCTTTAAGATAAAAGAGCCAACTATATATAGCCTGAGGCTCTGGAAAATCTGTCCCTGTTTTAGCATTCTAGAGATACGCCCATCTGATTTGTTCATCTGCTCTAACCAAGAACCCCCAGGTACAGACATATACCAGAATATGGACATCAGAGCAATGCCAATGGTGACCAACTACAGTGGATCACAGAGTTGGGGGCTGGGGGGAAGCTGGTATAAGACGACTGAAAAGATGGGAAGGGGTCAGTTTGTGAGGGGCTTTGAGTGTCAAACAGAGACTTTTATATTTGATCATGGAGGTGACAGGGAGCCACTGGAGTTTATTAAACAGAGGTAGGTGGGGAAGTGACAGTGGCCCCACTTTAGTCATGATTCTGCCAAACAAATAGTCACTGCTTTATTTGGGCCTTTCTATTTGATCTAACTCTCCTTTCAATTCCTAAATCCACATTTTCCTCTCCTACATCCCAAACTATTCAGGAACTGTTTTTGCCAAATCTCTCTACTCAGGCTTGGCTGGATTAACAGCATCCCCCTTCCCCTCTTAGACAATTTAAGTTTAAAGTTATGCACTTAAAGAACATCTCTTTTGGCCCCTTCTTTCTTTACATATTTTTTGCCACAGGAGCCCTGGCTCTTCCCCTCATACAAGAGTAGCCTTTGTTATTTTTATTACGGACTATAACACAAAAGCACAATAAAATAAAATGAATGTTTTCATAGAGGAAATTCATTAGATGAGTTACTGATGTAATCTAATAATGGGATAGGAAACTACAGCAAATTACCAGAGTACATAATTAAAGTAAATGTATTTTAGAGCCCTTTACTGTTTAGTATCTTTTGGATCTTGATCTTTCTCTTCCTTTTCCTCTAACCTCCTTCCTCTTTTCTTTTTCAAAATGAAAAAGGGGACTTTAGCGACCCTAGATCCCCTGTTCTTTTTTTAGAATCATGTACCTCAAAAATTCCATTCCCTAAATGATGAGGTAGGCAAAGAATACAGAGGAAGAAACAAAGGCGTGCTGACTCTATGATAAAGCTCTTTGCTCAGGACTCTAATCAGGTCCTTTAGGGAGGGCACTTGAGCCAGCTCCTGAATGATTACACCCACTTCGGGCTTTTTCCTGTGAAGGAAGCAGTGCTACTGAGTGACTAACAGCAATTTTGTGCTTTAAATTATTTTTTACAGTAGTGGGACTGGATGGTGATTACATCTGCCCCCATGCTGCCAAAGACCAAATTCGTGGGTTGATCTGTATACTAACCAACTTAAGCTTTCTCCCTATTTTTGACCTGAAAGTTTGGTTAAAGGAGGCAAACAGGCTAGGTGATATGTAAATCCATATTGTTTATTCCCTTAAAGCTAGCCCAAGCTAGGGAACTTGTACGTACAAGGAGCCAAAACATGAGTTCTAACTGACTGATAAAAGAATGCCCAGGCTTAAATATGTTTTAGAATAAATCCCAACTCAACATGTCTGTGTCATTCAAATTTATGATTTCCATATATGTTTAACCATATTATAAGGAATTTTCTTAATTGAATAGGTGGTAAATACAATAAGAGAGTTGACAAAGCGTCAATAGAAATTATGACCCAGGTTATCTGTGTTTTCTTGCTATAACATAGTGTGTGTCCAAGAAAAAATATTAAGAAAAAGTTACATTATTCAAGATAGGGTCTCTGGTTAAGGATCTCATCCTTAATGGTTATAAACAGAGGGAAAATGCTCTTACGTCAGCTCCATCTGGCTTTGTTGACATACAAAGAGGTATTCTCTGAGTATACTTCAGAGAACAAAGAAGGTATTCGGTTCAGGCTCTTCTTCTGGTTAATTAGTTCAGGCTTTGGGGCAGCAAGGTGACACGTGGGGCAGCTAGATGGTGCAGTGAGTAGAGCACCCACCCTGGAGTCAGGAGGACCTGAGTTCAAATTTGACCTCAGACACTTGACACCTACTAGCTAGTGTGACCTTGGGCATGTCACTTAACCCCAATTGCCTTGCCTTACCCCCTCCAAAAGAAAAAAACATTAAAAAAATTAGCTCAGACTCTGGCCCTTATTAAGGTCCAAAAATGATATTAAATGATTAACACTATGTAATATCTCTTTCTTGTTAGCTGTGATGTAGTACAAAGAATGCTGCAATTGGAGTTAGAGTCCCTGATTTGGGACTTAACCTCTCCCAATCTCAATTTCTTCATCTGTAAAATGGGAGACAAGACTTATCTATCCATCTCACAAAAAGACTATAACACTCAAGATAATAAATATGAGAGTACTTAGTAAACTATAAAATACAATACAAGTGTAGGTATTATTGTTATTACTAAGCCCTGTAGAGTGAAGGGATACTTCCAAAAGAGAAGAACACATAGAAGGCAAGGTAGGTGTCATATGGCTCTTGATTCTATGTTTTTGGCACCCAGGAAGACTGTGTAAGGCAGGAATAAAGGAGGAAAGGTATAGAGAGGATTACTTAAAGGAAGCAAAGAAAACCTGTAGATATCACTAATCAAAAATATTTAACCCATACAATCTATTCATTAGAGACTCGTGTGGATTAATAAACTTTTGGTTTTAAAATGTAAGAAATAAAATCTCATTCACACTTTTAATCAGATAATCAGATCAATACCTCCTGAGCTCTTAGATAATAAAAACTGGTTGATGGAGCCTTCCAGAAACCAGGAGGGAAAGATTATAGCCATTCCTAGATCTTCTAAGACGTTTCCTGGCTGTAGATGAAAGAGTGTGCCAGATGAAGTGAGGATCAATAAAACCAAAGGAAACCACCATTAAGTGTTTTCTTTCAAAGACTGCACGAGAAGCTGGCCAGAAGCCCGCAGGCATTCTAATCTGGGCACACTAACCTCTGCGTCTAGAATCTTCGCCCTCTCCCTACCTGCTAGCTCCTTCTCTACTATCTTCAAACATACCCTGCTCTCCCTATCTTAAATTTTTTTTCCCACTAAATCCTATCATCTTCTCAGCTATGGTCCTGTATCTCTTCTTTTCTCAGCCAAACTCCTAGAAAAAGCTACCAATTTTCAATGCCTCTTCCCATTTCACTTACTTCTTAGTCCTTTGGATCTGAATTTTGGCCACATAAATTAACTGAAGCTGCTTTCTCCAAAGACACCAACAATCTCTTAATTGCCAAATCTGATGGTGTATCTGCTGCATTTAACACTATTGATTACCCTCTCCTCCCACATACTTTCTCCTCCTGGTTCTCCTCTTACCTGCTTAGCCACACCTCAGTCTTCTTTGCTGGCTCATCATTCATATCAAGACCCCTAAGTGTGGATATTCCCCAAAGCTTTGTCCTGGTCCCCCTTCTCATCTTTATTCAAATGACTTAAATATTTATATAACTAGCCCCAGTCTCTTCAATCCCACAACACTAATTGCTTGTTGGACATTTCAACTTGGATATTCCAAATTCAACTTGACCAAAAAAGAATTCATTATGTTTTCTTCCAAAGTCTCCCTTCTTTCAAATTTTACAGGTTTGTGACCTCAGCATTATCCTGGACTCTGCAACTCTCCCTAACTCAACATATCCAATCAATTGCAAAATCTTACCATTTCAATCTCCACATCTTTCATATCTGACTCCTTCTGTCTATTCACAAAGCCAATATGTTAGTTAGGCACTCATCATCTCTCATCTAGATTATTACAAATAATCTCCCTTCCTCAAGTATTCTATCCTACACATCACCACCAAAGTGATTTTCCTAAAGTAGATTTGACCATGTCACTCACTCAGTAACTCTAGAATCAAATATAAGCCCCTCTGTTTAGCATTTAAAATCCTTCAAAACCTACCGATCTCTAACCCATTTCCAGTCTCATTGTACATTATTTCCTTCCAACACTCAGTAATCCAGTTAGACTGGCCTACTTTCTCTCTATTATTCAGATAAAACATTCCATTTCCATGTTTTTGCATTGGTCATCCCCCATAACTGGAATTAGCTCCCTTTTTACCATCACTTCATCAAACTCTCTTTCATATATATTGATATAGATGATACATATATATACATGTGTATCTACACATATGTGTATAACTGTATATGTGTGTATATAATCGCCTATCGTAGCATTGTTACAGCTAGCTAACTTTGCTTTGGTAGTCCTTCTTTGCTTTAATGTTTATGATAAATTGGTAAGTACCACAACTATACTTGTACTTTTGAAATATGCACATACCGTGTCCTGAATGTAAATTAGGCATATTGTCAGTCAGCCAATTAGTCAGTGAATCAATAAACATTTTTAAAGCACCTACTATATGCCAGGCACTGGGCTAAGTGATTAAGGACACACACAAAAAGGAGAAAACAGCCCATACTTTCAAGGAGTTCATGGTTTAATGGGGGAGACAACATGAAAACAACTATGTACAAACAAGCAATATATAGGATAAATAGAAAATAATCAACAGAAAAAAGGCACTAGATTTAAGAGAGGTTATAAAAGATTTCCTGCAGAAGGTGAAATTTTAGTTAGGACTTAAAGGAAGCCAAAAAAGCCAGTAGATGGAGGTAAGGAGGGAGAGCATTCTAGACAGAGAAGATGCCTGGAGTCAAGAGATGGAGTGTCTTGTTCAAGGAACAACAACGAGGACAGTGTCAAAGAGAACACCTCATGACTGGATGGCAGTGTCAAAGAATACATGACACAGTGTAAGGTTGGTTGCTATCCATGCTCAAAGAGGACCAAAATGACATCACTATGTTGGGTGTTAAGGTACAGTGTGTCCAACTGTGGTCTATCAGATTATTGAGAGCTTGGAAGTCTCTACCACAGGTCAGGCACAAATGGCCTATATGAACATTTGGAATGGAAATGTCTCTAACATTGTGCATCTCACATTTCTTTTGAGCTAATGCAATTCTGCTTTGCTCATAGAGCATAGTGTCTTCTTTGATGAGGGCATATCATGCTAGGCAGTCCTGTGCTAGTGTCTCCTACGTCTCACAATCAGTTCCAAAGTTCTTCAGAGAGACCTCGAGAGTAGCCTTGTTCCGACCTCCATGTGAACACTTGCCTTGTGTGAATGCTCCTCAAAATAATATACAAAATGTATAATTGTCATTTGGACAACATGGCCAGCCTATCAGAGTTGTGCTTTCTGCAGTAGAGTTTGAACACTGGGCAGTCTGGCTCAAGAAAGGACCTCAGTATCTGGTACCTTATCTTGCCAGGTGATCTTCAGAATCTTCTGAAGATAATTCAAATGGAAGCAATTCAGTTTCTTGGCAAGGCACTGGTGTGCAGTCCAGGTATCACAAGCATACAACAGTAATGTCAGCACATCAGCTCTTAGGCAGTCTAATATTTCTCTCCCACACTTTCCATTGGAACCTCCCAAATACTGAACTAACTCTGTCAATGCATGTGTCAACCTTGTCATCCATGAGTACATCCCTGGAAACTATACTGCCAAGGTAAGTGAACTTATCCACAGCATTCAAAATTTCTCCCATTTGCTGTAACCAGTGGTTCTACATATGGATAGAGAGATGCTAGCTGGTGGAGAACCTGTGTTTTCTTGGTGTCGTCAGGTCAAAATGAGCAAAAGCAGCAGAGAATTCATCCACATTCTGTTGTATCTCAACCTCGGAAGCTGCACTGAGGGTACAATCATCTGCAAACAAAAAGTAGAACTCCAACTTTCCCTCCACTTTAATCTTGACTTATAGCTTTTAAAATGAAATAATTTACCATCAGAGCAAGCTGACCTTGATGCTGTTTTTGTCCTCATTGAAGGTGTCTGAGAACATTACTGAAAACATCATGCTTAAAAAGCATGGGAGCAAGCACACAGACCTGCTTCACTCCATTGGTGACTGTAAAAGCACAAGAGTATCATCCATTATCCCGAATCTGAGCAAGCATGCCATCATGAAACTAATGTACAATACTGATGAACTTCTCTGGGCAACCAAATTTTGCCATGATCTTCCACAACCCCTCACAACTAACAGTATCAAAGGCCTTGGTCAGATCAATGAACACTGTGTACAGACCTCTGTTCTGCTCCTGGCATTTCTCCGAATTGGGCAGCAAATACCATATCAACTGTTCCTCCACCCTTTCTGAAGCCCCACTGGCTCTCAAGTGGATGACCATCTTCCAGGTGAAGGATCAGTCTATAAAGAAGATCTCTGGTAAAAAATCTTGCTAGTGGGGCAGCTAGGTGGTGCAGTGAATAGAGCACCAGCCCTGCAGTCAGGAGACCTGAGTTCAAATCCAGCCTCAGACACTTAACACCTACTATTGTGTGACCTTGGGCAAGTCACTTAACCCCAACTGCCTTGCCTTCCTCACTCAAAAAAAAGTATCTTGCCAGCAGTGACTAAGAGAGATATCCCTCTGTCATTGTCACAGCACAACCTATTTCCTTTTCCCTTATAGAGATGGACAATGGAAACATCTTTGAACTCCTGGGGGATAACTTCCTCTGTATGAGCAGCAGACTTACAAATCTCAAAACAGAATCAGCACCAGGTGCTTTGCCACATGAGAGGAGCCTAATGGTGATCAAAACTCTTCTTCAGTGGGGAGTCTGACCAGAGAGGGACTGACTTCAACTTGAGGTATATAGTCAATGGCTTCAACATTGGTTTATGATTTTTCTATTGAGACCACTATGGAAGGGTTAATTATCATGTCCTTATCACTAATCAGTGTGGCTTAATCAGTGCTGATTATCTGAGATACTCCATGGGTCTTTGGCCCATAAATAGCCTTCAAAATATCATAAAAGCACCTTGGATTTTTATTATCAGCCTAAAACTGAATTTCATCCACTCTCTTACTGAGTCAAGAATCCTGCTTCTCTCTCAGCTTCCCTTGCACTTTACATTTTTAAAAATAATATTTTATTTTTCCCCAACTACATGTAAAATTTTTTTTAACTTTCTTTTTTAAAAAAAATCTTGAGTTCCAAATTCTCTCCCTCCCTCCCCTACCCCTTCTCTGAGACAGCAAGCAATCTGATATAGGTTATAAATGTGAAATTGTTTAAAACATATTTCCATATTAGTCATTTTGTGGGAGAAAATTTGGACCAGAGAGAAGAAGGAAGGAAGGAAGGAAGGAACAAATGAATGAAGGAACGAAGGAATGAAGGAAGGAATGAAGGAACAAAGGAAAGAAGGAAGGAAAGAAAGGAAAAATACTGTGCTTCAGTCTATATTCAGACTTTCTAAATTCTTTCTCTGGAAGCAGATAGCATTTTTCATCGTGAGTCCTTTGGGATTATCTTGCATCATTGCATTGCTGAGAATAGCTAAGTCATTCACAGTTGTTCATTGTACACTATTGCTGTTACTGTTTACAATGTTCTCCTGGCTCTGCTTAATTCATTCTGCATCAGTTCATGTAAGTCTTTCCAGATTTTTCTGAAAGCATCTTGCTCAGTATTTCTTATAGCACAATAGTATTCTATTACATCATATGCCACAACTTGTTCAGTCATTCCTGAATTGATGGGCATTCCTTCAATTTCCAATTCTTTGTGACCACTCAAAGAACTAATAAATATGTCCTTGTCCAAATAAATTCTTTTCTTTTTTTTGGGGGGGGGGGGGATACAGACCTAGTAGTGCTATTTCTGGGTCAAAAAGTTTGCACAGTTTTGTAGTTCTTCAGGCATAGTTCCAAATTGCTCTCCAGAATAGTTGGATCTATTCACAACTCCACCAAGAGTACATTATTGTCCCCATTTTCCCACATCCCCTCCAATATTTATCATTTTCCTTTTCTATCATTTTAGCCAATCTGTTGGTTATAAGGTGGTACCTCAAAATTGTTTTAATTTGTATTTCTCTAATCAACAGCAATTTAGAGCAATTTTTCATACAACTATAGATAGCTTTGATTTATTTGTCTGGAAACTGCCTGTTCATATCCTTTGACCATTTATCAATTGGGGAATGACTTGTATTCTTATAAATTTGACTCGGTTCTCTATATATTTAAGAAATGAGGCATACCAGAGATATTTGCTGTAAAAATTTTCCCCAGTTTTCTACTTTCCTTTTAATTTTGGTTGCATTGGTTTTGTTTGTGCAAACCTTTTAAAATTTAATACAATCAAAATTATCTGCTTTGCATTCTGTAATGTTCTCTAGATCTATATCTCTATATCATAAATTCTTGCCTTATCTATAGATTTTACAAGCAAACTGTTCCTTGTTCCATTAATTGAATCTTACTTTTAATGAAGTTAAACTCTGCCTTCTTAAAGACAACAAACTATCCTGCTGGAAAACCCTGTGGAGTTATCATTTTTCATTCAGAAGCTTTGAATTTCCCCATCATTTTCATTAAACCAATCTTGATATTTGTGAGTCTTCTGGCCAGATGAATAAACGTGGTACTATATACCAAATCTCTGAAAAACTTTCCACTCCTTTTCTTCTCCATTGTTGCCAGTCGTGTTGGCTCGGTTTTCTTTCCAAGTTAGCAACAAACTGTTGATACTTGGAGAAGCTCTAATCTATTGACATTAAGTCTTCTAGTCATCTTGCCTTGATGCCCCTGGTTTTGTTGAATGAGAATGTTTAGCTTGTAGAGAATAAATCTATGATTGGTCCTGCACTCTACATTATACATCGCCATTATTTTCATATCCTGTCTGTCTCTTCTCTTTATAGTGACATAGTCTACTAAATGCCAATGTTTGCTATGAGGGTGTAGCCACAAAGTTTAATTGAATTTAGGTAAACAAAAAACCATGTTGGTGATGAGAAGGTTATAAGAACACAAGTCTTCAATAGTAAATGATGGTTACTGTTACTCTTTCCAACTCCATTCCTCCCAAGGACTCCCTGTCATATGTGATAATTTTGGTCTACCCTGGCATTAAAGTCACCCAAAATTACAAGCTGGTCCTCTTTCAACAAATTGATTATGAGAGTATCTAGGTCTTCATAAAATTTTTCTTTGACCTAATCAGGGTTCATCATGGTGGCAGCACATGCGTTGATGATGGGAGTATGGTATTTTCCTTCAAGTAGCAATTACATTGTCATGAACCTGTTATCCACTCCTTTTGGGAGGCATACAAGCTTTTTGACTTGATTAGTTTTGATTGGCAAATCTACATCAGTGTCATAGCATTCCTCTTTGCTGATGTTACTCCAGAAAAACACGTATCCAGCTCCAACCTTGGTAAGCTGGTCTTCATTTGTCAGTCTTGTTTCACTCAGGGTTGCTATTTCTATGTGATACCTGCTGAATCTTTTCACAACAAGAGTTTTTCATCTTTCAGATATACTAGATTTCTTGTTGTCCATAGGTGTGCACACATTTCATGTATCAATGATGAGTGGAATCATCTTTACAAAATTTTCTGTATATTTTTGGTATTCCAACCACAAGGTGGGATCTCTGACTGCCATGGTAAGCAGGCCAGGGTTAAGCTAGGTGAAGCAGACAATTTTTAGGTCCCCTTTTCTAGCCCCTTTCTTAGGCCAGGAAGTGAGCAGGGTGGTTCTTAAGAAAGTCTGCTCAGGGGGTGGAGCCAAGGCAGGGATTCACCTGAGCTCTCCCACAAACCTCCTCAAATACCATTTTAAAATTACTCTAAAGAAATTTTAGAACAGCAGAGACCACAAAAAGACAGAGTGAAACAAATTTCTATCTCAAGACAACTTGTAGGGTTGGCGGGAAAGGTCTATTGCACCAGGGTGAGAGAGGAGCACAGTGTAGCACAGGCCATGCCAGCACAGATCAGACTCCAACTTTGAGGGCAAGGAAGCAGGCCTTGGGGCAACTGCATCAGTGGTAGCAGTGATGGTTTCCACACCTCTCAGCCCACAGATGCCAAAAACAACTTAGAAGGTCAGCAGGAAAGGTCAGTCAAACCTGGCTGAGAGTGAAGCACGATCCAGCACAGGCCATGCCAGCAAATCCCCAGCCCTAGCAAACCAGGAGCAGTCCTTGGGAGTGATTAAATCAGCAGCAGCTGTAGCTACTTCCAGAGCTCTCAGCCTACAGACAGTAAGGGGATCAAACTAATGACATTATGAGAAACCAAGAAACAATAAAACAACCAAAAGAATGAAAAAATAGAAGACAATGTGAAATATCTCTTTGGAAAAACCACTGACCTGGAAAATAGATCCAGGAGAGATAACTTAAAAATTATTTGACTACCTGAAAGCCATGATCAAAAAAAAAGCCTAGACATCATCTTTCAAGAACTTATCAAGGAAAACTGCCCTGATAGTCTAAAACCAAAAGGTAAAATAGACATTTAAAGGATCCACCAATCACCTCCTGAAAGAGATCCCAAAATGAAAACTCCCAGGAATATCATAGCCAAATCCCAGAGCTCCCAGGTCAAGGAGAAGACATTGCAAGCAGCCAGAAAGAAATAATTCAAGTATCATGGAGCTACAGCCAGGATAACACAAGATTTAGAAGCTTCTACATTAAAGGATCAGAGGGCTTGGAAAATGATATTCTGAAGAGCAAAGAAGCTAGGATTATAATTGCGAATCACTTACCCAGCAAAACTGATTATAATCCTTTGGGGGAAAATGGATATTCAATGAGATAGAGAACTTTCAAGCACTCTTGATTAAAAGACTAGAATTGAATTGGAAATTTGACTTTGAAGTACAAGACTCAAGAGAAGCATAAAAAAAGTAAATGTAAAAGGAAAATCATAAGATAAAACTGTTCATATTCCTACATGGGAAGATGATATTTGTAACTCATAAGACCATTCTCATTATTAGGGTAGTTAGAAGGAGTATATATAGACAGAGAGAACAGGTATGAGTTGAATATGAAGGGATGACATCTAAAAAATAAAATTGAGGGATATACTGGGAGAAAGAAAAAGGGAGAGATAGAACAGGGTTTTATTTCACATAAAAGAGGCAAGAAAAAGCTTTTGCAGTAGAGAGAAAGAGGTAAGGGGGAGTAAGTGAACCTTACTCTCATCATAATTGACTTAAAGAGGAAATAACATACACATGCAATTGGGTATAGAAATCTGTCTACAGGAAAGTAGGAGGGGAAGGAAATAAGAGAAAGGGGGGGAGGTGATAGAGAGGGCAGTTTGGAGAAGGGGATAGTCAGAAGCAAAACACTTTGAGGAAAGACAGGGTGAAAGGAGAGAAAAAATAGAATAAACAGGATGTGGAGGGAAATAGGATGGAAGGAAATACAGTTGGCAGTAGTAACTGTGAAAAAAAATTTGAAGCACATTTCTCCAATAAAGGCCTCATTTCTCAAACATATGGAGAACTGAGTCAAATTTATAAAAATAAGAGCCATTCCCCAAATGATCAATGTTCAGAAGATATGATCAGCTTTCCAATGAAGTAATAAAAGCTACCTATAGCCACATGAAAAAATACTCTAACTCATTTTTGATTGGAGAAATGCAAATTAAAACAATTCTGAAGCACTACCTCATATCTATTAGATTGGCTAATAGGCAAGAAAAAATAAATGACAAATATTGGAGGGGATGTGAGAAAAATGAGACATTAATGCACTGTTGGTGGAGTTGTGAACTGATTCAACCATTCTGTAGAGCAATTGGGAACTCTTTCCAAAGGGCTATAAAACCATGCACATCCTTTGATCTAGCAACACCACTACTAGGTCTATATCCCAAAAGAAATTTAAAAAGAAAAGGACCTATATATACAAAAATATTCACATCGGCTCATTTCTGGAAGCAAAGAATTAGCAATTGAGGGGATGCCAATCAATTAGGGAATGACTGAACAAATTATGCTACATGATTATGATGGGATACTAGTGTTCTATGAGAAATGATGAACAGGATGCTCTCAGAAAAAACCGGGAAAGACTCATATGAGCTGATACAAAGTGAGATTTACTGTGCACAAAGTAAAAGCAGTATTGTAAGATGATCAGCTCTGAATGACTTAGCCATTCTCAGCAATACGACAATCCAAGAAAACTTTGAAGGACTTATGATGAAAAATGCTATCCATTGCCAGAGAAAGAACTGAAGGTTCCTGAATACAAACATTTTTTTTCCTTTTTTTATTTTTCTTGAGCTTTTTTTGTCTATGTTTTCTTTCACAACATGACTATTATGGATATGTTTTGCATGACTACACATATTGAATTGCCTTCCTTCTCAATGAGGGGGGTGGGGAGAGAGGAAGAGAGAGAATTTGGAATTCAAAGGTTTAAAAATTAATATTTTTAAAAAATTTTGTAACTTGGGGAAAATACTAAAAAAGGAAGGCTACTCAGACACCCAGGGGCTGTTGAATCCCACTTTGCTTCAGTCTAGTGCAGCAGTTCTCAACCTGAGGGTCACGACCCCTTTGGAGTTCAAACAACCCTTTCACAGGAGTCACCTAAGACCATCGGAAAATGTATGTTTCCAATGGTCTTAGGAACCAAGACACTGCTCCTCTGTCCATCTCCAGGCGGGTCCACCCACATGCAGATATGCCCACATATAAGTATTAAAGGGTCACAGCATTAGGAACGTTGAGAACCACTGGTCTAGTGAGAAGACAACTCTTTGGACTGGGCAGCCTGTGTACAAGCTTGTGACTACATACTCCCTCATCATTTGCCTGTTGCCATAGGACTTTGAGGTAGATAAAAAATGACAAAATGGTATGGGTGATTTCTTTTGACTCACTCATAAATTGGATTTAACTAAGACAGAGTTGCAGAAGTCATTACCTCACTCTTTTTTCCAGAGTCATTGGAGGCCAGTGGCAAGACAAAATTAAGGTGATTGGTGATGACCTTAGCATTTGCGATGATTAACCAAGCTCTAAGCACTCCACAATACCTACTTCTAACATCTCCCTGGTCTGTTGGAACAAAATGTTAACATCCAGCCATTCCACTGGGGGATGTCTTTGCTCACTAACTGGTCTGAGGCCTGTTGGTTACCCTCAACCTTGGTATAGCCCTTCTGCCAAAATGGCTTACTAGAGTGTGGCTGCTGCACATGCTACAGCTTCTTGGAGCCACGGATGGGAGCTGGGTGACAGATGGACACCAAAGACGAAAAGCAGCCCTGAAAAGGGCTCAGCAGCCCTCACACCTGAGGTACTAGTCTTCCCTGAATACCCTTACATTCATAAACCCTACTATGCTAAGCTCTGGGCTTAACAAAGAAAGGTGAAAGACAGTCCCTGCTCTCTCTCAAGGAGCTTGTAATCTAAGGGAAGAGACAACAAATAGAGGATTTTATATTTGATGCTGAAGATAAAAGGGAGTTATTGGAATTTATTAAGTTAAGAAGTGAAATAGTCAGACCTAGGAAAATCATGTTTGTTGGTTGAGTAGAGGATAGACTAGAGTGGGAAGAGACTTGTGATAGGCAAACCAACCAACAGGAGACTGACCAGTGAGGACCATGTCCTCAATAACATGCATGCTCTGCCTAATACGATCCCAAGCACACATGACTGGTGAGATTACACATTACTGCATGTGTAATATAGGGGTCTGATCTCCACTTCAAAGCATGAGAAGTTATCCTATGAGCATTTTCTGTCCAATTACTATTTGGCGAAGAGACACTTTTTGGTTGACTGTTAAGCTAACAAAGCATACATATAAAAGACTTTGATGACTCAACTTCAATTTCTTTCCTCCCCAGCTGTGTTTGAGCGAGGAAAATTAACTACTGTTGCTCTCAGTGGTAGCTAAAGCCACCATTAAACCGGTGTGTACGGCTTTTTGTGTATGAGATGGGACTGGCTCCTTGTTTGTATTTTCTTTCTTTTAGTACAGGGTCTTGTTAAATCTTGAAAGCTCTGAGGATCAGAGACCCAGGGATGGCAGTCCGTGACAGAGTTTTCAGAGGATAAGCTTGGTGAAGAGACATCAATGATGTATCAAAGATAGTCAACACTTCATGTCACTATATCATTAAATGATGTAAAAGGATATATTAACTGGCACTTGTGATTGATATTGGGGAGCACATACCAGAATGGAGGCTCCTAATGATAATGGGAGAAACCTAAGAGAGAGATGCAGTCATTTGTCCTCTGAAGCTCTAACAGGCCAATGGGAATTAGACTTGGGATAAGGACTCCCAAAGTTTATATGGTTATACAGAAAAACAGCTTTGAAAGACTTAAGAATTCTGGTCAATATAGTGACCAACCAAAGAACTGAGCATGATCTATGCTACCCACCTCTTAATAGAGATGATGGACTAAAGATACAGCCAGCCAGCTAGCTAGCTAGATAGATAGATAGACAAAGATAGATAGATTTGGTTTTTCAGACGTAGCCAATGAAGGAATTTATATGTGTGTGTATTTATAATTTTGTTATTTTTAGTTTTCAACATTCACTTCCAAAAGTTTTTGATTTTTAAATTTTCTCCCTCTCCATGAGACAGCATGCAATCTGATGTAGGCTCTAGATACACATTCATATTAAACATATTTTCACGTTAATCATCATGTAAAGAAGAATTAGAACTAATGGGAAGAATCACAAGAAAGAAGAAATAAAACAACAAAAGAAAAGAAAAGGAGAGCAAATAGTATGCTTCCATCTGTTTTCAGACTCCAAAGTTCTTTCTCTGGAAGTGGACAGTATTTTCCATCATGAGTCTTTTGGAGTTATCTTACATCCTTGCATTGCTAAGCAGAGATAAGTCTATCAAAGCCATCACACAAGGTGACTGTTACTGTGTACAATGTTCTCCTGGTTCCACTCATTTCACTCAGCATCAGTTCATATAAGTCTTTCCAGGGTTTTCTGAAGTCTGCCTGCGCATCATTTCTTACAGCACAATAGTATTTCATTACATTCATTTACCACAACTTGTTCAGCCATTCCTCAATTAATGGACATCCCCTCAATTTCTACTTCCTTGCCACCACAAAAAGAGCAGCTATAAATATTTCTATTCATGTAGGTCCTTTTCCTGTTTTTATGATCTCTTTGGGATACAGACTTAGTAGTGTTATTACTGAATCCAAAGGTATACACAATTTTATAGCCCTTTGGGTATAATTCCAAATTGCTCTCTAGAATGGTTGGATCAGTTCACAACTCCACTAACAATGCATTAGAGTTCCAATTTTCCCACATCTTCTCCAACATTTATCACTTTCCTATTTTGTCATGTTAGCCAGTCTGATAGACATGAGGTAATACCTCAGAGCTGTTTTAATTTGCATTTCTCTAACCAATAGTGATTTAGAGCATTTTTTTCTTATGACTATAGATATCTTTAATTTCTTCCTTTGAAAACTGCCTGTTCATATCCTTTGACCATTTATCAATTGGGGCATGACTTGTATTCTTATAAATTTGACTCAGTTTGAGAAATACAGTCAAGGAGGAACTCTGGCCAAGATGGCATAGTAAAAGCAGGGACTTGCTTGAGATCTCCCCCAAACCCCTCCAAATACCTGTTAAAATTACTCTAGGGGCAGCTAGGTGGCGCAGTGAATAAAGTATCAGTCCTAGAGTCAGGAGGACTTGAGTTCAAATTCAGCCTCAGACACTTAACACACTTACTAACCATGTGAGTTCGGGCAAGTCACTTAACCCCAATTGCCCTCCAAAAAGCACACACACACACACAAAAAACTACTGACCTGGAAAATACATCCAGGAGAGATAATTTTAAACTTATTGGACTACCTGAAAGCCATAATCAAAAAAACAGCTTAGAGAAGCTAGGTGGCACAGTGAATAAAGCACCAGCCCTGGAGTCAGGAGGACCTGAGTTCAAATCCAGCCTCAGACACTTAACACTTACTAGCCATGTGACCTTGGGCAAGTCACTTAACCCCAATTGCCCTGCTTTCTCCCCTCCAAAAAGCAAAAAAAAAAAAAAATACAAAAAAAAACCCAGCTTAGACATCATCTTTCAAGAAATTATCAAGGAAAACTGACCTGGTACTCTAGAACCAGAGGGGAAAATAGATATTGAAAGAATCCACCAATCATCTCCTGAAAGATATCCCAAAAGAAAAATCCGCAGGAATATTGTAGCCAAATTCCAGAGTTCCCAGATCAAGGAGAAAATATTATAAGCAGTCAAAAAGAAACAATTCAAGTATTGTGCAAACACAATCAGGATAACACAAGATTTAACAACTTCTACATTAAGGGATCAGAGGACTTGGAATATGACATTCTGGAGGTCAAAGGAGAGAGGATCAAAACTCAACAAAGCTGAGTGTAATACTTCACAGGAAAAATGGACATTCAATGAAATAGAGGACTTTCAAGCATTCTTGATGAAAAAACCAAAGCTGAATAAAAAAATTTGACTTTCAAATATGACTCAAGAGAAACATGAAAAGGTAAATAGGAAAGAGAAATCATAAGGGACTTCTTAAAGTTTAACTGTTTACATACCTACATGGAAAGATGATATTTTAACTTATGGGACCTTTCTCAGTATTAGGGTAGTTGGAGGGAATACGTATAGACAGAGAGCACAGAATGAGTTGAATATGAAGGGATGATAAAATAATAAAAATAAAATTAATGCATGAGAGAGGAATATATTAGGAAAAAGAGAAAGGGACAGATAAAATGGGGCAAATTATCTCACATAAAAGAGACAAGAAAAAGCTTTTACAATGGAGGGGAAGAGCAGGGAGCTGAGAGGGAATGAGTGAACCTTACTCTCATTGGATTTGGTTTAAGGAGGGAATAACATATACACTAAATTGGGTATCTTACCCTACAGCAAAGTAAGGGGAAGAGGAAGGGAAATGATAGAAGGGAGGACAGATTGAGGAGGTAGTAGTCAGAAGTAAACACTTTTGAAAAAGAACAGGGTCAAAGGAGAGAATAGAACAAATGGGGGCCAGGACAGGATGGAGGAAAATGTAGTTAGTCTTTCACAACATGACTATTATGGAAGTATTTTGCATAACTACACATGTATAACCTTTATTGAATTGCTTGTCTTCTAAATGATGGTGAGTGGGGAAGAAGGGAAAGAGGGAGGGAGGGAGGGGAGGAGGGAAGGAGAAAATATGGAACTCAAAGTTTTAAAAACAAATGTTAAAAATTAGGAAATAAGATGTACAGGCAATGCGGTATAGAAATCTATCTTGCCCTACCAGGAAGTGAGGGGGAGGGGGTTAGAAGCAGGGAGTGATAGAGGGGAGGGCAGACTGGGAGAAGGGGATAATTAGAATGCAAGTCATCTTGGGGTGGGGGGTAGGGGAGAAATGGGGAGAAAATTTGGAACTCAAGATCTTGTGGAAATGAATGTTGAAAACTAAAAATAAATAAATTCAGAAAAGATGGGGAGGAAGAAATGAGGCCTTGATCAGAGATACTGGCTATAAAAATTGTTTCCCAGCTTTCTCCTTCCCGTCTAATCTTGGTTGCATTGGTTTTGTTTATGCAAAAACATTTCAATTTAATATAATGAAAATTATCCATTTTGCATTTCATAATGTTCTCTATCTCTTATTTGTTCATAAATTCTTCCTTTCTCCATAGATCTGACAGGTAAACTATTCCTTGCTCTCCTGGTTTGCTTATGGTATCAGTCTTTATATCTAAATCATGCACCCATTTTGATTTTATCTTGGTATGGGGTGTAAGATGGTGATCCATGCCTAGTTTCTACCATATTATTTTCCAGTTTTCCCAGCAGTTTTTGTTAAATAGTGAGTTCTTATCCCAAGAATTTTGTTTTGCAGAAGTCTTTTTACAAAAGTCTTGGTTTTCTCCACATACACATATATACCCTCAATTTTTTAGGAGAGAGGTAGGATAGAAAGGGAGCTAGAAAAGCTTTGCAAAAAAATATATTAGGAAGAAAGAAGAGGGTCATTGAAACGTTTTTATTGCACAGGAAGAAGGCCAAAAGGAAATGCAGAAAAGTAGGACAGCTTTGAAAGTTACATAAAAAAAATTTTTTTAAGTGTACATAATAAACATTTGCAGTTTCATGCACATTCTTTTCTGTTTTACTTTATATAAGAACATGCTCATTTTATTTGGTGTCTGTTAAATTCAGACTTTAAATATTAAAAAAAGACAATGCCATCTAGTCCTCAACTAAGGATTTCTAATAGTTGTCTCACATAATGTAAGCTGAGAACAAAGTCTAATGAAGACACACATGAACGAAATGTAATTGTTAAAAAGAAAAAAAAATTTAAAATTATTTAAATGCTTTGTGATCCAAGAGTTCATTTGTTTCCTCATTTGTGTACTACATAAGCCCCTAATTAATCTTGGACCTTGGAGAAAGGAGACTAGATTGCCATTTTCTGCACAAGAACACACTTCACCATTTTGCTAAGTTTGAAGAGGCTCTTAAGCATTTTTCTTTAGTGGTATTTTATCTGCATTCTAGAGAGACTTCATTAGGCTGCCAAAGCTGCTAATTGCATTATCATATTTTTAAACCTCATAGGTTCATTATTCTCTAAAAGCTCAGATTAATTTTCTGCTTTGACACATCAGGGATGAAATACGTACTTTACATTTGGTAGTGAAGGGAGATGAATGGGGCTCTTTATGGGGTATTCTCAGCCCCTCTCTTGGGGCCCACAGATGAGGCAGGCTCACCTCAGACATGGAGGAGGCAAAAGATTCTTTTTATTTTCATGGGCCAGAGACCTCTCCGCTGAAATACAGCCCCAACAGGAGTGATCAAGGGAACCCCTGACTTGCTGGACTGGGGCACCCTCCATGTGCTCTAGCTCCCTCCTGAGGAACGTGCATTTTGCTGAGATGGAATAGCAACTCCTTATGACTTGAGAGTTATATGTATAAGATGAATGGCTATGGAAAGTGAAAAGGAATTGTGAAAAAAAAAACTATAAGAGCTATAAGAAACAACCTTGTTTGCTCTCTTTTAGGCCTTTCTAGGACTCTTTTCTAGTGAATTTTCTCCTTTGGACTTCCTGTAAGATTGAGGAAGAGAATTTCCTCCTGTCCCTGCTTAGTTTCAATAGAAGTTATAGGAACATGGCATTTAGGAATATATGCCTGCCTAGGCAAACCTTAGACCCTTAACCATTCACATATGCCCTTCTGGTTCCTTCCTTCAGGATAAGTCAGTGGTTACCAGTCTTGGGAGATAGAAGTTTCTGGTTTGGGCATTAAACTTGTAGGTTAAAGGTTCCTAGGGTTCAGAATTCAGGCATCAGCAACTAGAAAAAGGATGTTTCTGTAGTAGCATACTTTTAAAAGGAAATAATCATCACCAGGATGATTCTGCATTTGATGGTCTAAAGAAAGTCATAACCTGACTAGTCAGAGGATCAAGACTTTATGAATTACCTGGCAAGTACATCAAGGTGATTGCAAAATATCTGTTCAGCAGTCCACCAAAGGGCCTTCACCGTTAGGGGTAATGAGTGTCTAACTGAGACTAATTGATTGATTGTCTTGTTTATTTGTTTTGGCTTTCTGTCTGTCTCTGTTTGTTTTCTGTCTCCCATCTTTACTCTCTCCCTGTGTACTGGTTCCTTCCTGACTCCTACAAAAATGTAAAAGTCTCTCTCATCCTTTAGAAAACCCTTACTTGGTCCTACCATCCTTACTACTTCCTTCTTTCCTCGCCTAATATCCTTAGCTCCACCTTTTTTTTTTCTATTCTCTTTTAAGTCTTCTGCAATCTGGGCTTCTAACCTCATCATTCAATTAAAGCTTCCGTTTCCAAAGTTACCAATGATCTCTATACTGGCAAATCAAATGACCTTTTCTAAATCTTCATCTTTCAGGATCTCTCTGCATTTGAAATCATTGACCACCTCTTCCAATGACAATTTTCTCCTCCTTGTATTTTTGTGATATTGCTCTGTCTTATTCTCCTTTTGCCATCTGACTGCTCCTCCATCTTATTTTCTGTATCTTCACCCCCGTAATACTCCTAACTCTTGGTGTACCCAAAGACTCTTTCATAGACCTTCTCTTCTCTCTCCATACTCTGTCCTTTGGTGACTTCATAATCTTCCATAAATTCAAATTTCATCTCTATTCAAGGACAACCAGATCTGTAGACCCTGTTCTAGCACCTTTCCTCAGTTCCAATCTTGGATCACCAATTGCCTATTGGCAATTGATTGGACATCCCATTCACATGGGACACATGAACGTCCCATTTACATTCAACATGTCCAAAGTAAAACCCATAATGCTTCCCCCAAACCCACCCCTCTTCTAAATTTCCCTATTTGTCAAGGGCACCACTATCCTTCCAGTCACTCAGGTTTGCAACCTGATTATCATTCTCTACTCCTCATTTTTATTCACCCTTCATAGCCATTACTTTGCCAAATATTTTTGGTTTTAATTACATAATATCTCTCACATCTGTTCCCTTTTCTCCATTTACACAGCTTTCACCCTATGGTTTCAACAAGTCCTTATGTAAAAAGGTCTCCAGTTCCTTCACCACCCTGACCACTCTCCTTGAATGTTTTCCAGCTTATTAATGTCATTGCTATTGTAATCTGTGGCCCAAAACTGAAGCTCTCGATTTATACTGACTGAGCATCTTGAGAGATTCATCATCAAATCATGTTCTTTGGCTTATGCTCCCTACCCCCTCCAAAGTTTCCCCTAGGAACATCAAAATCTAACCTTTGTTTAGATTTCCACGACAAAGGGGGAAAGGCCATCACTTCCCAGACGAACACTCAAACTAATAAGACATAAAATATATATCGAACTTCACTTAGTCCCATTAAATTAAAAAGACTGGCACCCAAGACCATAAACAGTTAAAGTTAACTCTCCATTCCTTTCCAGCTACCTCCACCTCCCAGGGATTTAGATAGACCTTTACACTTACAGTACTACCCTGAGTGTCCCCTACTCCCATAGGAAAAACACTCAGAGACTAGAGAGTTGACTTAACCCAAATCTTGGACAGTACACTTTACTTCCCAGTACTGGTGAAGCATAAGGTCCAGATGTACTCTCCCATGTCATATCTGTGTCTCTTGTTATTCCTGTGCTTGGTTTGAATATTCCTACAGCCCTTGGTTTGGTCCAGAAACTCTTCACTACCTCAAGCCTGTCTCCATCTTTTGCCAGCTCTGGGGACACATGGTTTCATGGAGAGACGGTATGGAAATGCTGGCCTCCCTCCAGGTTACCATGTCTAAGATTCTATAGAGCTCCTCTCTTCTCTGTCCCTGCCTGAAGCAATCCAGCCTTCTTCTAAAGGTCAAGCCCCAAAGGGGATTCAGGAGTATAAAATGGCCAAGGATCATCAACAGTCATCTGTGTGTGATTGTCAATAGGACAAATACCCAAAATAAGAACAAAGAGTCCTGTCAATGGGGTAACAAGAACGAATGACAGTCAAAGATTAGGGACACCCCACTACACTAATACACGGCACCCAGAACTGAACGCAATGCTCTAAATGTAGCCTGACCAGAGCACGGTAGAACAGAACCACGATCCTCCCTCAAGCTAAATATCTAAATATTGGTTAGTCTTCTTGTGGACGGCTAATTGCTTAGGTGGTTCTGGTTTGTCTCTGGAAAAAGCAGTGCAATACTAACTAGAGTTGTTTGTAAAAAAAAAAAAAGACGGAATTCCACAAGCTGCCTTTGTTGCTCCCCTTCCATACGTATAAATGCCACCCAAGTAGCTCCTGCCGTGTAGGGAGGCTGAACCTTTTCTATTTTGTGTCTAACAGAGTAAGAGGCTCCTTCTGAAATTTTTGCTTGACAACTCAACATGTCTAGCTCTGCCACTAGCTACATATCATCACAAGGTTATTCTTGGAAGTCTTTACAAAGTTGCTATCTTTGGGGGTGATCCATTCTGCCTACCTGAACACTTTTATAGTGATTAAAATTATCTAATGTTTGAAAGCTCATAGACAAACAAGAATCCTTACAACGTAAGCTTTTAGTCACCCCATTACCCATTCCTGTTCCAACAAAATCCAAGGTAGTTTATTTTATTAAGAGTTCTTCCCCTTTCTGCTGTTGTTCAGTTGTTTCCATCACGTCTGACTCTTCATGACCCCATTTTGGAGTTTCCTTGGCAAAAATACTACTGTGGTTTTCCTTTTCCCTCTCCAGTTTATTTTACAGATGAGGAACTGAGGCAAACCAGGATAAGTGACTTGCCTAGGGTCACACAGCTAGTAAGTATCTAAGGCCAGATTCTAACTCAGGATGATGATTTTCCCAACTCCAGGCCTGGCATTCTACCCACTGAGCCACCTAGCTGCCTCGTTCTCCCCTTAGTTATAGTTCATAATAGCTAGCATTTTATACAGCTTTAGAGTTTGAAAAGCACTTTACAAATTTGACCTCATTTGCTCTTTACAACAACCATGTGAAGTAGGTGCTATTATCAGCCCTGTTTTACATACAAGGAAACTCAGCCCACGGAGATTAAGTGACTTGCCTACAGTTACATAGCTTATAAGCGTCAGAGGCAGAATTCAAATTCAGGACTTCCTGACTCTTGATAATAATAATTATAAAGCGCTTAGCACAGTGCCTCACACGTAGTGAATGCTGTATAAATGTTAGATATTACTTTTATCATTATTATCATTACTATTATTCCAGGCCCAGTACTCTGTCTACTACAACACCTAGCTACATCTATCTCCTTTGTCTTCCAATTTTTTAAAGATATGACCTTTTATATTTAGGTCATGTTATTCATTTATAGTTCAGTATATCACACAGATAGTTGGCCTAATCCTAATTTGAACAAGACTACTTTTTCTTGCAGTTCTTGTCAAATGCAGAAATATTTGTAAAGTTCTTACTTAGCACAGTGCCTGGTGATTAATAAATGCTTATTCAATTCACTTTAGATAGGGAACATTTAACTCTTTAGTAGGTGTTCTTGGGTTTATTGAACACAACAGTACTCTCTTCTGTGGTCTTTGGGCCTTATTGCCCTAATCTTTTCTACTGATCAAGTTTTCTATTTTTTTTAACCTGAACAAAATTATTTTGATGACCATTGCTTTATAATATAGCTGGAGATTTGTTATCACTAGGTCACCTTCATTTCTTATGTAGTATATGCTCTGGGGCCACAAGGTGCCCAATGGATAGAGCTCCAGGCCTGAGGTCAGGAAGATGCGTTTTTCTGAGTTCAAATCTGCCCTCAGACATTTAATAGCTATATGACCCTGGGCAAGTCTTATCCCTGTTTGTCTCAGTTTCCTCCTCTATAAAATGAGCTGGAGAAGGAAATGGCAAACCACTCCAATATCTCTGCTGTGACCACAAATGGAGTCATGAGAAATTGGACAAGGCTGAGCAACAACAATGTGCTCTGGAGCTACTTTCCCAACCCCAACTTGAAAGTTGAGTCCCCACAGAGTTACTGATACTTTCTCCGTCCAGTCTCTAAGGACTTTTGAGGCACTGAAAGGTTATCTTTTTAATGTTATAGCTTGTGAGTTCCCACTAAATGTGTTTTGTTATTGATTATTGGTTAATATCTGTTAATTGGCCAATTAGCTTTTAAAAATGATTATTTATTAAGGTGGTATAGTAAGAACAATTAGTACAAAACATTGCCACCAAAATATGTGACTCTATTCCTCAAGACTCTATTCTCCACCCTTTCCCTAAGTGATTCCCTCTCAGGTTCTTGGCTACAAGATGGACAAGTACTGATGCTGAACTGGCTTGCTACTTTACGGAAGACTTACATGGCACGATTAAATCTCCTCAGTCAGCACCAATGCACTGTGCATGCATGGGCAGTGTCATTTCACTTTATCCAGTTGCCCTCACTCTTTCCAAATTGATTAAGTAAATTTTTCAAACTTAGTTCAATACCTTTGCTTGATTGATTCAATAGAAATGTTCTCACCTGATAAAGGTATCAGGGGCAAAGTATTTTTTTAGGTACTTTTACTGGGCTTGAGTGATTTGCTAACTG
Source organism: Pseudochirops cupreus (assembly GCA_028627135.1). Classification (NCBI taxonomy): domain Eukaryota; kingdom Metazoa; phylum Chordata; class Mammalia; order Diprotodontia; family Pseudocheiridae; genus Pseudochirops; species Pseudochirops cupreus. The sequence goes on along the minus strand of CM053584.1, from coordinate 179,081,229 downwards.
ATTTACTTAATCTTTATGTTAACCCTTATGTCCACTGTTTTTCATGATTCTCTTGAGATGGTTGACCTTTTATCTGTCTCACTGAATCTGAAAACCAATTAGTATGACCACCATTATTTACGCTGACATGGTAGATTATACTATTTCTGGCCCATTTCTTTACACTGCCATCCATTAGGAGACCCAGACCCATAGAGATGTCTTTGTTCCAGGGCTTATCTCCTAATGTTAAAAGGATGAGAGAGCTCAATACTTTTCTTTAGTATTATTGTCTTCTCTCGCACTCTTGTAAATAAGTGTTCCTCAGAGGAACTGGGCTTGGCTAGAACTCCCCGCATCATCGTCTTAACCGGAAATCAGTACCCACCGTTCTCCCAGAAAAGCCTTCTCTCTTCTGCAGGTTTCACCAAAGTGTAATTCGAGAGTTGTTGTTTTTCATTTGTTTGTTTGCTTTGTTTGCTTAGTTGTTTTTTTGGTCATGACAACTCTTCCTGACACCATTCGGGATTTTCTTGGCAAAGATACTAGAGTGGTTTGTCATTTCCTTCTCCTGCTCATTTTACAGATGAAGAACTGAGGCAAACAGGGTTAAGTGGCTTGCCCAGGGGCACACAGCTAATAAGTGTCTGAGGCCAGATTTGAACTCAAGAAGATGAGTCTTCCAAGCCCAGTGATCTATCTATCGCACCACTGAGTGAGTTTGGCACAGGATCCCAAAGAGAGAAACCTAGTCTGAGGCTGGTACAGGACCTCAAAGAGTTCTCTCCAAGTTCTAACTGACCCAGTCTTTGCAAGTCCAAAGTCCTTGAGGGAACTTGGACCATGGATGTTATTAGAAAGAATTGAAACCCCTCTGATATTCCCTGGTTGAGTTTTTGTTTTAATTTGTTTGTTTTTCACTTTTAAGATCTGGATGAATCATTCCTCTTATTTCTCCAACTGAAATGACATACAAGCCATCCCATTTGCTTCCTTCTCTCATTCCAAGGGTTAATCTCTGGCCAGCTATTTTTATGGACAAGTATTCCCCTCCCTAATGTAGAGAAAAGAGCACTGGAATGAGAGTGATAGGATTATAGGAGCGAAGTGTGGAAGGGACCTCAGAGATCAGTTTATAGATGGGGAAATTGAGTTCCAAAAAATTAAAGGGATTTGTCCTAAGTCGCATCAGTTGTAAGCTACAAGGCCACAGCCAGATTAATTCCAGATCCCTGACCTTAAATTCAGTATTATTTCCATTATATCCCACAGCTTCTCAGAAGATCTGGATTCTTATTTCAATTCTGCTATTTCCTAACTGTTGTTGAAGTAGGAAGTCCAGGAGCCTGGAAGTACCAACCAAGCCTGGGGATATGCCAAGTACTCAACCCCATAGTAGAGAGAACACTCTGTGGGGCAAACACTACCTAAACCAGGCTAAGCCCCAAAATTCTGATTTAGTCACAGCTCCTATTCCAAAATGTGAGTATGTGGGGGGGGGGGGGGGAGGGTTCCTCACCTCTAACAGAAGTCCAAGCTTCTGTAAAGCAGGTAGTCATTGCATCTCTAGGATTTCAGAGGAAGTATTTGCTGCTTCTTAGGACCATCTAAGTACTGCTTATTACTGTCTTTTCTGTCTTTCAATAATGCCTACAAAAGTAAAACAACGAGGAATTGCCTGCTGCCCTCAAAGCATCAGTGAACATAGACATGAGAGGGAAAGACCTAATAGAAACCAAGATCATAGGACTGAGAGCTGGAAGGTACCTTATAGGTCATCTAATCTATCCCCACCCAGAGAAAGGAAATGGCTTCCCTAAGGTCACTCAGCTGAGAGTATGAGGACCAGTATTCAAACTGAGGTCTTCTGACTCAAATGTTCTTTCCACTAAAGTATCACAAAGTCCATTCACTAATATGAATATATTTTACAGACTCTGACTGTACTTTCTATACTATTTCAATGTGGGGATATTGGTTCCTGACCAGCCCCTCCTAGTCCAAGAAGGCTAGGATCTAATCACTGAAAGTAAGGGGCCACTAATGAGGTGCTAAACTAACTATAAAAATGCAGTTGCAACACCTTTGCCTCTGTGAAGTATGTGTTTATGAAGTATGAAAAAGTTGTTTGATTGAATTAGAAAAGGAGTCTGGCAACTGGCCCATGAGTGATTGATTGACCATGCACCTGGGTGGCCTTTAAACTAGAGGCAAGCAGTTTGAGAACGTCCAGGCAGGAACCAAGATTGAGGAGGAACCCAACTCTATGAGACAATAGAAAGTGCATGGAGCCAGAGGAAGGGAGATTTCAATAAGCCACAGGGTCCTGGGAATTATAAGAGCAGGAACATGAGCAAAGGCAGCTGAGAGGAGGAGCAGGCACCAGGCCTCAAGGAGAAAGTCCATGTGGGCCAGTCAGGAACAGATGTGGTGTCAAGGAAGGCTCCCTTCATCCAGACTGCTGGCCCCAAGGTGGTAATTTTGTAATTCCCTGCTCCCTTTGGACTCCTTCATAGGAACCTGAATCCTTTCATCTAGGCACAAAAAAAGAGTCTTTTTAGTTTTCTTTATTTTAAATGTTTATTTTGTCCTTATAAACAGTGTTACCCACCGGCATTTGCTAGACTGGGCATAATTCTTGGAAATAAAACTAGGAATAGGTAATTGAGGGGGAGGAGAAGAGAGACGGGGAAGGAAGGAGAGGGAGAAAAGAAATGGAAGGGAGGAGGAAAAAGAGGCTGGAGAGTGGGGTGGGAAGGAGAAAGAAAAGGAGGGAAAAATGAGGGAGACAGGGAAATGATAGGAAAGGAAAGAGGGGAAGCAGAGTAGAGAACAGGATGAGGAAGGGGAGGGGAGGGGAGGAGAGAGGAGGAGAAGAGACATTTAACGTGTTTTAACAGCATTTTCTGTGGCTAGGGGCTCAGAGTTGAAAAAGAGCTACTTTAGTCACAGCATCACAGTATATACCTAATTAAAAGGCTTTCTCTATGAACCTGTGAACAAATAAAGTCAAACACTGTCCGCTGAAAAAACTTTGGTAAAAAATTGTATTAACCCGTTATTCCAACCTCCGGAGAAAAGGGAGAGCGCTAATCAACCGATCAACAGTTATCGAGCACCCAACACGCGCCAAGCGCCGCGCTAAGCTCGGGAGCACAACAAGAGGGCAAAGACAGCTCCTGTCCTCGCAGCCTTGCAGCGACAGGGGGATAACGTGGAAGCGAGTGCGCACCAAGCGAGCTGCGCGCGGGAGGAACAGGGCGCGCTCCACTGAGCGGAGGCACTGGGGCGAAGAAAGCTTGGAGAGGGCTTCCAGCTGGCTTACACTGAGAACCTCATCCAGACAGTGAGTCAGTAACAGGATGGGGGACAAACAAGAGCGGCCGAATAACCCTGGTCACCGCCGCTCCCCACCGCTGCTCCACGAAGAGGCGTTGGTTCTCCGGCGTCCAAACCCAGATCTGAGGGGCGAGGGAGACGAGAGGAGTGATAAAGACAGGTCACACGGTAAGTGGCATGTGCAAAGAGGAAGGAAGAGGGGCGGCTAGCTGGCACAGTGAATACAGCACGGGCCCTCGAGTCAGGAGGACCTCAGTTCAAATGTGCCTTCAGACACTTAATTCCTACTAGCCGTGTGACCTTGGGCAAGTCACTTAACCCCAATTGCCCTGCCTTCCCCCCTCCAAAAATCAAAAAAATAGGAAGAAAAAAGAAGAAGAAGAAGAAAGAAAACATGTAAAAGTCAGACACAAGAACTTAAAAGCTACACCAGCCTGGAGCCATGTAGTGAAACAGGCAGTACTGCAAACATTAATAAACTCCCAGGGCTTCACTGTATTAAAACAAATAATAACTATAACTTGTTTTAATTGCAATTTAAAGTTTACACATCATTTGCCTCACAAATAACCCTGTGAGGTGGATAGTGTGAGTACATTTGTCATCCTCACTTTAGAGATCAGCTCATTAAAACCCAGAGGCTTAAGTTACTTGCCAAGGATTATCACAAAGCAAAAGCCAGTAATTGACTTTATTGTCAATGTGTTGCTTTGGACAAGTCTCTTCCTTGCTCTAGGTTTCCGCTTTCTTATTTTTTATTTTAATTTTTTTTTAATGTCAGTTCCAAATTCTCTTCCTCCCCCCCAACCCAACCCAATCCTGCTCCCCGAAAAGGCAAGAAATACAGTGCCTATTACAGATATGAAGTCATGTCAAACACATTTGCACATTGTAGGTTCCGTTTTCTTGTGCATGGGAAGGAGAGGTAGCTTTTACATAGTAGAGAGAGGGATGTTGTCAGAGTCTAGAAGTTCATGTCCCATCTCTGACACATAATGGCTGAGTGACACTAAGTGGGTCTCTTAACCTCTCTGTGGCCAAGGCAGCTCTCTAAGACTGATTTAAAGAGGAGGTGCTCTTACTAGCTGTGTGACCCTGGGCAGGTCACTTAACTGCAATTGCCTCCCTAAATGAACAAATGACTAGATAAATAAATAAAAAGAGAAGGCGCTGTTGTGCGTTACTGAAGAGACTCTGTTTCCTCTCTGGAAGACCCCTGCATGCAGGGACATGCTGCTACGTGTTAACAGTCTCAGGAAACATGGATACACTTTTAAACTGAGTCTGCATTACTAACACTTTCTGAAGTCTAGACAATCAACAGAACAAAAAATCAAACCCTGATTCATAGTCTCTGATGATTTTTTGAGTTATAAATGATGGTCATCCTGTCTCTCAAACTGTCCCCACGCCGATTCGTTTTACAGGGAAGCAAATTGAAAGAGGTTTTCACATACTTGGTAGGTGCCATATCCAGAACTCAAACCTAGGATTTTTCCTCTAAAGCCGAGGTGGGGAACCTGTGACCTCAAGGCCACATGTGACCCTCTAGGTCCTCAGGTGTGACCTTTTGACTGAACACAAACTTCAAAGAACAAATCTTCTCAATAAAAGAATTTGTCCTGTAAAACTTAAACTCAGTCAAAAGGCTGCACCCAAGGACCTGGAAGGCCATATGTGGCCTGGTGAGTGCAGGTTCCCCACCCCTGCTTTAGTGAGCTATACCAAGCTAACCTCTCAAAGCAAACAGCATTATTAAATGGTTTGAAGCATTTTGGATAATAGTCCTTCTGCATTCTGATGTGGCCCCTTGCACAGGCTTCTGTTGCTTGCTATTCTGGGTCCTTTAATTGAAGATTTACTCACACTTTTGTCAGGATAAGGATCACTGGTGGTAGGACGAAAAGTTTTCAACCTGGGCTCATTTTTGCCCAATAGATCAAAATATGGGGGTGGAGCAGAAAAGGAAGGGAGAGCTTAGAAGAAGAAATATTATCCTGAACGGGGAAAGGGAAGAAGTTAATACACTGAAGCAAATATGCATGATTTTTTTTCAAATGATATTCCTCTTGTATCCTCCATCATAACTGATGTAATATATTCTTATCTTTAGAAACAAGGAAAGTTCTCAGGTTTCGTTTGTTATGTTTATGCCAATAGAAATAAATCTCAGGCATCGTGGAAAAGGTCTCTGCTATCCCTGATTCTTTTTAGGGAATTTAACTAATCATATCCCTCCTACAGATCAAATGAGATAATATATGCAAAGTGCTTTGCAAACCTTAAAAGCGCTGTATAAATGTTAGCTATTATTATTATGCTGCCAGAGCAGATACTATTAGAGTCATACTTTGGCCTTATTGATCAGGCAGCTTCTTCATTACTTCTGTGGTGCTGCAGATCAATAAAGAGGCCTACAGAAGCATAACAGATTTTTTTAAAAAATCAATTAAGTAGAATATTTTTGCAGAATTGAGTTTGGAAAGCCATTGCCTCAGGCATGCATTTTAAAATCTTCAGTGTGGTTCCCACTAAAGAGTTGCTTAAAATATGAAAGTCATAGAGAGCCTCTCTGTTTTAAAGCTCGCTTGCTGCAATATTAATGTGCGGCATTTGAGGAAAGAGCAGTAGATTGTGTGGTGAAACAGAGACTACAGGGGCTTCAGGCTTTAAAACACAAGCTGATGGGAAGAGGAAACAATTTCTACTCCTTAGCTCAAGCTCTGTTACATAATAATGTACCTGAAAAATAATGTACCATTTCCTCTTCTGTTCCTAAAAATACATTTCATTTGAAAAGAATGTTCTGTTTTGCTTTGCTTTGTTTGTTTTTTTTTTAATTGTATCTCCCTATCTTGTCTAGGCTAGAAATGCAGTGACTACTTATGGGTCCAATCCTGCTAGATTGTCTTGGGAGCCTTGACCTGCTCCATTTCCCACCTATGTTGGCTTGCCTCACTTTAGGTGCCTGTAAGAGTAATGGGAATTCGAAGGTTTCCCTGCCTGTTAATAGGCCAAATGTAATCCCATGGAGATTGTGGGGGAAGGAGTTTGCTGAATGTGTGGAGCAGGAAATGAGTCAGAACAGTTAGTATGGAGGGAGAGAGAGGACGCAGGCAAGGAGACAGCTAGGATTCTGAGTGCTTGTTTGTGGGAAGGCTTTGGGATGGTGTTGCTTCCAGCAATGATAAGGCATATTAACTTCTTTGTTGCTGTGATGGATTTGGTTTTCTGGTATTGAGATTTGACTTTCTAGTGTTAGGATTTGACTTTCTGGTGTCTGAATAAATGTCTTCTATAAGGAGACTCTGTTATATTTTGTGATTCAGAACTATGCTGGAATATTATTCATAGTTGGTGTTGGTGCTGTGAATATTGCCTTGTTGATACAGTACCCTGGTGACTTCCTTCTCCTGAGCTTTGCCATATGGATGCCAGACTCAGTGTAGACACCTGATAAGGTTAACCTACTACAGCTCAGAATTCCCAAACTCAAGAGATTACCAGCCTCAGCCTTTCTGGTAGCAAGGATTATGGATATGTGTCACCATGCCCCGCTAAAAGTACATTTCAGAAACTTTTTTGGAAGCATCAGTTAAAGTCTTATTGTCTCAACACTGAAAACCAGAAGGTAAAATTCTAACTAGTGATTTGGGAGCAATTTTCATAAGCCATGTTTCAGGAAAGTCCATGAAATATCCCTCGAAGATGCTGTCAAAGATAAATTCAGTTGGAGAAGGATAGGAGTAGAGATACAGTACAAAGGGACACTGCCTCATGGGAAAACAGAGACCCCTGTACATCATGAGGCTGATGTTTCAGAGGTGAACAGAGTGTAGAAGTCTATGGTGTCATTTAGAGTAAGAGCTTTATTTGAGTACAACAGCTGGAGGACTGGAGAAAGTATTAAGTATTCTTGCTAAATGTCAAGCTCAAGTGTTTCTATACCAATGAAGGAATGTAAGTACAATCAGAGTCCTCTAGATTTCAGTGACCTGGAAAAACCTCTACTCACCACCACCACCCCTCAAAAAAAAAATATATATATATATGTATATGTATGTATAGTTTGACTGGAAGGTATCTCACCATAATATCAAGGTCAAATTTTGTTCAACTATCATGTCCTTATTTGATGATCTTGTATTCCTTGTCATCTTTAGAGAAGGATCCAAGTAATTTAGGTATTGTTGATCTCATATCTCATTAGGAAGCTAGCTCTAGGGCTTGAGCAATATCTAAGCTGCCATGTGCATTTATTTTGAACTCAGTAAATAGGTAGGCAAGTTAACAGTTTCCCATGAATGTGGAGTTTATAGATGATTTCTCTTTCACAGATATAAATATATATACATATACATATATACATATAAATACATACATATGTATATATATATATATCCTAAACAGTTAGATAAGTGTCCTTTATTTTGATTCTTCAATGGGCTTGTAATTCTATCAGTATGGGCATTCCCTCCACCAGTGCAGATTACAAACCATCCATGCATTATCATTCTATATAATTCTTGTCCACATCTTTCCATACATAGAAGGTATAACCAAGAGTAAGCCCAAGCAACTAAACAAAGTTAAAAGATTAGTCTTTTATTTGGAATTTATATTATGTCTCTTTGGGAGGCATGGGCATCTCTACTGATTGAATGAATACTAATATAGGATGGTTTGGTTGGGTCAAGTTGCTATATGAAGCAGGAACATAATTTGTTCAGCCATTTCCTAATTGATGAATATTCTCTTAGTCTCTAGTAGTTCACAAAGTTATTCACAAAGAACTACTGTAAACCCTCTTGTACATCAGAGGTATCAAACTCACTGTCCCTGGAGGAGGCCTAAATGGGAATAAAATATAATTGGAAAATACTTGACAAAATAAATGATAACACAACAAAACATTAAAAATATTAATTTGTGGTTTTCCAAGTCAATATATGGTCTATATTTTGAGATGGTCAAAAGACAGTTGTCGATATGGGACTGGAAACCAAGAGAGAGATTAGAGGTGAATATATAGAGATCTGGCTATTGTCTGCAGAGAGACAATCATTGAACCCCCCATAGGAGATGATTAGATCATTGGGCAAAAGAAGAGGACCCCTTGGGGGACACACAGTTAGTATGTATGATCTGAATGAAGAGCCCAGCAAATAAGACTGAGAAGGAATGACCAGACAAGTAGGAAAAAACTAAAAAGAGAACAAAGGTACAAATACCTAAAGATGAGAGAACATACAAGAGAAGAAGGTGGTTGACAGGGCCAAAGGCTTCAGAGAATAAAATAAAAGCCCTCAGGAAAAAATCAGAAGGATGATAAATAGCCTATATGAGAAAGTGGTAAACTTTACCCAAGAAATGAGTAGTAGACCAGAAAAATAAACCTGAAGCAGACCAACTACTAGTAAATCAACTATTCCGCAAAACAGCCAGAAATATTAGAGCAAAATCAAAAGACTGAAAAAATGGAAGAAATAAAAGAAAGAAATTTCAAGTCAAGAAATTGACAAAAATGGAAGAAAATGTAAGATACCTGCTACCAAAAATAACTGACCTAAAAAACAACTAACTCAAGGAAAAATAATTTAAGAATCAATGGCCTCCCTGAAATTCATGTCTTTTTAAAAGGTTTGTACACTATTTCAAAAATTCTCTTCTAAGTTGTGTGTATGTATCCATGTAAAATATATACATCCACTTTAGGCTGTCAAAATGTAAAATTCAACTCATGGGAGGCATTGATAGAGGCAATCTAAGAGCTAGAACCTCCCCTGAGAAGAGGAGATTCAGAACTGTGGTGGGCCAAGGAAGGGAACCTTGCCATCCTGTAGCAGGGCTGAGAGAATGTGGGAGCCCTGCTATCACCCAGCAGGGTTGAGAGAATTATCCAACCAAAGGCTGTGGGAGAGGGTGAGTTAAAAGAGAGACAGGGACTCAACAGATGGTGGAAAATAGAGTCTCCTTTATTATCTCAAATGCAAGCCTTTTATGGGATGCTTCCTAATGGCTTTCCCCTGTGGACATTGCACACTACAGTGTTCCTAGGCCAGGGGGCAAAAACACCACACTTATCTTGAGGATCCAATCCTCACACTTGAATGCTAGAACTCTTCCCTGGGGGGTGGGGACCCGATCCAGGCCTGGCAGCAGGCCCCTTCACCTGAGAGGGCTTACTCAGCCATCAGGGTCAGAGTCCCACTGGCCTATGGTCCTCAACACAGAACAATGTTTTTTTTTTTAGTTTTTTTGTTTGGGGCTTTCTTTGGGGGTTTTTTTGGGGGAGGATGTTGGTTTTTTGGTTTGTTTGAGGAGTGAGAAGGTACAGAATGGGAGGAGAAACAGTCAAGTTTCAGGAGTATCACCAGGATGGGTGCTCCTTCTACCAGTCTCTGAAGGGGTAATGACTAGAATTCTGTGTCTGCCCCTCTATATATTGTTGACAGAAGTGTAACAGTTTGAAAATAAAATCTGCTTCTCTGATAGCTCTCAATGGGAAGGATTGCTCTGAGCTTGCACCTGCCAGCTTAGTCTCTCCTATCAAACGTAGGTTACACAAAAGACCATCACAAATTTCAAATAGCAAGTAATCCCAACAAATCCAAGGAAAACCACAGATGGAAATTAGAGAAATTATCCAGATTAGAATATACTAGAAAATTGATAGACTCAACAAATTCTGTTGATTGGAAGAACATGAGATCTCAGCTCAGCCAAAAGAGAGATCTCACCCAAAAGGAAATTCCCTGAAATTCCTAGGGAGGCAAGTCAGAAATCAGGGACATTTTAAAACCTGGCTTCCCTTACATGTCTTCAGCTTCCAAAGTCTGTATCTCTTTCTCTCCACATTTCTGGAGTCAGTCCTAAAGAGTCCATGCATGTCCTCTCTAACCAAAAGAATCTGTCTCTTCTCCAAAGATTACATGGCAACTCTGCCCTTTTCATTTTCCACTAAGCCTTCTCTCCACTAACCTAAAGTCACTCAAGCTCAGCATGCAAAATACCCCAGGCTTAGTTGGAAAGCCATGTTGCACATAAATGAAAGCTTCCCAGATCTACTGGAACCAGAGAGTAAAGACAGAATGAATCTACCAATCACCTCTTGAAAAGAACTCCACATTCTAGGCAAAAGCCAAACTCCTACATCATAGAGAAAAATACCGCAAGGAGCCAAAAAGAATAAGTAAGCAGTTTTGAAAGCAATATAAAATTAATTCTAGAGGGTTCTTTTTAAAGCGAACTATGAAATGGAATATTCATGGTTTCTGCTGTGTGTAGGGAAATGCTTTAGCTTGGTTTGATTTGGTTTTTTGATGTTTAAGTTCCTTTCAAAAATAAAGGAAGGAGGGGCGGAGCCAAGATGGCGGCGTAGCAGCAGCAACATATCGCAGCTCTCACATAGCCACCCCAAAATA
>CM053584.1:179046522-179069987 GCA_028627135.1 Pseudochirops cupreus | reverse complement strand
AAGGACTTAAATCCAAGGGAGGATTCCATTGTTAGAGAATCTTTCTCTGAGGTGTAGATCATGACTCACTTACCTGGTGGTTTTTGTCAATTAAAAGGTAAAGGTTTCACTTTTTTACTTGGGTGACCTTGGGTAAGTTGCTTAACGTCTCTGGGCCTCAGTTTCCATATATAGAAGTCAAGACGTTTGGACTAAATGAGCCTTTAGGTCCCTTTTACCTCCAAATCCAGTGATGCTACAAAATCACTATCCTAAATCCATTTGATGCTGTTGAGTCATTCAGTCATGTCCAACTCTTCATGACACTATGAATATATTCCATATGCCAGGCCCTTCTATTCTCCACTATCTCTTGAAGTCTTTCCAACCTCACATTTGTTGCTTCCATGAATCCACTTATTTTCCTCCAAGTAGCTGAATGCTGTGCTGTTCCTGACTCTTGGCCTGATGTTCTGGTTCTACCTTCCCATAGGATTCCTTCATTGAACAAATGAGTGAAAAAGCATTCATTTAGTGCTTACAAAGCACTATGCTAAGAACAGACAATACAAAGTTGAGACAGTCCCTGTTTCAACCCAGTGGACCTTAGGGTGTTGTAGAAAAATAGATTATTATAATAGCTAACATTTATAAGGCACTTACCATATCCAAGACACTGTACTAAGAACTTTTCAGATATTAATTCATATGTTACTCATAGTAACCCTGGGAGATGGGTGCTATTATTAAACCTCAGAAGTTAAGTGACTTGCTCAGGGTCACACAGCTGGTAGGTGCCCAGGACTGGATTTGAACTCAGATCTTCCTGACCCTAGGAACAGCACTCTATCGATTGTACCACCTAGCTGCCCCTATCTTTTAAAATATTTCCATTGATAGAACCATATATATTTCTGATGTTGAACCATTTGATGGTGCCAAGGACTTTGGTGCTGGGAACTTTTGGTTTTGTATAGCAGCAGCTGCTGTGGAGGAAAGGGCTGCAGCATCTGGAGAAGCAGGTGACATTTGCCTCTCCACAGGGCTTGCAGTCCTGGATGATGACTATGGGGGCTAAGTTGGTAGCGGAGTTGGTAGTGTTGGGGGCACTGCTGTTCATGATGCTATCAGACTTAACTGCCAGTCAGTTGTAGTTGATTGGCAGTTTGCGTTGACAGCTGTGAGAAAGGGGGCCCTTGCTGTGCTGGAGCTGCTCCTCTCAACGATGGGCATGAGGGATGGGCTGAAACAGGACCAACTGGTTAGAGTGCACCTACATTTCTGGGGCTCTTGGGAATTCTGGGATGTCTAAGAATGGCTATCTCCATTGTGGAGGAAGTGTCTATGAAGCTTTCTGAGATGGCCTGGGTTGAGGCTTTTACCTTTGTCATTGTTCTCAGGAGAAGAAAACAGCCATGCCATTTAAACCCATTTCCCTTTCAACCCTTATGATTTCTAATGCTGCTAAAAGTAGGACTTCTGGGTTGCTACTGCCCCAGGGACAGGGACCATGTCTCATCCATACTTTCACAGTGCTGTTCACCCAGTTTGTTGTATTGTATAATTTCTTTAAGATTCCTCCCATTTCTGCTTGTAGAAGTACTTTTTGCTCATCTCCTGAGGCAAGGAAGTATTGCATGGTTTTCAGATTTGGGAGTGGCAGTGGGACTTAAGGAGGCCCACGTAAAAGAAGAGAAAACCCTATAGTAATGGAGCCTGGGCGAGGGAGAGGGGACTCTGCCCAAGAAGCATTGCAGCAACCAAGGGACAGACGAGAGCAGGGTTTTTTGGTTTCATTTTATTTGTCTTTGTTTTTAAATAGTGACTGTAGCTGAGATGCAGTTTCCTCTCCCAAGCTAACAGGGGGAAGTGAAAGCTAAAGGGGAAAGTGGCGAGGTGTAAATAAGACTTTTAGGTGTAAGGATTTTTAATCATAGTTACAAGCTTGGGTGACTGGAATCCTGACAAAAGCAGACATATTGTGGGAAAAGTGGAGAAACTGATGGCTCTGATTTCCCTTCTCTTGCACAACTTTGTCTGGGCATGACTGGCACCTAGACCAGAGTTCATTCGTTTACTCTACTTAACGTATTTTTCTGACCTAGTTTTACTTTCTCATAAACATCTGTGGTTGAAACAGACTTGTGTACTTCCTTGTATCCCTTTGTTCTCTGTCTCATGGGGGCTTGAACAGCTCTGGTAGTTTTGTCCATTAAGAAGAGCATCGACTTGTAAGCTTTTTTTCTTCTTGGCTGGGGCTGGGCACACTCATTCCTGATATACTTTTAGAGAATCTTTCTGTAACCAATACCTACCTATCTATACAGATACACACACACACACACACACACACACACACACACACAGAGACACAGAGAGAGAAAGAAAGAGAGAGAGAGAGAGAGAGAGAGAGAGAGAGAGAGAGAGAGAGAGAAAGAGGGAGGAGTTTGGGACTATTCACTCTCAAAATACTAAGAAGTCAAAATTTCACAGTGCTATAGTGATCAGGGTGTCTGGTTTTCTGGCGTGGTCCTGAAGCAACCTGAAAGAGGAAAGTGTAGTTTGGAAGTATAACTTCTCCCATGTACTAGTTGGGAAGAAGGTGTAAGAGAATGATTTTCTTGCTCCCCAGTTTGACTTCTAGACCCTGGCAGTTTTATAAGGGCAGCATCACTCTAGCTGAGGTACTTCAATGCTGCTAATGCCTCCTCTGTTACTGCTGTGCTTTTGGGGGAAGGTATCCTTTCTTTCCCCCTCTCAGTATTCTTTATTTTCATGGACTTTCTCAAATCCCATCCCTGTCACCAAACCATGCTCTATTTCCTTGCCTTTGGACATGAACAAAAACTCAAAGTCACAGCAGTCTATTCAAATCTAGGAGATGTTACATTGAAATCCTATGGTAACATTTTGAAGAGATTTTTGGTTTGAATCTGACCTCATCAATATAAAGAATTTCTATTATAGAATATTTCTCCACTAAATCCATTTGAAACTTGTAATCTTAGAGAGCTTCCTGGGGCACTGAAAGGTTAGGCAACCTATTCAGAGCTATACAATTAGTGTATGTCAAAGGCATGACTTGAACCCACTTCTTCCTGATGCAGAAGTCTGTTTTCTGCCCACTTTGCCTGCTGTCACTTCATCAGTTTTACACCATCATACATCCTTTAATGACCAACAATGCCCTAACTTCCCAGCTCCTCAATCTGTTCTCTTCCTGTGACCTGTTCTACTCCAACTCAGCTACACGTAGCAAGGGTCACACCATTGATCTTGCCATAACCCAACAATGTTCTGCTTCCTCATTTATGGACTTTGAAATTCCTTTGTCAGATCAAAATCTTTTATTATTCCATTTTCCACTGTGCTTTATGAGTGTTAACCCTCAATATTAGCCCTCAATGAGGGTTAACAATGAATACTTCATCCTCATTTTAATCTTTATTTCTTTACCCTCTTAGTTCTTTTCCAGGCCATCACCCCATGAACTACTTATAGTGTGTTTTTTTCTCTATCTGGACCCCTTAGTGAATCAACATAATATTCCCTTACCCTCTATCCTTGAATTATTTTTCTCCTTGTCATGTTGTATTTTTCCAACCGTGGAACAACCCACCATTTTTCTCACTTGCTCCTATTCATATAGTGCTGACAGAGCTGGGAGAAATCACTAGAAAAGTGCAGATAGGGTCAACTACAAAGATATATCTAATTTCAGCTGGGCCCTCACTGTTACAAGTCAAATATGTTCTTCCTTCTTTATTGATTCACTATCTCATTCTGCACAGCAGTTGTCCTAAATACATTCTGGTCTCTCTTCAAGCCTCCCACAAGTTTCTCTTGCTCTCATAGCTGAGGTTTTGATCTCATGTTTCATCAGAAAGGTTGAGACCTATCACTGACAGCTTCCCCTTCTCCCTTCTTCATCTTACATCATTTGAATATCTTCTCCTACTATTCTCTTCCTTCCCTTGGTCTCAGTGGAAGAAGTGGTTCTTCTTGTCAAGGCAAATTCATCCACATGCAGCCTTGATCCCATCACCTCCTAACGTCTCCACAAAATTTCCCTCACCATCCTCCTCAATCTAGCTCTATCTCTCCCTATCTACTGGCTTCTTCTCTGCTGCCAGGAACACATCTATGTCTTCACCATCCTCAAAAACCTTTACTTGATACACCCATCCCCACTTGCTATCATCCTGTAACTTGAGAGAACCCTCTACTTCCTTTTCTCTCAGTCTCAAAGTTATGGAGTCTGGCTTCTGACCTTATTATTCAATTGGAACTGCCTCTTCCAAAGTTACCAGTAATCTCTTTATTGCCAAATCTAATCACCCTTTCTCAGTTCTCATTCTTCCCGATGTCTGCAGCATTTGATACTGTTAATCATGTTCTCCTCCTGGATACTTTCCTCTTTAGGTTTTCATGATACTGCTCCTTCCTGACTCTCTTCCTACCTCCCTGACTACTCCTTCTTAGTCTGTTGAATCATTATCAAGGTCATTCCCAGTTACCTCCAGAGTTCTCTAGGTCTCATATCCTGTGTACTCTTTTCTTTTCCCTTTATTCTGTTTTATTTGATTATCTCACCAACTCCCAGGGATTAAATTGTTATCTCTATGAAGATGATTTCCAGATTTAAACATCAAGCTCTAGTCTCTCTCCGGAGATGCAGTAACTCATTACCAACTGTCTCTTAAACATTTTTGCCTGCATGCCTTGTAGGCATGTCTATGTCAAATATAGCTAAATAAAATTTATTACATTTCCCCCTAAACCTATCCCTTCCTTATTTTTGTCAAGGGCACCACTATCTTCCCAGTTACCCAGGCTCACAGCTTCAGTGCCACTATTTAATCTTTACTCTCACTAGCCCCAAATAATCAATCCACAGCAAAATCTTGTTTCTGCCTTTACAAAAGCTTTTGCTTATGTACCCTTCTCACTACTTAAACACAACTCTAGTTCAGACCCTCATTTCCTCTCAATGGATTATTGAAATAGGCTTATGATTAGTATCCCTGCCTTAAGTCTTTCTTCGTTCTTGTTTATCCTCCACTGAACTGCCAAGATGATGTTTATAAAGACTAGGTCTGACCATGTCACCTTCCTTCTCACTCAGCTCCAGTGGCGTACTGCTATAAAGTTCTCTGTTTGTCATTTAGAATTCTTTTACAACAAGGCCTTGTCTTGCCTTTCTGGTCTTTTTGCACTTTACTGCCCTTTATATGTCTATGATTCAGCTACATTGGCCTACTTATAGTTTCTCACACATAAAATCCTATCTCCTTATTTATAGTACTTTACTTTTAGTAAATTAGTGGGAGAGTTAGAACTAGTACCTAAGTCTACTGACTCCCAGTCCTGTATTCTTTCCATCACTTCTCTTCACTCTACTTGTCCCATCTCTTTCAGGTCCTACCCTTATTTCTAGGTAATAGTTATCACCATGTTACCTAGCAAATATCTAATTCCTCCTAATAATAACAGGGAATGGTAGGAATTTCAGGTACACAGCAGATATATGAGAGAAAAAATATTTCAGCCAAAGAGTTGGTTAAAGACCCTGAAATCATACCTTCCTACTCTTTTTACATAGTCTGATGCTCTTCTCCATTGCTCTTAGAGCTGCCAAAGAAAGTGTTGGCTCCAAAAGCCTGACTGGTCATTAGCTTTGTGAAAGGAAAGGCTCAAGGATGCTCTCAGAAAAACCTGGAAAGACTTGCGTGGACTGATGTAAAGTGAAATGTACTGTGTACAAAGTAACAGCTATATTGTAAGATGATCAGCTGTGAAAGACTGAGCTATTCTCAGCAATGCAATGACCCAAGGCAACTCTGAAGGACTTACGGTGAAAAATGCTATCCATCCCCAGACAGAGAACTTACAGTGTCTGAATACAGATGGAAGCATACTTTAAAAAAAAAACTTTTAAAATTTTTCTTGAGGGTTTCTTTTTCTTTTTGTCTATGTTTTCTTTCATAGTATGACTATTATGAATATGTTTTGCATGACTACATATGTATAACCTATATGGAATTGCTTGCCTTTTCAATGAGGGGGTGGTGGGGAGAGAAGAAGGGAGAGAATTTTTAAAATTTAGAAATTTTTAAAAAGAAATTAAAAAAATTGTTTTTAAGTAAATAAAGGAAAAATTTTCTCAAAGGCTCAGAAGGCCCATCTCCCTTCAGATTCAGGGAGTGTGGGTAGGAAGAGATAAATAATTTACCTTTCTAATGCCTAGCATGGCATTTAGTGAGTGACAAGTTCTTGGTAAGGATTTGCTCAATGAGTGTACGACACAATAATATATTGATATAACACAACCCTTGCCTTCAAAGAAGTTCTCATCTAAAACAATCAGCACAGGAAAAAAGAGACCCAAGACACAGCTGTTGTTGTTGTTATTATTAATTTTTACCACTGCCCACAATCACTTCTTCCTAATTGGAAGATTTGGGGGGGAAGTTTCCGTAGCTACAGAGACCTTCCAAAAATAGGAATTAGATGGAAACAGCTGAGTGAGTGTGTGTGTGTGTGCCTGCATTCATTTTAGCATTCCCCAAATCATAGATTCACTTGATTCCTTTTTTTCAGGTAGCCTTCCCAATGAGTACAACTCAGATTCTTCCAGTGTTCCATCAATAGAGTCCCATCCCCTTCCCAGCCAATACCATGAGTGAGTTCCAATGTGAGTTCTACTTTCAATTCAACGGCTTAATAATTGGAATAAAAGCCCATTCAGACAAGTTCTTGGTTAAGGTTTTGAGAGCTGCCTTGTCTTTTTTTTTTTCCATTCCTTCAATGACACTGGCTAATTTCATTGACAATATTCATACACTCAATGGAAGAGCATCTCCCATTCAAATAAGTCCTATAGTTTGGTGGGGGGTGGGAGCTTGTTCCATGCCTTCATTCGCCACCCCTTGACCTCCAACTGAAAGAGACTTTTACTCAGCTTTCAATGTGGAAGGCTAGTGGGAGTGCCCAGGCAGAGAGCATGTACTGGGAAGCTGGGGATGGGAGGAAAAAGGGGGTGGAGAATGCTCAAGTCAAAAGAAATCTTTTGCTCTTAGAAGGTGAACAGGAAAAGATCTTTAGCATCATCGTGTCATATTATTGAATGACTCTTTCAAATATATGATAAATATTTAAAACAAAACTTGTAATTATCAGTTATCTGTTGTAGTTAATTATAGTTATTTAAAAACATCTGCATTTAATAAAGAACTTTCATCCTCTTCTCTTGGGTTCTCCCCCTCTACAGATCCGATTCCCACCCCACCTCCAACTCTTTCTTCAGGTCACTGGGCTAATGCAATCTGGGACTCACTTATTTACCCTTATAGATTGAGTCCCTAGAATGTGATTGCTACTCCTCTGTTCCACAGGTACCCTCTCTTAAAATTATAGTTATATGAGCCCCTATTGGTATTTTTCCACTTAACAGTCAGCTGGTAAAAGTTAACTCTTTTTTTTTTTTTTTTTGCAGGGGGGAAGGCAGGGCAATTGGGATTGTGACTTGCCCAAGGTCATAAGTGTTAAGTGTCTGAGGCTGGATTTGAACTCAGGTCCTCTTGACTCCAGGATTGGTGCTCTATTCACTGTGCCACCTAGCTTCCCGATTCAGTTAACTATTAGCAAAGGCATTTACTAAAACAGCACAGTAAGAATAGTAGCTACACAGCATCTT
Source organism: Pseudochirops cupreus (assembly GCA_028627135.1). Taxonomy (NCBI): domain Eukaryota; kingdom Metazoa; phylum Chordata; class Mammalia; order Diprotodontia; family Pseudocheiridae; genus Pseudochirops; species Pseudochirops cupreus. The sequence goes on along the minus strand of CM053584.1, from coordinate 179,062,312 downwards.
TCCCCATAAACCTAGGGTGCACCATCCCATGAAAATCTACAATGTCCTGTGTCGGGCCTGACTTTGGCTGCCTATTGGTTTGTTTTTGGAACTGAAACAAAATGAGATACAAGAAGACCATCTAACAGGTAATAAAAAGATATTTATAAGCAACAGCATAGAAATCAATCAATCAATATTTATGAAGCATTTACTAGGTGCCAGATAATATTGCTAAGTTCTGGAGTTTCTTTTAGAGGCAGTTCTTGGCTTTAAAAATCTTAAAACTCTTGACCTGCTTCTTTAACTGTTTTATATGGTGTTTCTCTTTGGACAAGCCACTGCTAGGCTCCATTAGGGAGAAATTTCTACCTTTTCCAGAGAGATCTCACTCTACAACTACTCCAACGCAAGCTTTGACTCTCTCAAACTACTCAGGGCACAGCTATTATATAATCCCCAGGTGTGTGGATAATTTGTTGTTTTTTTTTTAAAAGTCAATTATTTCCTTTTTTACTGAATCAGAGGGAGCTGCATATCTTATAAAGGTACCTGAGTATAGATACATCTCAGCAGATGCCTTAATACCTCATACTTTTCACACCTTGTGATTATACATTCTGGGTCTTGTCGACTTGTGGTGTGAGAAACTTCCTCTTTTAAAGGGGGAAGTAGAGTTTGTCCCTTCCCCTAGCAAAATGTGGCTTAAAAATAGCAGTAGGTTGTCTCAGGTGGGCTGGATGACTGTGGTGGTCACCTAGCTCTTTTCTCTGTGGTTTTGTTCATGTATGTACCTAAAAATCCCTATGTAGGGGTGGAGCCAAGGGAAGCAAATACTCATAGAGCAGAGTAGTACTCATCTGGTAGGAGGACTATGGGATTGGCTATACAGGAGTATTAAACTCCATACTCCAAGGATGGGGCCAGGGAAAAGGGACTAGGTACCTCTTTTCTCCTGTAGTAGTCCAGCAAACTTTACACCTTCAAACAACTATCACAGACACACTGTTAACAACCATTTCCTTTTCTAGATGTTCGATATCCATTTATTTAATGATCTATTTTGGAATTCTCCCAGGAATTATAGTCAACCTCGTTAGCATATAGTTTCTATACTCTTCTCTTTTTCAAAAATCCCCACCTCTAGTTTTGTGGTACATCTCCTGTTCTTCTTGTTCTTTAAAATATTACTGTCAGTGGCTCAACAAACACATCTTCCAGTTTATTTTTTTTAATACCCAAGAATGTATTTCATTTGGGTCAGGGAACTTGAATTCATCCAGGGCAACAAGGTGCTATCTTACCATCTCATTTATCTTGGGTATCAATTTCCTGTTGCCCATTTTTGTTCTATCATTTCCAGTGCAAAGTTCATTCTCCTTTCAGAGAAAGCAAGAAAAAATTAAAATTGAGGAGCTCTGCCTCTTTTGTTTGGTTGGTTGTCACCATCTCATTTCCCCTAAGCAGTGGTCCTATCTCTTCTTTGATCCTCCTCTTTTCTCAATATAGATAAAAAGACTCCTTTATTATTCTTAACACTATCTTTACAGAGTCAGGTCATATTGCTATATTCCTCTTCTGTTAACTGCCCTTGCTTCCATGATCTGTAAGTGCCATCTTTAAAATTAGAGTTAGCTGGTGAGTTACCTTTGTATCCATATTGGACTCTTCAGACAATTCCTGTTTTTCTTTCTCACTAGAATTCTCTCTCCTGTCTCTCTCTCTCTCTTTCTCTCTCTCTGTCTCTGTCTGTCTGTCTGTCTGTCTCTCTGTCTCTCTCTGTCTCCCTCCCTCCCTTCCTCTCTCTTCTCTCTGTCTCTGTCTGTCTGTCTGCCTGTCTGCCTGTCTGTCTGTCTGTCTCTCTTTTTCTTCAGAATTTCACCTATGAGAGTTTCCCATTTCTCCTGGGCTGACTTTGTAGAATTTTATCTATCTTACGTATCCTTCTTCTGACCCCTTTAAAACCCCAAATCTAAGATGCTCGTCAGAATATGCTTAATTTCCTCTCCGTCATAAACTGGAGAGACTAATGGTCAGTTCCTCTTAATGTTTTGATCAATTTCAACCACCAGTTCTTCTCTGTTAATGAGAATCAGATGGACAATAGAATTCCCCCACATTGGTTCTTTGACTTTTTGAATAACCAGTTTAAAGCAAGACAAATAGTTATTAGCTGCTTTGTATTTGGCAGAAAAAGAGAATACTAGCAGATGTCTGGAAAATTGAAGTCTCACATCATATATTATTATCATTTTGTTTTTTGGAGGGCAATTGGGGTTAAGCGACTTGCCCAAAGTCACGTGGCTAGTGTGTCAAGTGTCTGATGTCACATTTGAACTCAGGTCCTCCTGACTCCAGGGCTGGTGCCACTGTGCCACCTATATGCCCCTCACATCATATATTATTATGGGCAGCTAAGTGATGCTTAGAGCTCTAGGCCTGGAATCAGGAAGATCTGAGTTCAAATCAGGCCTCAGACACTACTAGCTGTATAACTCTGGGCAAGTCACTTAACCCTATTTGCCTCAGTTTCCTCATCTGTAAAATGATCTGGAGAAGGAAGTGGCAAACCATTTTAGTATTATTGCCAAGAAAAGCCCAAACGGGGTCATTAAGAGTTAGATAGGACTGATATCAACATCACATATTATGCTTCTGTGCCAGGTTTGGGATATGATTTCTAATCCTCTGGCCAGGTGGTCTGTAGTATGTACTCTGAAAATAAAATCACTTTTGTTTCTTCCTCTTTTGATTTTTACCCAAATATTCTCTATCACACTTTCTCTGGTTCAATTGTATTGTAGGAATTCAATTCCTATTGCAGGAAACTGAGCAGTGGGGGCCCAGTTCTTGGAATATTCTCATTTTGCTCTGTCTGCTGCCAACCCATGTGGGGGACACGGTGGGCCGACTTCTGGAAATGCATGATCATTGCTTTGGAGGGACCCTGTCTCTAATTTAGAGCATGCAAGGATATTTTGTGACAGTTTTGTTTCGGGTTATTTTGTGGTAAAGAATGGCCTTTTAAATGGTTACTAAACTGGAAATAAGTATTTATTTAAAAGACATGAATATACCAAATGGTGCCATTTCTTTCCTAATCAAGGGAGAGATAGCCTTAGATAGATTGCCTAGTCTTAAATCACTGAATGGGTGTTGCCTCAGACAAACTGAGACCTTAGCTTAAAGACCTTAGCTTAAAAAGGCCAAGGTTTCCCACTGTATCCAGGGTCATCTATAGTCATCCTGGCCTATGTCTTGTCACTGGACACAGAAGACTCTTGGAGGAGAGAGTGAAACTGATGACTTTGCATAACCCTGCATCATTTAAACCAAGTCACTTGCAAAGTAAAGACGCCACTTTCCTGATGCCATTGGTCCTCTTCAAGAATAATGAACAACAAACAACCACAACCAAAGGACAGAAACGTTGTAAGCCTCCAGGTGGGAAGACTTGCCCAGGCTTTTAATCTCTCTCTCTGGGCCGCTGTTTGGTCCACGAATGCATGACCTTGCTATTTCTTCTGCCACTATTGTGTTTGTTTGTTCCTAATCTGTTACTGGAGAAAGAAAGCTGGGAGCTTTGAAAGATCAGAGGAACCCCCAGAGGTCCGGTGGCCAAGCCTGGGAAGGAACTGTCCCTAAGGACTGATTGATCCAGCCCAGAGCCAGGTCAACTTAGAAGCCAAGATGCTGTTTTCTGCAGGCAAGGGAGTGAGTGACTCATCCCAAGGTGATGCTGAACTAAGTGAACTCTGTAGTAGAAAGGTTTTATAGTCAACAATTTAAGTATGAGTCTACTCTCCCCAGGGAAAAGGGAGAGTCTTGAGCCAAGTAGGCACCCCTAATTTCAGAAATGTTGGTATTTTGGCTTTTGCTATATATTTCCAATAAATATCCTTTTGTAAATTGATGGTAATAGGCTAATAATGATATTGAAGCAATATCAATGGGCTAAATGATATTGGGAGACTAATCACCAGTGATATTGGGGGGAGTACACTGGATGGGGACTAAAGCCTATGTCATTATGCAAAGGTCACTAGGTGGCTCAGTGGATACAATGCTGGACTTGGAATTCAAATCCAGCCTCAGACATTTGCTAGCTGTGTGACCCTGGACAACACGTATCTCAAGCACTATTTTATCCATCATTGTCACTACTGTATAGCATAGTGGATACACAGAGGCAAGTTTTCTCTCTCCCTTGTCTTTTTTACTTTAAATTTCTTTTGATCAGATTTGCCAGACCTTAGACAAATGTTTTCTTACTAGCCTTTGTTAAGTATACAGTTTTCCCTTCCACATTGCAACTTTACCCATTGTGGTATCAACATATTGCTTGCCATTGTGGTTGCCATAAGCAATTAAGTGGAAATTTGGGGGGAGTTTTGTGGAAGCTGCAGATGACATGTGAAGGCAAGCAGATGACACAGAAAAAGTTTAGAAACTCAAAAATGCATAATATATATGTGTGTACATATATATATGTATATATATATACATATATATATAAAATACACATAGTATTTTTACTGAACATTGACCTACATATATATATAGCCTATGACCAAACATTTAACTGAAATTTTTGTAATTAGGTACTGTAAACATCCCATAAAAGAAAAAGAAAAAATTCAGAGTTCTTCTCTGGTAGAAAGAAAGGGCCAAAAACTTACATGGACTTTCCAGATCATAGGGGTGCCATATCCCTAACCCCCACAATGTGGAAGGAATAACTATATTCCATCCCTGGCACTTACTGTCATTCCTCTACTTTAAACTGTGACCCAGAAATCCAAATCCCAACCTCAAGCACCATTTTCTTAGCTAATTGTTTACTTCCCCTATCATTTTTTTTTCTTTTGTGTTCCTCATCTTCAACAGGCAGAAGAGAAGAAAACACAAACTAGGACGCTATGTTCTTTGCTTTCTTGCCTGAGGCTTCACAATCTTCAGTGATACTTTTTTTAGGCCCTTTTTGACAGTATCATTTGTGCCCATAGGAATGACCAGAAATGGGAAGTACTCATCTATTGTGCTAAATCTTAGAAATTTCTCTGTTATATCTTAGATATATGTTCTAGTATCAAAATCAAATTAAAAAGTCAAAAGTCCTCTCTATCCTGGTCACTGACTCTCCAACACTCACTGTTCTTCTCTTCTTCCTTTAACTCAACAAAATTATGTCCCATATGATAGCTTCTATGGCTCTGTGATATCTTTCCTTAAAGGACACATTGCTATTCCCTCCTCAGAACATTCAGAATCTTTTTCAGGAAGAACTTCAATTTTTTTTTTTTAGCTCCAAGTGTATACTCATTCTTTTCCTTTCCTTTCTCATCTTCAAAACATGGAGGGAAGACTAGATTAGCTCAAATATCCCTTCCAGTTCTAGAATGATCTGAAAGATATGCCACTGATCCTAAAAGAATGGGAATAGTTCAGTTCAGTACAATCTGCTACCACTTTTAGAAAGAGCTCTGGGATAGTTTAACATCATTCAAGTCTAAAAGGAGTGACACATTTTCACCTTTTAATTGTGTTCATTGCCAGGCCTTTCCATTCCTTCAAAAGTTGAAGGATCTTAATATCTACCTGCTGAGTTTTAATTCAACAGACATTTATGTGACACTTACTGTGTGCAAAACTACTGTTGGCACTGGAAATACATAGACAAAAGTGAAATAGTCACTGACCTCAGAGATCCTAGGTTCTACTGTGGGAATAATCACAAAGCATATACAAAGTAATCTGAAGAGGAAGATCATACAATAACTGGAGGAGATTAGGAAAGATAGTTGCTTTTATGGAACCTAGAGATGTTGTGAAAACAGAGGTGATTCAAGTCTGTGTTCCAAATATGGTGGAACATCTCTGTTGAGGCATAGAGGCCAGAGATGGAATGGGGAACAGCTGGCAGGCCAGTTTGACTGGATTGGTGAGTGTGTGAAAGGGAGTAGTATGAAATGACTGGAAAGTGGGAGCGAGGTTGTGTGTGTGGGGGGGGATATTAAGTGACAGGTTGAGAAGTTTATGTTTTATATTAAAGCAATAGAAGAACACTGACAATTTTTACTTTTTGTAAAGGGGCATCAGAGTTTAAACAGTGTTTTTTGATTATTCATTTGGTAATTCTGTGGAAGATGAATTGGAGAGAGGAAACACTGGAAACATCAGATTTATTTGGAAATCTTTCCTTTCAAGAACTGGAAGCCACATTAGACCAGTACGAGGAGATTCCTTGTAGTTTCCCCAAACTCAGGTTTGTTATTTAGACTTTGTGAGAGCTAAACTAAACTTGGCAAAAAAAAATACTTTCTGTCTTCTGTAGCCAGGGAGCTCAGGGAGCTCTGGGTATTGCGATGCCAGGCTGACATCATGGAAAATCCTAGCTGCCTATTTCAGGAAGCGTACTTGTCAGTTAGCTGGTAAGCTTATATGCTCAAAGGAAAAGGTTTGCGGTTTCACATTGTCCTTTGTGGAGACAAAGGACTAGAGTGACTAGGAAACCAAATGACCCACTCAACTCTATTTAATTTTCTTTTCCTTTGTGGAAGGTTTTCAAAATTATTGCACTGTGTTATCCAAGTCCAATCATCTTTTTTTTTTTAAGCCTTTGTGAGAAGGAGAGGCAGACAGCTATCCAAACATGTGGGAGACTGAGCGTAATGGAAAATGCCTCTATTTTTCATAGGCATGTGTACACTTGGGGAGCTACCTGCCATTACCTATAGATGGAAGGAAGTGCTCCTCAGGAGTAGAAATGAAAAATGGCTCGCTCCAGGAGCCCTGACTGCATTTCTGTTGGATCATTTATCTCTGCAAGTGATTTGCATACCGGTGAGGCAGGGGAAGCCCCAGTACTGCATTTCTATGTGTTCTGTACCCTTCCCCCATCCCTTTTTCTCTTGCTGATTCTAAGAGGAGTTCAAAGACATAAACAGAACTGGCTATTCTCCAAATGGATATAATAAACAGCTGCCCAAGGGATGGGGATATGATCTGATGGGAGCCCAAAGGTCCTGCTGACCCCACAAATTACAACCTCTCCCCCACCTACCATCCAGGAATCATATTTAAAATTCCCAATTAGAGAGCTCCAATTCTGGTGAAAGTATCACATCATCAAAAAGGCCCTATTCAAATGAAACTTACCTTAAAGCTTAAGAGGTACCTAAGGACATCCCCCAAATAGTTGTGTGGTCTGGAAAAGTAAGAGATTCAATTCAACATTCATTCAGCACTTACTATGTGTCATGCAGCAGGGATACAAAAGTAAGGGCAAAATGGGAGGGGTGGAGTCTCTATCTAGGAGCTTACACTCTACTAGAGTCTGTAATTATACATGTTTTTACAAGTTATAGACTAGACAAGTAAATTCAAGATAATTTAAGGAAGGAAAGAACTAAGTGAATGGAGGGCATCAGTAAATGATTCTCATAAAAGAGCCAACATTTATTTATATAGCACTTTAAGGTTTGCAAAAGTACTTTCATACATTATTTTACTAGAGTCTCATAATACTTCTGTGAAGTAGTTACTACCCTATTTTAAAGCTGAGTATATAAGCCCCGGAGAAATGAAATGATTTGCCCTTAGCCACCTAACCAGTAAAAGTTCAGGAAGTGTTCAAATCTGGGCCATCCTGGCTCCAAGCATAGTGCCCTAACCATTATATTACACTGCCCCTTAGGAGAAGCAGCACCTGAATCAGGTTGAAATTGGAGCACCTCACATATAGCAGGTGCTTTATTAATGTTTATTGAATTTGGAATGGTTATTGACATTAGAGGCAAGGAGATCAGTTAGGAATCTATTAAAATAGTGCAGGCAAGTGTTGATGAGAGTCTGAATTAGGAAGATGCGTCATAATTGGAGAGGAGTGAATCAATGTGAGAGGTATTTGAAGACATCAATTGATTGGATATAGAAGAAGAGGGAGAAAGAAGAGTCAGCGATGTCTCTAGGGCCTGGTTGACTAGGAAGAAATAAGAGTTTGGAGCAGAGGCAGATTTGGGGAAGAGATGGGAAGAATGGTATAATGGAAAGAACAGCGGATTTATAATATAAAAGAATCTCACTGGACCTGAGTTTAAGATGTAGCTCTGCCTTTTAGGCCCTGTGTGGCAGGTCACTTTTCCTCTTGAATTCTGTTTCCTCAGCTATAAAATGAGGGTATTGAACTGATTGATCTCTAAGGACCTTTCCAGGTCCAAATTCATATTCATGTTATGATTTCAGGTTTGGACACTTTGAGTTTGAGGCAATGTAAGAACATCTGAATGATATTGACCAATAACAATGATATTAACCAATGACAAGTCCCAATGTGGCACTGGAGCTCAAGAGAGAGATTTGGAAATCATCTTCATAGAGGTGATAATTGAAGCCATGGGAGTGGATTAGAGAACCAAGAGAAGGAAGAGTGTAGAGAGAGAAGAGAAGAATTTGGAGGATGGAAGCATGATGGTCACCCACAATTAGAGGGTTGGAGGAAACTCAGAAGTGATGCCAAGTAGTTTCAACATTATAGATTCTCCTTCCTCCTTTCCCTACCTTCTTTGGAGATCTTTTTTGCAATCCTTTGCTTTCCATGTTTCTTTGCTGCAAGTGTTGCCTTAGAGACATCAGACTTATGAAGTGCCAAGTCAGCTTGGCTCCAGAATTCATTAGTTTGGTAATTTGGATCTAGTTGTGAGATGGACTTCTGAAAAAGAGAAGCAGGAAAACAATCCATGTTGTGTACCACCTGGAGGGGTGTGAGAGGCAGGGTTGAGTACCATGTGTCCTATCCAGGGCACTTGCTCCCCTGTCCCTTACCCTTTTGGGATTCTGATGGGCTACTGTTACAGGACAGTGGTAATCAGAACTGATGGACAGCTAAATACTATTGGGACCAGTCTGGTATAATGGTGAGGTTGAACTGCTGTGGTTGCTTTGGTGCTGTGGTCCTCTCTGTCAAACAAAATGGGACCACCCAGTAATATTGATACTATGTATATATCCCAAAGAGATATTTTTTTAAAGGAAAAGGACTTATATGTACAAAAATATTTACAACATCTCTTTTTGTGGTGTCAAAGAACTGGAAATTGAGGGGATATCCATCAATTGAGCAATGACTGAACAAGTTTGTTGTATACAATTGTGATGGAATGCTCTTGTGCTGTAAGAAATGATGATCAGGATGCTTTCAGAAAAACCTGAAAAGACTTACATGAGCTGATGCAAAGTGAAGTGAACAGAACCAGGAGAACATTGGACACAATAACAGTAATACTGTGCAATGATCAACTGTGAAAGACTTAACTCCTTTGATTAAGACAATAATCCAAGACAATTCCAAAGGATTTATGATGAAAAATGGTATCCACCTCCAGAAAAGGAACTGATGGAATCTAGATGCAGACCAAAGCATACTATTTTTTACTATCTTTTTTTGGTGTGTTTTTCTTTTTGGTTGTGTTTTCTTTTACAACATAAATAATATGGAAATATGTTTTTCATGACTACAAATTTATAACCTGTATCAAATTGCTTGCCATCTCAGGGAACAGGGAGAGAAGGGAGAAAGGAAGAGAATTTGAAACTTAAAATCTTTAAAAATAAATGTTAAAAATTGTTTTTACATGTAATTAGAAAAAAACAAAATATTAAAACAAAACTAAACAGGGGCATCTGGCTCCACAACGTTTTCTGTTCAGTTTGAGGAAGAAGAGGCAAAGTCAGGGTTCTACCTCTTCTGAATTGCTAGCCTAAAATGGCCAATGCCCCTTTGCATTCTTATGTCTGTCCATGTGTAGATGAATATAAAATTTGGTGGTTGTGATTAAAGCCATCAGCCAACAGACATTTAGGTAGAAGTCTTTGACCTTTTAAAAAGATGGGAGACTTCGTTCTTTTATAGTGGGAGCTACAGCACAGAGGAAAGAATTAAGGAGACTGAATTTCATAAACAAGAAAATGTAAGATAATCATATCTCTAGAGCAAGGTAAACTGTTGAGGAGTGAATAAGCTTCAAGCAGGGAGAAGGTTGGGGAATAGCTGCTGCCTGCAGATGAGGTAGAAAGATGCTGCTTTAAGGTGTCAAGACCTCTAGCATTTAAACTCAGACTTCTCCAGTGAGGGCATAACCAGCATCGTTATTATTTCCTAGGAACCACTTATTCATGTTACACAGGAAGCCCTGCTTCAGCCATGATCTAGGTCATCTGCTTGCCGGTCTCCTGATTTATCCCAAAGTCTTCCCAGGGAGCTCCTCTTCAGACTTAGATCCAGGTCACTAGTCTCTTGTTTCTTCACTCAAGAGCCTTCTTAGGGACATCTGCTTTAGCCCTAGATCCAGATCACTCACCTTGCATCCTCTGCCTTTACTCTAGGACCTTCTTTGGTGTTCTGGAGGACTTTCGCAATCAGACTCACCTGGTACTGCCAGGCCATACCTAGGCACGTATGTGCTATCATGTGAGCCTCCTTGGCCACATAGAACTTGCCACAAATTTGTACCTCAAGGGAAGACCTAAAATAATTTAATCAACTTGCTCCAACAGATGTATCTTCAGCCACTGATAGTCAGCTTAGACTAATTCTTCAATTGTTAACATATTTTCAATCCCTCATATCCCTGTCCCAACTGCTATTTTCCCATCCCCAACATCCCCAACTGCCTCTTTCTTTTTCTCAACCCTCTCAGACCTACCTCATAAATGTTCTACTCTAGATCTACCCACCTCTTCCACTGCACTCTCTGGAATAATTAACTCCATAATTAATGAAAACTTCTTTCTTACGCCTTTTCCCTTCTCATTCTTTCAACTTCTGGCTCCCTCCTGGTGACACTGTATTCCTAGTCATCCTTTCCATTACTGTTTGACCTTTCATTCATACTCAGAGACTCCTGATCCTTTGTCACTTTGAGTTTCTCTCTCTGCTATCATCACTCAGTAACCTCTCCTTTAATGCTCTTTCTATCCAAATTTATCACCAATCAAGATGCTGGCAATTTTTAAACTATGGACATTCAGCTTCTTTCCTTAATGGGTTAGTGCCTTCCTCATCATCTTTAGCTCCATCCCAACTCCTATCCTTGTAGAAGGGGATATAAATATACAGAATAATACTCTTTCAAGAAACCCAACTTCCCAGTTGCTCAATTTAATCAATTTCTATGAACTACTTTCCACCCAATTCAGCTGTTTACAATAATGATTATGCCATTGTTTTTACTATCACCCACAATGTTCTACTCTCATGTTCATGAACTCTTAATTCCTTTATCTAATCATAATCTTTTACCATTCCATTATTTCCTATGCTTTATGACTTCAACTATGTTCTTTATTTTGTTTCTTTTTTAAATTTTTTTGCTTTTTGGAGGGGGGAAGGCAGGGCAATTGGGGTTAAGTGACTTGCCCAAGGTCACACGGCTAGGAAGTGTTAAGTGTCTGAGGTCAGATTTGAACTCAGGATCTCCTGACTCCAGGGTTGGTGGTCTATTCACTGTGCCACCTAGCTGCCCCCAGGTTCTTTATTTTAATTGTGACCTCCATCACCAATAAGTTCTTTTAACACAATTAATTAATTAATTAATTTTTAGTTCTCAACATTCACTTCCGCAAGATTTTGAATTCCAAATTTTCTCCCCATCTCTCCCCTCCCCCCATCTGAAGATGGCAAGCATTCTGATTACCCCTTCCCCCAGTCTGCCCTCCCTTCTATCACACTCCCCCTTTTATGCCCTTCCCCCTTATTTTCTTGTAGGGCAAGATAGATTTCTCTACCCCATTGCCTGTATATCTTATTTCCCAGTTACATGTAAAAACGATTAAAAAAAACACCTTGAGTTCCAAATTCTTTCCCTTCTTCCCTCCCTACCCACCCTCATTGAGAAGGCAAGCAATTCAATATAGGTTATACATGTGTAGTTATGCAAAACACTTCCATAATAGTCATGTTGGGAAAGACTAACTATATCTCCCTCTATCCTATCCTGGCCCCCACTTATTCTATTTTCTCCTTTGACTCTGTCCCTTTTCAAAAGTGTTTGCTTCTGACTATCCCCTCCCCTAATCTGTCCTCCCTTCTATCATCCCCTGCCCTTATCTCCTTCCCCCCTTACTTTCCTGTAGGGTAAGATACCCAATTTAGTGTGTTTGTTAATTCCCTCCTTAAGCCAAATCCGATGAGAATAAAGTTCATTCATTCTCTCTCACTTACCCCTCTTTCCCTCCATTGTGAAACCTTTTTCCTTGCCTCTTTTATTTAGGATAATTTAACCCATTCTATCTCTCCCTTTCTCCTTCTCCCAATATATTCTTCTCTCGCCCCTTAATTTTATTTTTTAGATATCATCCCTTCATATTCAACTCACCCTGTGCCATCTATCTATCTATCTATCTATCTATCTATCTATCTATCTATCTACTTACATATCTATCCATTTCCTCCAACTACCCTAATACTGAGAAAGGTTGCATGACTTACAGATATCATTTTTCCATGTAGGCAAGTAAACAGTTCAAATTTAATAAGTCCCTTATGATTCCTTTTTCCTGTTTACCTTTTCAGGCTTCTCTTTAGTCTTGTATTTGAAAGTCAGATTTTCTATTCAGCTATGGTCTTTTCAGCAGGAATGCTTGAAAGTGCTCTAAATCATTGAATGTCCATTTTTCCCCCCTGAAGTATTATACTCAGTTTTGCTGGGTGGATGATTCTTGGTTTTAATCCCAGCTCCTTTGATCTCTGGAATATCATATTCTAAGCCCTCCACTTCCTTAATGTAGAAGCTGCTAGGTCTTGTGTTATCCTGATTGTATTTCCGCAGTACTCCAATTGTTTCTTTCTGACTGCTTGCAATATTTCCTACTTGACCTCAGAACTCTGGAATTTGGTTACAATATTCCTAGGAGTTTTCCTTTTGATATCTCTTTCAAGAGGTGATAGATGGATTCTTAACAGTTTCTATTTTACCCTCTGGTTCTAGGATATCAGGGCAGTTTTCCTTTATAATTTCTTGAAAGATGATGTCTAGCCTCTTTTTTGGATCATAACTTTCAGGTAGTTTAATACTTTTAAAATTTTCTCTCCTGGATCTATTTTCCATATCAGTGGTTTTTCCAATGAGATACTTCACATTTTCTTCTATTTTTTTTATTCTTTTAGTTCTGTTTTATAATATCTTGATTTCTAAGTCATTAGCTTCCATTTGCTCCATTCTAATTTTGAAGCAATTATTTTCTTCAGTGAGCTTTCAGACCTCCTTTTCTATTTAGTCAATTCTAATTTTTATGGCATTTTTCTCCTCATTGACTTCTGGGACCTCTTTTGCCATTTGAGTTAGTCTATTTTTTAAGGTGTTATTTTCTTCAGCATTTTTTTGGGTCTCCTTTAGCAAGCTGTTGACTCATTTTTCATGATTTTCTTGCATCACTCTGATTTCTCTTCCCAATTTTTCCTCTATTTCTTTTACTTGATTTTTCTTCTTTTCTTTTCTTTCCTTTGATTTACTTTTTGGAGGGAGGAGGGCAGGGCAGTGGGGGTTAAGTGACTTGCCCAAGGTCACATGGCTAGCAAGTATTAAATGTCTGAGGTACAATTTGAACTCAGGTCCTTTTGACTCCAGGGCTGGTGCTCTATTCACTGCACCACCTAGCTGCCCCCTCTTACTTGATTTTCAAAATCCTTTTTGAGTTCTTCCATGGCCTGTGACTAATTCATATTTTTCTTGGAGGCTTTTGATATAGGAGCTTTGACTTTGTTTTCTTCTTCTGGTTGTATGTTTTGATCTTCTTTTTCAGCAAAGTAAGATTCTATAGTTTAACTTTTTTTATGTGGTTTGCTCATTTTCCCAGTTAAATACTTGACTTTCTAACTCTTTGTCAAGGCAGAACTCTGCTTCCAGTGGGTTGGGGGTGGGGACGGGTGTATTGTCCCAAACTTCTGGGGTTTTGTATTAGCTGTTGGATCATCCACTGTCTATGGGCCCAGAGCTCCTGAAGCAGCCACTGCTACTGATGCTACCACCTCCACCGCCCTGGGGCTGGGACCGGATTGTGTGCTCCTCTTTCACTCAGGTCCCACAGAGTTCCCCCACTGACCTTCCACACTATTCTTAGCATTTGTGGTTTGAGAAGTCTGGAAATTGCCACAGCTGCCATTGATTCAGTCCCCAGAGGCCTGCCCTGACCCTGTCTGCACCTGGCTTAGCCCACACTAGACTGTGCTCTGCTCCCCGCCTGGTGCAATATACCCTTCCTGTATGTCTTCCAGGTTGTTGGGCTGAAGATGTGTTTCACTCTGTCGTTTTGTAGGTTCTGCAAATCTAGAATTTATTTAGGGTTATTTTTTTTACAGGTATTTGGGTGGTTTGGGGGCAAGCCAAAATGAGTCTCCTTCTTCTACTCTGCCATCTTGGCTCTGCCCATCCCTCATTTCTTCCTCAGAACATCATCTTTGTGCTGGCTACACTCTCCTTCCCATCTCTATCTTGAACCCTTATTGGAACAACTCAATTCTACGCTATCCTCTGCTTTTGCCCCCTTGTTCTTTCAGGGATCATACTTCGCCAAACTCCAACCTTGGCCTGTCCCCACCATCTGCTGCCTTTGCCCTTGTTCAAATGCTGCCAAATGGAGCTGGAGAAAAAGTAAGAAATTGTGCTGAGTCCACTACAAATTTATGTTCTGTAATCTCAACTGAGTCTTCACTGCAGCAAGGCAATCCTTTTACACTGCTCAAATTGATTCACTATCACATTTACCACAAAGAATTTTCTAAACCTTTTCATCCCTCCCCACCTTTCCCCTCACCCCATGCTGTGCACTTTCCCCACACTTTCTGCTAAGGACCCAGCCTCTTACCTCACCAAAAAAATTGAGGGCATTCACACAGAACTGCCTCTTCTCTCCTCACATTACTCAGAAGTCTTCCCCCTTTATCTCTCTGACTGCTCTGTGCCATGACAAGATGACCCTTCTCCTTGCCAAGGCAAACCCAACTATATGCATTCATGATCCCCTTCCTTTTCATCTCCTCCAATGGACTGACCCATCTATCATCCCTACTCTTTGAGTAATCTTCAATTTTTCCTTATCTATTGGCTGCTTCCCTCCTACCTCCAAACATGTCCAGGTCTTTTACATTCTTAAAAATCTTGCACTTTCACTGACAATTCCTGCTAGCTATCATACTACATCTCTCCTTTCTTTATTGGCTAAACTTCTTGAGAAAGCCATCTATACTCACTGTCTTCACTTCCTCTTCTCTTACTCTATCCTAAATTCTCTGCAGTCTGGATTCTGACCTGTCATTCATCTAAAAGTGCTTTCTCCAATGTTGTCATTAAATTCTTAATTACCTAAACTAATGTTCTTTTGTCAATCCTTATTCTTCTTCATCTATTTTTAGCCTTTGTGAAGCAAAGGGGCACAAAGGCAGCTAGGTAATACAGTGGATGGAGAGCTGGACCTAAAGTCAGGAAGAACTGAATTGAAATTTGACCTCAGACATTTACTATCTGTGTGACCCTGGGCACTTAACCTCTGTCTCTCTCAGGTGATAATAATAGCACCTACATCCCAGAGTGGTTGTGAAGATCAAATGAGAAAATATTTGTAAGACCTTAGCATAGTGTGTGGTACATGGTAGGCATTTAATCAATGCTTATTTCCTTCCTTTATTTTTTTTTTAAATTTATTTTATTAAATTTTTTTTGAGTTACATATTTTCTCCCCGTCTTTCCCCTGCCCACCACCCCAAAACAGCCATCCCAGTGTTTCCCCCCTCCCCCAGTCTATTCTCTCCTATGTC
>CM053584.1:179007470-179046022 GCA_028627135.1 Pseudochirops cupreus | reverse complement strand
TTCCATTTGTTTGGATCTGTGTAATAGTATCTTGATTTCTCATAAAATCATTAGCTTCCATTTGCTCCAATCTATTTCTGAAGGAATTATTCTCCTCAGTGAGCTTTTGAGATTCTTTTTCCATCTGGCAAATTTGGCTTTTTAAGGCATTCTTCTCCTCATTGGCTTTTTGGACCTCTTTTGTCATTTGAGTTAATCTATTTTTTTAAGGTGTTATTTTCTTCAGTCAGGTTGTTGACTCTCTTTTCATGATTTTCTTGTATCATTCTCATTTCTCTTCCCAATTTTTCCTCCACTTCGCTTACTTGATTTTCAAAATCCTTCTTGAGCTCTTCCATGGCCTGTAACCAATTCATATTTTTCTTGGAAGCTTTTGGTGCAGGAGTTCTGACTTCATTGTCTTCCTGCTGTACCATGCTTTTATTCTTTTTGTCCCCTACAAAGGAATCTAAAGTTGGATTGCTGTGCTTGCTTTCCTTCCTTTGCTTGCTCATGTTGCCACTCAATTACTTGACTTTTGGGCTCTTTGCCACAGTAGAACTCTGCTTCCAGAGGGGGAGCTTTGTCCCAAATTGCTGGGGTTTTCACAGCTGCCAGAGCTATTAGGAGGGTGCTGTCTCTGCAGCCCCCACCAGCTCTGGTTCATTGGTCACACACTCCAGGACCACCACCCAAGACCGTGATCCAGATCAAGGCAGGTTAAAGCAAGAGTGATTACCCTCTGAATGGCCACTTTGCCCCCTGTGATCTGCAGGCCAGGAGCTCTGAAGCAGCCACATGGAGGTGGCTGCAGGGCTGCAGCACCTCCACCACTTCAGCTCCAGGAGCAGGGGCTGGACCCCCCAGTTCCAACAGAGTTCTACACTAACCTCTTACTTTTTCTTTGACATTTACAGGTTGAAAATTCTGGAAACCACCACTGCTGCTTGTGATCCACTCTCCTGAAGTCCACTGCAGCTGCTGGTTGGGGCTGCCCTGAGGCTTATCATGGGGCTGGGCCCAGCTCCCAGCATGCTGTGATGGACTCTTCCTTTCCTCCTGCCAGGCTGCCTTCAGTGGGAGATTTGTTTCTCTCTGTCACTTTGTGGGGTTCTGTAGCTCTAAAATGTGTTTAGAGTCACATTTTATAGGTATTTGAGGTGGTTATGGGGGGAGCCATGGAGTTTTCCTGCTTCTATGCTCCCATCTTGGCTCTGCCTCCATCAAGGATTATTTTAAAAATTAATAGAAGAGAGAAGAAAATTGAGAATGGGACATATACAGGCAGAGCAACACTGGAACTACCATATAGAATCTGAAATATAAAAAATCTCAGCTATAGTAATTAATAATAATAATAATCAGAATTTATGTCACTTTAAAGTTTGCAAATCATTTTATGTATCTTAATTCATTTACATAGTACAGACTTGTGGTTTTATATGCATTCTTCCTTTTGTGTTTGTTAATGTTTTGTCAAACTGAACAATAAAAAAGAAAAAATTAAATAACATTCAAATATTGCTTTAAAATTGGCAGCCATTTTATATAGATTTTCTCATTTGAGTTTCACGACAACCATGTTAGAAAGGTATTTAACAGTTATCCCTGTTTTAAAGATGTGGAAACTGAGACTTATAGAGATTAAAATAGCTCATTGTTAGTCTCACAGTAAATATGTGCCAGAGATAGGACATGAACCCAGCTCTTCCTATTTCCAAATCTAGCACTCTAAAAAGCAAGCAGTGCTGTCTGGAAGCATAAAATACATCCCACATTCAGGGAAATTTCCATTATCTACCCTGGTGGATAAATTGGTGTTACTTCTACAGTCTTTTCTTTAATATTGGAACCCCAGAGTCTTTCATGTGCCTGAATGTAACAGGAATAGAGATTTTGACTCCAGAGGTAATTCAGGGAAAGTGCTGTGCAGTTCATAGAAAAGCCAGAGAAGACTTGGGAATACAAGTCCATTTTGAAGGAGGAGGCCACAACCTTTCTGAGAAGAAAGAGGTCATTTTTAGGGTCTCTCATTTAAACTATTTGTTCTGGGTAAATAGGTATCAAATTTAGTTGTTTCTACAATAAGCAATTGCTCTCAAAGGCCTGGTGGTCCCTCCTTAAATACTGCTTGGAGGCATACCTGTATGCTTTATCCCTCCAGGGGGTATAGAAACTGGATCAGGCTTCTCTGATCACAAGGAGAAGCAACCAGCAACAAAGCAATTTGACCTCTAATAATTAGTGTTTTTCTATTACCATAGTCATTCAAGCATTCTATTCTCTTCTCTCTGTATATTCTTTCCCCTATTGGCCTCATCACTTCCCATGAATTTAATTATCATTTCTTTGCAGATGGAAGAGGGAGAGAATAAACATTTCTATAGTATCTACAATGTGCCAGGCACTGGACTAAACACTTTACAATTATTACCTCATTTGATCCTCCCAATAATCCTGCAAGGTAGATGCTATTATTATCCCCATTTTACAGTTGCAGAAACTGAGGCAAACAGGGGTTAAGTGATTTACTCAGAGTTGCACAGCTAATAAGGTCTGAGGCTGGATTTGAACTTAGGTCCTCCTGACTCCAAGTCTGTAGCAGCAAGCACCCTAGCATACCCAGGATGGCTGCTAGCACAGGTTCTTAGTTCTGCTTTTCTAAAGGAAAGCAACTCAAAAAGGGCTTAACAATCTTATTTTAATCAAACATATATCATTTACCTAATAGAGGGGGAAAAGTCAGCACTCTGAACTTCAGAGAATACAAAGAGAAGTTACAAACAGACAAAAAATACACAGAGAAACAGACCAGCAGACGGGGCTTCCAGCCATCTTACTATTACATCCATACCTAGTTAGTTACCAGAGAGAGAAGCACCAACATCTGGGTTTTCAAAGCCAAGGGGGTGGGGGAGGGTGGGGGCGGGTGGGGGGGAGAGGGGGGCCTCAACAGCTGCCCAGAGTCTCATCTGGTCCAATTACACAACTCTTCCCAAAGTGAGCCCCAAAGCAAAACCTCACACCAAGGTATATATAGACTTCTCCTGGGTCAGAAAATATCACAACCCTCATGACCCACTGCCTAATTACAAAGTAACAAGGTGTGGGCATTCCTGAAAAACAAGCCTCCCACCACAGGCTCAATGTGACCACATGCAGCCTATTAAGGGGCAGCATTTATTTTAAAATCAGGGAAAGTCCTCAAATTCATTTAAGCCTATCAAGGGGCAGGGAAGATCTTTAAATTCCCATTCCCATTTACAAGATCCAATGTTCTATCTACTGTGTCACCTAGCTGCCTCGGTGACTT
Organism: Pseudochirops cupreus; assembly: GCA_028627135.1. Taxonomy (NCBI): domain Eukaryota; kingdom Metazoa; phylum Chordata; class Mammalia; order Diprotodontia; family Pseudocheiridae; genus Pseudochirops; species Pseudochirops cupreus. The sequence continues at coordinate 179,042,730 of CM053584.1, read as the reverse complement.
CTTAATCTAAACATGTAGCCCTAATCTCTCTTCTGAGAGCCAACACATCACCAATTACTTATTGGCTATTTTAAACTGAAGGACCAGTAGACATCTGTCTCAAACTCACAATGTCCAAAACGGAACAGAATTTATCTTTTCCCCAAACTCTCCCTTCTTCCAATGTCCATTGTTTCTGCTCATCATCTTTACAGTTTCTCAATTTTGCAACTTCCACTGATTTTGCACTCATACTCACCCTATATTGCCACAAAAGTTGTCAAATCTTGTTGTTTCTACCTCCTTGTATCTGTTCCCTTTTCATTACTCCCACAGCTACACCTACCACCCTTGTTCAGGACCTCATCACGTCTCAAAAAGATTATTCCAATAGCTCCTAATTGATCTCTCTGCCTCAGATTTCTCCATTCTCCAATCCATCCTCCACATAGCTGCTTAAGTGATTTTCCTAAAGAACAAATCTCACCATACCACTCCCAGCTCAATGAATTCCAATCACTCTATAGCTTCTTGAATCATATCAATCAAATCAAAACTCCGCTTGTAGTTTTAAGCTCTTCACAGCCTGACCCCATCCTACCTTTCTAGTTTTATTAGGCAGCTAGGCGTCACAGTAAAGCCGGGAGTCAAGAAGACCTGAGTTCAAATCTAACTTAGGACACTGACTAGCTGTGTGACCCTGGGCAAGTCACTTAACCTCTGTCTGCCTCAAGTCTCCTCAACTATAAAATAGAGATAAGTAACAGCACTTATCCCCTAGGGTTATTATGAAGATCGAATGGGTTAATATTTGCGAATTGCTTAGAACAGTGCCTAGCACATATTGGGTGCTTTAAAAATGCTTGTTTACTTCTTTATTGCCCCCTCCTTCCTTTCTTTCACTCTTTAATTCAGTCAAATTCCCATATCTGTGCCTTTGCATTAACTGTCTTTCATTCTTGAAATGCATTCTCTCTTTACTTCCACATATTAAAATTCTTAATTTCTGTCAAGATTCAGCTTAAGTCTCACATTCTACTTTCCTGGCTTCACCCACTTTCAAGTGTCAGCCAAAGTCCCACTGTAGGAAGCCTTTCCTGATTCCCCCTTAATCCTACTGTCTTTACTTTTATCTCTAGTTTATCTTAGATACAGCTTGTGTGTGCCCACAGTTGTCTTCCCCATTTGATTTGAGCTCCCTGGAAACAGGGATTCTTTTGCTTTTTTTTGTCTCCCAGCACTCAACACAACTTTTGGCACATAGTAGGTGCTTAATAAGTGTTTATTGAGTGGCTAACTGATTTCCTCAGCTTTAGTGTCCTCTATTCCAAAACTGCTCTTTTTGTATATATTCAGAACATACTTCTGTAGTCCATACTATGAAGTTACATCCAAACTCACACTCACAGTGGCAGGTTGGGTCCCCAGAACTATTTGCCTTCTCAGAGTCTAGGAGTAGTACAAAGGGGTTGCAGGTTGTTTTTCTAATTACATAACTATATGAAGGGGCTACCCCACATGTAGCATGTGGGTGTCATATGACTCAAAGGAAGGCAGAATAGACATCTCTAGCATCTTCTTCCCTGCCCACTACTCCAAGGGAGTATTTAATTCCTTCCAGGAAGGGAAGTAGGAAGTTGGGGCCAGAAGCTGCCACTCTGCTTTGCTCAGAGAGAAGGGGTACCCAGATAGAACTGCTCCATTAAATATTATTAAAATAGGAGTGTGATGTTTCAGGTTCAATTTAACTTCTGATTGCTGTTCATTATTAGGGAAAAGGAGGACCCCTAGCATTATATCCAAGACTTGACTTCTTTCCCACAAAGTACCAGTTGCACAATGAACACACATAGCAATTATCAAAGAAATTAATTTATCCAAATCATAGCAAAACAGAAATCAGAGAAGGTATAGAATATATGTCAAACAATGCAGAGTGAAGGAGTTTTCCTGGGAACTCAGCTCAAATAAGAGAAAGAATCCTAGATCTCACCCAGGGAGAAATTTCCCAGTCTCTAGTGTAGCAAGCTGAGAGTAGAGACATGATGGAAATTGTTTGCTTCAGCAACCTGCAATGAGTTTGACCTTGTCCATCTTCTCTCTCAAAGCTGGAAGCCAGAAGCACCCAAAGTCCAAAGAGACTCAGCCACTCAAAGAAGACTGGGAAAAGACAGCAAGAAGACTGAAAAACTCTCCTTTCTCCTCCTTTCATTAACTCCATCCCACCCCTCATATTGGCACAGAGCATTGCTGTCCACCAGTAAGGAGAGAGTCCCATACAATGGACTTTGGGACAGGGGTTACATTCCTAATGATCCTCTAATGTGCTTTCCAAGATGATTATTAATTTATATAAGTCAATCAGATTTAATCAGCTTTCAGAAAGAGGTATTTTGTTACAACAAAATAGTTGGTGCAATTAAACAAAACATTCTCCCCAAATATCTGTGACACTTCACCAATAACTACAGAGTCTAGGGGGAAAATGAACTCAAGTTTAGAGAATACATGTGGCAAAGCACAGAGTGGTGCTGGCAAATGTTTAACAACCTGCTCTTGGGGGGCAGAGGGCAAGATGTACATAAAACATACTTTTAAATTTAATCTTCGTTATCAACTTTTCTCTATTACTTTCTTATTTCTAAGCAATCAACAAAACAATTAACCAAACCCTGATTTTAATTTCCAAATTGCAAATGCTCACACTGAAAATTCAACAATTAGCTCTGTGATCTAGTATGAGCTGCAACAGGCCCCTTTAAAAGGGGTAACTCAGTCCTTCAGGAAGTTCTTTTGCTGGAATTCTCAAGATATTCCACTTGAGTGTGGTGTAGTTTTTATGTCCATCTGTCTGGTACTAATAATAGAACTTAATAAATGCTATTAGTTGGTTGCTTGCTTGCTTGAAAAGAATGGCATAGTTTGTAGCCCATGTTTAATGTTAATTTGACTATGATACTCTACATCTAGTATTCTAGTCCAGTGATCAACAAGTGGGGGACATACTGCTGAAAGAACTAAATCAATGCTGTCAAAATCAAATAAAAATGAGGGGGCCACTAATTCAAATGTAATGATCCCTGTGGGTCACATATTGATGTTCTAAAATGTAACATCTATGTTTTATTGTATTTTTATTCATTTTGTTAAGTATTTCACTATTTTGATCTAGTTCAGATTGCATCAGGGCGTGTTACAGGACATATGCAATCCACAGGCAGTGTGTTTGACACCTCCAGGCTAAATCCTTTCAGTCTTGACATTTTTGCCATAAACAAAACCTGAAAAAAGCAGGAAGTTTCAGCTAAATGAAAGGATGGCTCACAGATACTACTTGGAAAAGCAAACAAAGGAGCTGACATAGCAGATTTTATTGTACACCCAAAGGCAACAAGATACATTATTTTATGAGCTGTTTGGTCATCACACATTTCAGTTTTAATAATAAATGTTTGAAAAAAAATCAAGATAATTACTGCTCATGTGAACCAATGCTGGTTACTGAGAATAAAGGTAGAGAAACTCCACAAAGAACTTGATAAGACCCCGACAGTTTAAATCAACATACACGATAAATCTTGATGACTTCCATTCAAAAGTGGAAACTTGCAAGGGTGAAGAAAAATATATGAGAAAGTATGATTCAGAAAGGACAAAAACTTACAGATTACACAGAAGCCTCATACCTTTATATCATGTACACTGTCTTGTTGGTAGACAATAGACATGTGGAACATCAAGTAACAACACAAAAATGAACTCTATTATTGTTTAAAGATGGAAAATCACCTTATTATTAATGTAGAAGTTATCCCAGGAGCAAAGCCAAGATGGCAGAGTGAAAGTAGGGACTTGCTTGAGATCTTCCTCAACCCCCTCCAAATACCTGTAAAAAGATGACTAAACAATTCTAGCAGAACCCATAAAATGACAGAGTGAAACAAATTTCCAGCTCAAGACAACCTGGAAGGTCAACAGGAAAGGTCTGTTACAACAGTCTGAGAGGGGAGCACAGTCCAGCATGGGCTGCGCCAGCGCAGATAGGGTCAGAGCAGGCCTCAGGGCACTGAATCACTGACAACTGTCGTGGTTTCCAGACTTTTCAACCCACAAACACCAAAGGTAACTTAGAAAATCAGTAGGAAAGGTCTGTTGGCCCTGGGTGAGAGAAGAGCATAGTCCAGTCCTAGCCCCAAGCAGTAGCAGTAGCTATTTCTGGAGCTCTCAGCACACAGACAGTGGGGGGATCAAGCTGTTAATTAGAGGGGGATTCTGGGGATCTCTTTGTTGACAATGAGGGAGGATTTTCTTGCTTTGTCTGTACTTGGATCTGGATGGCACTCCTAAGTGGCAGACCTGGGGCAAGAAGGAGAGCTGACATAGCGGAGGTTGTAGCTGTGGTGGTGAGGGAATCCTCCTTACAGTTCCAAGGCAGAAAAGAGTACTTGTGGTCACTCACAGACCAGAGCACAGACTAAGGGAGAAGTAAACACCTCTCCTTTGATCATACAACCTTAGAAGAACTGAAAATTTACAGGTCCCTAGAAACATCTCTGAAAACAACTGCATAAAACCCCAGGAGCTTGGGATAGTACATCTGGAAGCATAGTCCTACCCTAACAAAGAGCTAAAAAAGTCAAGTAATTGTCTGGGAAAATGAACAAACAGCAGAAAAAATCAGATCATAGAATCTTACTTTGCTGACAAAGAAGATCAAAACATACTCAGAAGAAGACAACCAAATCAAAGGACCTACATCCAAAGCCTCCAAGAAAAACGTGTATTTGCCTCAGGCCATGGAAGAGCTCAAAAATGATTTTGAAAATCAAGTAAGAGAAGTAGAGGAAAAATTGAGGAGAAAAATCAGTGATGCAAGAAAATCATGAAAAATGAATCAACAGCTTGCTAAAGGAAATCCCAAAAAATATTGAAGAAAATAGCACTAAGTAGACTAACCCAAATGGCAAAAGTGATCCAAAAAGTCAGTGAAAAGGAGAATGCCTTAAAAATCAGAACTGGCCAAATGGAAAAGAAGGTCCAAATGTTCACTGAAGAAAATAATACCTTAAAAATTAGAATGGAGCAAATGGAAGCTAACGACTTTATAAAAAATCAAGAAATTATATTTTAAAAAACAAAATAATGAAAAAATAGAAAACAATGTGAAATATCTCATTGGAAAAACAACTGACCTGGAAAATAGATCCAGGAGAGATAATTTAAAAATTATTGGACTACCTGGAAGTCATGATCAAAAAAAGAGCCTAGACATCATCTTTCAAGAAATTTTCAGGGAAAATTGCCCTGATATTCTAGAACCAGAGGGGAAAATAGATACAGAAAAGAAGCCACCAATCAGCTCCTGAAAGACATCCCAAAAGGAAAACTCCTAGGAATATTGTAGCCAAATTCCAGAGTTCCTAGGTCAAGGAGAAAATATTGCAAGTGGTCAGAAAGAAACAATCCAAGTATTATAGAAATACAATCAGCATAACACAAGTTTTAGCAACTTCTACATTAAGGCATCAGAGGGCTTAGAAAATGATATTCCAGAGGTCAAAGGAGCTAGGATTAAAACCAAGAATCACCTATCCAGCAAAACTGAATATAATCCTTCAGGGGGAAACAATGGATGTTCAATGAAATGGAGGATATTCAAGTATTCCTGATGAAAAGTCCAGAACTGAATAGAAATTTTGACTTTCAAATATGACTCAAGAGAAGCATGAAAAGCTAAACAGGAAAGAGAGATCATAAGGGATTTACAAAAGCTGAACTGTACATGCCTACATGGAAAGATGATATTTGTAACTCATGAGACCTTTCTCAGTATTAGGGTAGTTGGAGGGAATATAGATGGATAGATAGATAGATAGATAGATAGATAGATAGATAGATAGATTGGGGGCACAAGATGAGTTGAATACGAAGGGATGATATTTAAAAAATAAAATTAAGGGGTGATAAGAGGATTGTACTGGGAGAAGGAGAAAGGGAGAGGTAGAATGGGGTAAATTATCTCACATGAAAAAGGTAATAAAAAGCATTTATATTGTAGGGGAAGGGGGAGAGACTCAATTGAGAATGAAAATCTCTCTTACCCTACAGAAAAGTAGAGGAGAAGGGGATAAAAGAAGGGGGGATGATAGAAGGGAGGACAAATAGAACAAGGGAGTAATCAAAAGCAAACACTTTTGAGGAGGGACAGGGTCAAAGGAAAGAATAGAATAAATGAGGGGTGGATAAGATGGAGTGAAATATGGTTAGTCTTTTACAACAGGACTGCTATGGATGTGTTTTGCATGACTACACATGTATAACCTATATCAAATTGCTTGCCTTCTCCATGAAGGTGAGTGGAGAGGGAGAAAGGGAAAAAATGTGGAACTCAAAGTTTTAAAAACTAATGTTAAAAATTATTTTTGCATGCAACTGGAAAATAAGGTATGAAGGCAATGGGGTATAGAAATCTATCCTGCCCTACAGTAAAACAGAAGGGGAAGAAGATAAGAGAAGGGGGGAGGGGTGATAGAAGGGAGGGCAGATTGAGGGAAGGGGTAATCAGAATGCATGCAGTCTTGGGGTGGGAGAAGGGGAGAGATAAGGAGAAAATTTGGAACTCAAAATTTTGTGGAAGAGAATGTTGAAAATGAAAAAATAAATTAAGTAATAAAAATAAAAGAGAAACATAAAAAAGAAGTTATCCCTAAATCATCTATCTGATTATGTTCAATCAGATAATTCACTTGTCAAAGGTAAGATTGCAATAAGTGAAAAATAGAAAATATATGTTGTTTAAAATTAAACTAGTAATTGATAGCCAAAAATTGGAAACAAACAAAAAAATGACATCAACATTATTATGCAGTTATTGCAAAGCCATTTAAAGATAAAAATAGAAAGAAATATAGAAAAGATTTATAAAAATTATTATAATAAACTATTTTCTCCATCAATGACAGGAAAATCACTACTCTTAGGCCTGAACATCATTGTCTTAGTTATGCTTATGAAGGAGATACAAGTGGTACTAAAGAGAGCAAAGAAGGGAAAAGCAACTAGATTAGACCGACTGGAGGTAGCATAAGTCTGAGAGCATTTAGGGATTGATAGATAAGGAATCTGAAGAGAAAGATACCAAAAATGTGGGGGGGAAAAAAGTCTCATATCTTATTGATACAAAAAAAAGAGGTGGGGGGAGGCAGCTAGGTGGCACAGTGAATAGAGCACCGACCTTGCAGTCAGGAAGGACCTGAGTTCAAATCCGACCTCAGACACTCAACATTTAACTAGTCACTTAACCCCAATTGCCTTGCCTTCCCCCCTTCAAAAAAAGGTGGGGGGGAGGGAGAGAAGCAAACTTCTGTATACATGTACAATCTAATTAATACACATTCTTTTCTAAGAATCATCTGAATTAAGAGCATTCTTAAGGACAATGCTGGTGGGCAACAAGCAGCTTTCACAAATTATAAGGGACTCCATATTTACCATTTTCCAGTTACCTGAAAGATTCCACCGTGCCTAAGAGTTCCTCCAGGAACTGCTTCCCTAATTTATGCTCACCGGATGGATCTCCAGATGATGACTGGCTAACTCAAGTTTTTGACTACTTCTCATTAAGTCATGCCACTACACTCAATTAGCTCTTAGCAAGAGATTTACTCACATGGCATAATATGAACAATAACTACAAAACACTTCTCCAGTCGTTTTGGTGTATACTCTCTCACCTACAATGTCCACAGGAAGAGTGGCCTAAACTCAGATTATAATGGTAGTAAGGTGCAGATATTGAATACATGTGAAGCAAAGGCAATTCACAGCTCCTGGCACAGGGGTCACAGAGGGACCTTTGCTTCTATATATAATCTTTACACTGGTTACAGGGACTGTCCCTCTCTACAACCCAACTCTTGGTTGCCAGGAATCATGTTCCTTGAAACTGCTTCCTCACTTAAATAACTGTCTTTGGATCTGTGTCTATCTAGAGTATGTGTCTATACTCCCCACTGGATGCAGTGTCTCCTGCTGGTCAAGTAGCTCCTTTTAAAAGGGGCTGATGGAGATCTTCTGTTGGCAGCTCTGAGATTCAGTTCATTTGAGTGCCTCAGGGCCCAGGAATTTAAAGTCCTCTTCCCTCAACCTCACTGTGGTGTGACTAATCTGATTGCTCAGCCAATCACTGTGTTCCTTTCTTTATTCAATTAGAAAGGTGTTTCTACCTGATAAGGAAGTCTGGGTATGTTTTGCCTCTACGGTCAATTTAACACCTTATTAATATTTTGTGATTGCATCCATGACTTCATCAACTGAGGTGGGGGTATTAATAACACCTCATCCAATGTAAATGTTGTCTCCCCCCGATAGAATTTAGGCTTCTTGAGACAGGAATTGTTCTAACCAGTGCCTAGCATAGTGCCTGGCAAATACTGAATGCTTAATAAATGCTGATTGATTGACTGATTGATCAGTTGATTGGCTAAGGACAAACATGAACCATAGTGATTATGAATTATTGAGGAGTCTTCCAGTCCACCTGTTGGAAGAGATGGATTTATGAACCCCTGTTGACACACATCGTACTGGTTTAACAAAAGCAACCGCTATTGAACCCAGAGGAGTAGAGTGCTGTGATTTCTTCCTCTCCAATAAGAGGCCCCTCTGCCTTGCACCCAAGAGGAAGATGGTGAAGGTTGGTCCTGAGAATTCTGGACCATTTAGACTCCTTTTATGAAAAATTTAATATTTCTTTGAAATTTCCCAAAGTCAACCCAAACTTCTCCCAGGAACAAAGACCCAACATTCTTCCAGTGTTGTACAACTGTGACACATGAAACAACACCATAGTATTTCCCAATGGGGATTAGAGAGGTAGATGATAGGTGCAAGCAGGCTGTAAGACATTACAGGGGAATTATGAAAGAAAGATGGAGTAAAAGATGTCATCAAAGAAATGTAAGATAGAAAAATGACATAGGCCAGATAGATAACTGATGGACAGCCTGCCCATTTTCTGGCTCTCTTTGCTATGTCCAGGGAAAGCAAAGTTGGTGGCCTGCATGAACAAACTTATAAGAGGACATGAAAAAGAATTATACTGGCCAAACTGACGTAGATGAATTCTGTATGCTTAGCTTCATAGGGAAGAATAACCATTCAAATGAGAGCATAGATCCTTTCATATATTTGTAATGCTTCTGGAACATAGGTATCATTCTTTTCTTTGCAATTATGATGCCCTGGACATCCATTGAGGAGTTTTTAGGTGGATCAGTTGGTTATTGTTATAAATTATTCAGTTCAAAGAAAAATAAAATAGCACTCACTCGTAAGATCAACGGTTTTCAAAGTTCTCGAAGTGCAGTCCAGGGGTCACTGGGACAGGAGATCTATGAGATCAAAGCTATTTTTGTAATAATACTAAGACCTTTTAATTTCTAATATAGCAAATAACAATAGACATAACCCACATAAACAAAAATTGAGAATCCTCAGTCATTTTAAGAGTGTTAAGGGGTCCTGAGATTAAAAAAAAAAGTTAAGAACTACTTCATTAGACAGTCATCCAAAAGTGCTAAACTTAAAAAAAATCCACAGGAACATGAATGCAGCATTTTTATAGTCTGACTCGTGTTCAGTATGTCAAATCTCTTTGAAAATGATAGTTTCTGGGAGTATTCTTATTTCAAAAAGACCTTCACTGTGATATCATGATAAAGAAAATTATAATTATGATGATAATCATAACTAAGATTTATATGTTTGGGTCTTACAAAACACTTTTACAAGTATCTCATTTTATTCTCATAACAACTCTGAGGTATAAGTAATATTAGTGTTCCCATTTAACAGAGGAGGAAACTGAGGTAGACAGAGGTTAAGTGAATTGCCCAGTCAAATAACTAGTAAGTGTCTGAGGCTGAATTTGAATTTAGATTTTCCTGACTCTGAGTCCAGTGTTCCATCAAAACTGCACCACCTCTCACCAGAATTCAATTCAAATCCTGGTTCTGCTTCTAACTGGTTATGTCACAGTTTATGTTTCTGGATTTCCATTTTTCTTATTCAGCTCTAAGATTCTATTAATTAACAGTTTGATACAGGATTTCATGAAGAACTTGAATCTTATCTCCGACACTTCTCCACCTATCCTTTGCTCTTCTCTGTATTTTAGAAAGTAACCTAGCATTTTGCTCAACATCCTGAACATTCAACAAATGATTATCTAGAGAGAGATGGAGACAGCAGAGAGACAGAGGCAGAATATTACCCTAGGCTTTGGAAGATCAAATACAAAGATGTGATTGCAAGATGAAGACCTGGTCTAGTAATCTATTTTTTTTTTTGCTTTTTTTTTTGGAGGGGCAGGGCAATTCGGATTAAGTGACTTGCCCAAGGTCACATGGCTAGTTTTTGTGTTAAGTGTCTAAGGCCGTATTTGAACTCAGGTCCTCCTCACTCCAGGGCTGGCACTCTATTCACTGCAACACCTAGCTGCCCTTGGTCTACTAATCTAATCCCATTATTTTATAAGTGAGGAAAATGAGACCTAGAAAAATTAAGTAACTTGCTCAGAATCACTCAGGTGAATCGCTTATGGTAGTAACAGAGATTTGAACCTATGGTGGTTTCTGACCCCAAATTCAGCCTTTTACTCTACACTATGATGCCTCACATCAAACAGTGACCCTGCTTTCATGGCAAGCTTGTAGTTTAGGAAGGAAGCAGATCATTGTAATGGTAATGTAATTTGGATTTGAAGATCCCTTTGTACTGGCAAAGGTGACAGGTACTTAGCACTTAGTAATTAATCAAGAAGGTATGAATCCCTGATGCTGATGTAACAGGAAGGGGTTGGCTGAAACAGGAAGCTAATGTAATACTTTATATAAGGAAAAACCCAGAGAGAGAGAGAGTCAGAATTTCTTGGGACAAGGATCTGGAGGCAGAAGCTGCTGCCACTAGAGAAAGAGAGAATTTCTCTCAGCAGCATCTAGAGGCTGGGTTGCTACTGCTGGACTGAGAAGTGAGAAGAAAAGTGAGAATTAGTAACTAAGACAGATCTTTTTGAAGCAAACTCCATGGATGCTAAAGCTGCTGCTGCTGGGGAGGCCGAAGAGCAAAGCCCCTCCCAGGCCAGAGACAATGATTTTGATTTTGAAAACCTGGAGGGAGTGATCTTGATTCTGGGAACCAACTGAAACTTCTGATGAGTCTGAGGGCCAGCTGGAGCTGCCAAAAGACTGAGGAAGCATGATGGTGAAGGACTTTGTCTGTTTGTGGCTTTGTTAAGCCTTGACTTCCTGGGAACAAAGACTGCAAAGGATTTAAGATGGACTGGACACTGTGAGCTCCAATGTGGAGAAGGAACTTCAGGGAGAGCTAAACAAGGACCTGGGAGCTGTCTGCCTTTGAACCCAGGTGATAATTTGGTGAATCCAGGTAGGATCTGGCACCATGGAAGGGGATCCAGGGAATCTGAGAGACCACCCCAAGTCAAGTTGAAAGAAGACTTTACTTGGATATTGTGTACTGACTAAGAAGATTATAATTTACTAGTGACCTAGGGGTGGAGGGTCTGTGTATTTTCTGATGACTGAATAGTGAATGATGAAGGATGATTGAATGATTGAGTTGACTGAATGACTGATTAACTAAATGATTGTACTTAGTGATTGATGACTGAATAAGTGACTGAGTTGACTTAGTATGTCCCATGAGTGGAGAATTTTGACTATTATACTTTTTGTTCCTTGAGGAGGCAAACCTCCTTAAGGATGATTGAATGATTGAGTTACTAAATGATTGTTCTTTGTTGAAAACTTTGTGACCACTGTGGTGGAAACCATGTGGCCATTTTCTTTGATAAGTTGTTATGAATGCTATATTTTGATTTTCTGTGATAAGTTGTAACATTGTGAATGCTATACTTTGATTTACTGTGAATGTTTTGCTTTGATTTGTTATGGAATAAATAGAGTGTTCACTATACTGTGTAATCAGAACCTTAAATGCTATTCACAGTAGTAGTCTCCTGAAAAGCTGCTAGTGCTTGGCTTTACAATCATACACATAATAACTATGATACCAAATAATAAACAATAAGTACATAAAGAAAGTAATACAAAGTGCCATGTGAGGTCCAAGAGGTAGAGGAAAATCATTCTAAACTTCATTTACACAGTCTTAGAAAGTATGATCAATCTAGTTATATCACAGGTGTAATAGTTTCCCTCCTAAAGTTTTCCTCAGGGAAAATTCTCGTAAGTCTTACATAGTAAGGAGTTGGCAACTTTTTTTTAATGGGTTGAGATGATAATTCTTTCTGTTAAGCTATATATTATGATAAATGGCATGCCAACAGAACAAAATCATTGATTTATTTTCACCTTCACTGTTTCAATATCTCTCTGAATGAATGTCTAATGCACCTATATTGCTATAAAGTTTCATAAATGATGGGTGAGTATTGAAGTACAAAACCTATGTGTCCCTTCCATGGAGTCTAGGTTAGATTTTTTCCTTATAAAGTAAAGAAGTCAACAAGACTTGAATGCTGAAAGCTCAAATAGTTGTTGCCAGAGTTTCTCAGTTTCCTAAAGGCATAGATGAGGGTAGGCCACAAGAAGTCAGAGCCTCTCAAACTTTGTGGATATCTTACACCTATGTGAATCACCAAACTCTACCCTCATGATCACATGCATTTCTGTATGGAAACAAGGGTTGGGGATGGAACATGTCTGTGTAAACCAGGGTGTAGTTTTGCTGACTAGGCTTTCCTTATCTTGGCTAAAACAAAAATAATCCTTTTGGTGAACTAGTACATGGTTTACAAATATCTCATTTTATTTCAATCTCAAACCTCAACTACGAGAGTAACATGAATCACAAAACAAAATCACAACCCTCATTCAGTTGATTAGTCTATTGGGAGGATCCAGACAAATCTTCTGCTTAGATCCTCAAACAGAAAACAAGGAAGAACAAGACAGAAAGGATACAAAGGTGAAACTACGAAGTAATGAGAATGACTCTTACATGTGAATGTGGAAGCAGCCCATGACTTCATGCTTTTCAAATTAGATTATGTGACATGTGTTTGTAAACCTTATGCCTAAAATGTTGGGATCAAAGACTTCTTTTTACATAGAAAATGATAAGCACAGTAGGATCTTGTCTTCTTAGTATTTTTGAGCCCATTCACGGTGTGACTAGAAAGATGTGGTCTGCTATAGTGTTTGTAGAAGTCCACCTCTTTCTTTCTCCTTCATTTCTTCTTCAACAATGAGAACTTTCATAAAGATTTTGTAGAAGTAGGAAAATCAATAGTTACTGATATTTTCTTGGTAGCTTTTTGAGGGGAATAAAATAATGGGTGTGAGTAGGCTGTACCCCCTAAAGAATTGTGAAGAGGTATCATAAAGAATGTCATCAGAGAGATGTATGTAAGGAGGTATTATTTTGAAAGCAAAGGATAAATGAAGCCTGACACACACGTTACATTGGTATCCACATATAGTCCAAAGATCAAGAGGAAATCCCCACCCTCCATCACTTGAGGTGGATGCTTCATGAGAAGCCTAGAAGAGACCATGGACAAGAATCACACAGGATGAAAAGGCACAGATGGGCTTTAATCTAGACAGTTGAAGTGAGTACTCATGTTTCTCTTTGATAAAGTAAGGCCTAATCCCAATTAAAATGGCTTGATCTTAAAGAAATTCTTCAAGAAGTAATGCTAATACTGGGAATTTTAGGGGGCAGATTGTTTGGTCAGAAGAAACCTTCAGTGCTTTTGAAATCACATTAGTAACCAACCACACTTGTGAGGCAGTTGGCCGAGTCTTTGAAAGTTTATTCACTTCTGCCTGTCCAAAGGTCCCCAAAGGACTTTGCTGATTTCAAAATAACTTTGTTTCTTGTCTTTCAGCTTTTATGTCCCTTCAATCTTACACACTTGAGTGAAGTCATTTGGTGGTTTAGCAATAGCAGCCCAGTTCTTAATACATTTTCAATAGTAACAGCTAAATCCAAGAAAAGTCCTTAGATCTAGAAGATTCCTCAGATGTTGCCGAGGCAAGAGCAGTTCTGGCTTCTCTGAGTCAGTGCATATACCTTGCTGTAATACAATGTGACCCACATACTTGGCAAAGACTCTACAAAATTAGCACTTTTCGGTTGAAAGTGTTAGGTCATTTTCCTCCAGTTAACCCAATACTTTCATCAATCTTTCCTCATGTTCTTCCATCCTTGCCAGTAGACTATGTCTCTAACTATTAGTTTATCAGTCTTTGGATGGTGCCAGGTACTCCAGGGATTCATTGATATTGAAATATATGGAATCTGTCACTGACTGCATTAAGTCAATACAGAAAACTACCAGTCACTTAATCCAGGGCATCTTGAACTTGGTCTGTTTCAGTTATTTGTCCAAGGTCTGGTAGTCTACACACATACATATCTTTCCATTCTTCTTTGGTATTACTACTAAAGGCAATTCATATGGACAATTGGACTCCATTCTTCAGATATGCTCTGAAACCATCCATCACAGACAAAAGAATTTTTTAGATCTTTTTTGAAACAGTCAAGAGTTGATGAACTAGATCTTATGGCTAACTCAGCACATCCTGCATCTTATTCAAGCAGCGAGAATACACTTGAATTTTTGCTGAGCTTCTGCCTTAGACACTACTTCTATTCCTTGTGGTATTTAAAGTCAAAGACTCAGTTGGTGGTACAGAGGACAGTGCACTGGGTCTGGAGTGTGGAAGATGTTAGTTCAAATCTGGTCACAGACATTTGCTAGCTATGTGACCCTGGGCAAGTCATACTCTGTTTGCTTCAGTTTTTTCATTTGTACAATGAAGATAATAATTGCATCTACCTCACAGAATTATTTTGAAGATCAAATGAGAAAATATTCAGAAGAGGTATTTAGTGTAGTGCTTGGCATCTAGTAGGCTCTCTATATGAATGCTTATTCCCTTTATTAAATATCTCAGTGGTTGAAAAGCTAGTGTTCTTATAAGGTTCAACAAAACCACTTGACTCTATCTTCCTGTATGCATCTGCATAAGCTCCATGAATAGTCAAAGCACACAAATTTTTCAGTCCCAGCTTGTTGTCTGCAATATTCTGCCAGTATTCTGCACAGAGTATAATTGGTGCTAATTAGAGCTGACACCTGATCAGTCTATAAAGAGTCTAGACAAACCATTGTCAGAATGAGCATTGTTTTGTTGATATTTGTAATATCTTCAGGAAACCCAAAGCATTTCAATGTATCCCAAATATAAGTTGTTTTTGTCATCCAATCCTCCAAGGCCTAAAAGAAATCATAAAACTATTTTCTTCAAATTTCTCTCATAGGATGTCTGAAACACCATGGCCACTTGTGTTCCATGGTCAAGAACAGCAGTGACTATATATTCTCAGTTCTCATAGTTACCTCTATAAAAGGTTTTATGAGTTCAGGCAGAAAAGATCCATTAGTAATTGCTTATGAGGTTGCTATCATTGCTTGTGGGGACCAGAGTAACTTCTGAGGCCCATTTCCCTTCCTCAAAGCTGATCCCATAGCACTTAACTTAAAAGTACCAAGGTCACATTCTTTTCTCAAGTGCTTACATATGGCTTCCTCTCCACTGTTGTAATAGAAGTCAAGTCTAGCTCTCTTGTCTTTCCACAAAACAATATATTTATGATAGTCTGTCATGGTCTCATTCCCTTGGTTCAGGACTTTTCAAAATGGTACTCTCCTTTGAAAGATTTCTTGGGCTACTGCTTCATACTTTGCATCCTTAGAGTAGTAATGCTGCCTTTAATCTTTAGATCATGTTTTGATATATGTTCCTGGGACATTTTCATGTGGGTATTGCTAGCTGCAGTCCTTCTGGACATCACTGGGCCTATTCTCCATGTCACTCAAAGATTCTAACAACTCTTCAAAGCTAGGTGGCTTCCACTTAAGATCTCAGCTGTTCAACTAATGTCTTATTAATTTGTTGTATTTCAAGCCCCTACACGCTCATTAACCCGATCTCATACTTCTTTGAGGGTTTTACTAAACCAATTTGCATATTTTTATTTCCATTTGGAGAAGCTTAAAATATAGAGTAATAGTGATTTCTTGTTTCAACATTCCCAAAATATTTTTCAAGTTTTTGTAGACAGGTTTGCATATCATATATGGGTTACCAACCATTAAGCCCAACCCCACTAGAAAAAAATTCCAACTTTCTATGAGGCTCTGGCAATCTGTCTCCCATTAAACTGTTGATCTTTAGCTTTGGGTCATCCCTTCATTGCTACACTGTCTAAGTCTATGCGACTTATGCAATAAAATTAATTCATTAAAAATCTTTATCTGGGGGCAAACTCCATTATAAAAGTACAGACAGAAAATAAATAATATTTAAGTTTAGGTGATGACATTTCCAGGCAGGATGAGGCAGGGGTAGGAGAGGAAGTGGTTGATTTTGTAAAAATAGAAGAACAATAGTGAGGGCTCAAATGTTATAGTGGTAAGTAAAAGAATGTATTCCTCTGAACAAGATTACCAATAGTAAGTACCCAGTCATACTTGGAGTGCAATCACCTGGGAAGCCAGAATGTCAGTACAAGGGTAGTTTGAGGTGAGTAAACCAGATCATAGAGTGGTTGGTTGGTCCATAGCCTACACAATGGGTAACACTGTGAGAGTCAAGATGGGTCACTCCATGTAGATGTTACATTGATGCTCCACAAGTGTATCAAATATGTTGCTGCTGTTCAGACTTTTTAAGTCATGTCTGACTCTGTGACCCCATTTGGAATTTTCTTGACAAAGAGACTGGGGTGGTTTGCCATTTCCTTCTCCAGCTCATTTTATAGATGAGGAAACTGAGGCAAATAGGGTTAAGTGATTTGCCCACAGTCACATAACTACTAAGGTCTGAGACCAGATTTGAACTCAGGAAGATGAGTCTTCCTGACTCCAGGCCCAACACTGTCCCAAAAGCTAGGTGACAACCTATATACTCCAGTATCAAATATAATAACTAAGGTCAAATGACTGCTCTCTTAGTACTGCTTACTCTCACCAAATCATGAGAATATCTAAAAACAACTATCAGGTCTTTTCAAGGACAGTTTAACACTTCAAATGTAATAAAGGCCTCTTTTATCTGAAGTTTACCCTTCTGGTAGTCATAGCTATCAAAAATTTGTGCTAGAATAAAAGAGCAAACACACATGGACAGAGAGAGAGACAGACAGAGAGAGCGACAGAGAGACAGAGACAGAGAATGACATAGACAGAGAATAACAGAGACAGAGACAGAGAGAAACAGAGAGACAGACACAGAGAGAGGCTTCTAGATAATCAAAATAAATGTTTAAAAGTTTATTCCCTGAAACTCATTCACTTTACTCAAGTGAATTCTTCAGATCTCATTGGAAGTCTGCATATTTTTAATGGGTTACATGATGCCACAATACTACTTTTTCTTTCTTATTCCTCACCTATTTCATCTAATTAGTCACTAAATCCTATTTATTCTACTTTTTAAAATATCATTAGACTCCATAATTTCCTTTCTGTTCCCACTAACACTTCCCTAATAGAGCCCTTTAACATCACACAGACAAACCATTTCAAAAGCCTCCTGATTGGTTTCCCCACCATCAGAACCTCTGTCTTCAAATCCATCCACACATTCTGCCATATTAATCTTCCTTCTGCACGTATTTTATAATGTCATATCTCTGTAAAACATTCATATTGTCTGTCATTCAAGAAATTTCACAATTTGGCATATTTGCAGCTTTCTGTAACACTCTTTTCCTCTATGAGAACTAAATTGTATTACTTACTATGCCTCCTACACCTCTAGGGTTTTACCACCTCTGTGCTTTTGCTCCCACTATCCCCTCTGCCTAGAATGCTGTCCCTTTCCATTACTACCTTTTGGAATCCAGCTATTCAGAAAGGCCTCATGAAGGCTTTCTTGGTTCCCCAGTTGAAAATTATCTTTGACCTTATATAGCACTTTGAACTTTGCAAATGTAGGTATTCTATTCTGCTGACCTGATTGTCTGTTTTCCTAATTCTTGGTAGATCTAGAACTTTAAAAGAAAGAATAAAGTTAATGAAGACTCATTATTTGACAAAAATTTCTGAGAAAGCTGGAAAGAATACTGGCAGAATTTAGATTTTGAACAATATCTCACACTATATGCCATGAAAAGCTACAAAAGGATGAAAGATCTAGATGTAAAAGTTCCTATCACAAGCAAATTAGAGGAGTAGTAAAGGAGATATTTTTCAAACCACGGATAGGGGAAGAGTTAAAAAAAAAAAAAGAACCACTAAAGATAAACCGAATAGTTTTTATTACATAAAATTGAAAAGGTTTTTCACAAACAAAGTCAGTGCAGTTAGAATTTGGGGAGGAAATGGTTAATGGGGAAAAAGATCTTTGCAGAAAGTTTTTCTGATATCCTAGATATACTAGGGAATTGTTTCAAATATGTGAAAGATTCTTCAACATTCTTCTATTCTTTGATAGATGGTCTAAAGATGTGAATAGGGATTTCTTAATATAAGGAAGCTAAGAAATCAAGAACTATATGAAAA
Organism: Pseudochirops cupreus; assembly: GCA_028627135.1. Classification (NCBI taxonomy): domain Eukaryota; kingdom Metazoa; phylum Chordata; class Mammalia; order Diprotodontia; family Pseudocheiridae; genus Pseudochirops; species Pseudochirops cupreus. The sequence goes on along the minus strand of CM053584.1, from coordinate 179,024,129 downwards.
GATGTTCTCCACTAATAATAGGAGAAATGAAAATTAAAACAACTTTGAGGTTCCTTCTTATATCCATTAGGTTGACAAAAATGATGAGAAAGGAAAATAATTGTTGGCAGACCTACAGAAGAACAGACATACTATTGATAGAGCTATGAAGTGATCCAACCATTTTGGAAAACAATTTTAAACTATGTCCCTTTCCCAAAATCAATAAATTGTGCAATGATACAGGGATAACACTACTGGGCTTAAACCTAAAGAATCAAAAGAGAGAGGGAAAGAATCAACAGTTACAAACCTATTTTAGCAGCTTTTTTGTTGTTAAAAAAAAAAAACAGAAAACAGAGTGGGTGCCCAGTAATTAGGAAACGCCTGAGTAAATTGTGGTATAGAAATGTAACAGAATGTTACTGCACTTCAAGAAATAACTGCTGAGACAGATCCAGAGAAACCTGAGAAGACTTGTATAAATTGACCCACAGTGCAGTGAATAAAATCAAGGAAACCTGAATTCATATGACTACAACATTTTGAAGAAAAACAATTATGAGAGACGAAAGAACTATAATCAATGCATTGACCGATTACAACTGAGAAGAATGACAATCAGTCATACGTCCAGAGAGGTGATGAACCAGAAGTGCAGAATGAGACATACGTAAGAAGATACAGACAACATGTGGCTTTATTGTGTGTGACCACATTTATTTGCTACGAGAGGACTTTTATCTTTCTTTATTTTGAACGTAATGGGACAAAGGGAATAACAATAGCAATACTTTAAATAAAAACGGAGGAAAAGAAATAAAAGAAGAGCAATGACTCTCTTTTAAAAAACAAACTCAAGTGAGAAGGAAGTTCAGAAAAAGAACAATGTTAAATGTGGGTTAAATTTGAATTGTACCCTGCCCCCCCCAAATCATTATGTGGCAGGGAAAAAGGAAGCCTGTACATAATAGAAGTTCACAGTTTCATGTGGAATCTGCCTTTGGGGAAGGGGAGGAAGGTGTTCCATATTGAAATGTTTATGTCTGTTGATATGTATTAAGTTCATAATAAAAAGAAAATTTTAAAAAAACAGCACTTGGTTTTTGACCAATAGCATGCCTACCAGTCACATGGGTGGCATGGTTTTGGTTTGAGATGATGACCAATCTATAGAGTGAAGCTTTTTAGTAACTACAGTAACTAATTATTTAAATTACACAAAGCCTTTGAAAGACCGCATAGTGAAAGGCTGAGACAATAGGCTTAGAAGTTAATGAGGGTAAGTACGAATTGCTGCTCTTCTACTCACTTGCTGTGCATTCTCGAGCAGTCACTTTACCTCATTTAATGGATTCATCCAGTAGACCACCAAAGCTGTTTGGCTGAATGACTGCCACATTTCTGCCAGAAGAAACTAAGTGGAGAATTTAGCTTCTTCATCCATTTTTAGCTGAAAATGGAGTTTCACATAGATTAAGTTTATTTGTAAGAGACTGCCCACAATGGAAACATTCTGTCACAGTTTCAGACCTACAGTTATGGGACAGAAGAATTGCCGTTCATTGGAGGAAGTCCAAATCATGATTCAAAGTCTAATTGCTTCCTATTGCCTCTAATATCAAAAATAAGGGTTGTCGCTTGGCGTTTAAATCCCCTCATTAAATTGACCCCAAGCTACTTGGCCACACTCGTTAGTCTCTTACAAATAAGCTAGTTATTTCTCATCACGCTAGTTCGGCCAAACTGGCCTTCTTACTGTCCCTCATTCTCTAGACTACAACTTCCTTGTCTGTGTCTTTTCACTGGCTATCCCCCATGCCTGGTATTCACTCCTTACTGACTTAACTGTGCTATCTTGAATACTTGCTCCATAAGTAACAGACTAGTTATCATCTTAAACTTTTTCTTTCTTCACTCCCTCCATCTTCTTACAATCACTGAGATCTAGTTCTTTCCTGATGACACAGCTTAGATGGCCACCTTTTCAGACCCTCAACTCACTGGTCATGGTAAGGGAGTTGGAATACTCTTTGCTCCCCATTGTCACTTCCAGGCTCTCTCTCTACCACCCTCACTCAACAATCTTGCCTCCTTTGAGGTTTATTCAATTCACGTTTATCACTCAATCAAGATTCCAGTATATGTTGTCTACAGACTTCCAGGACACTCTCCTTCCTTCCTCAATCAGTTCAGTGCCTAGTTCATAGTCTTTCTCTCTTTCCCCAAATCCTGCCTTCATACTGTCAAACTTCAACACGCACATTGATTCTCCCTCAAATACTCTCACTTCCAAATTCCTCAACTAATTCATTCCCATGACCTACTCCTCTATCCCATCATAGCTACGTACAGAGATGGTCATACTCTTAATCCAACCATAATTGGCAAGTGTTGCACATCCATGTTTGTGAGCTCTGAAACCACTTTATCTTACCATGATCTGTTATCTTTCCACCTCTTCCTGTACCTTGCAACTTCAAGTCCTGTTCTTTATTCTTATGATGCCTAGTCCTTTCATGCATCAGTCCTTTTCACGCCATCACCTTTACACTAACTACATTCTCTTCTTTTCCCTTCTTAATCCCTTGGTGAACCAATTCAAATCTACATTGTCCTCATCTTTCAAGTCCTTTGCCCCCTTATCCTATTGAAGATCTTGCCCTTTTATACCCTAGCCTTGGATTATTCCTACCATCTACTCTCTTCATTACTGCTTACATGCTGGGGAAAAGAAAATCACTAAACTGCTGACTGGGCCCACTACAAGTTTATGTTACATAATATCAAATGGGCCCTCCCTATATCAAGGAAATACTTTTATACCTCCTTAATTGATTTATTGTCCCACTCACTGCAGAGACTTTTCCAAACCTTTTCATTCCTCCACAAACCTCCCACGGCTCCCTTCAACTCACCCTGTCAGCTAAGAATTGTGTTTCATATTTCGTTTTTAGAAATTGAGGCTATTCACCAAGAGCTACCTTTTCTCTCCTCCTCATTTCACATCACCTAGATACCTCCTACCATATATCTTCTTTTTCACGCCTATCTCACACGAAGAGGTAGAACTACTCCTGGCCAAGGCAAACACCTTTACATGCACAAGTGATCTTATTTCATCCCATTTTCTCTCGTAGATTGCCCCCTCTACTATCCCTACTCTTACTTATCCTCAATCTCCCTGTCTACAAACTGCTTCTTTACTACCTACAAATATGCCATGTCTTTCCCATCCCCCCAAAATTTCTCCCTTGACCTGTCCATCCCTACTGACTATTGTCCTATATTTCATCTCCCTATGGTGGTTAAACTCCTTGAAAAGCCTTTCTATAATACATGCCTCTATTTCCTTTCCTCTCTTTTCTTAATTCTTTGCAGTCTGTCTTCTGACCTCATCTTTCAAACTGCTCTATCCAAAATTACTAATGATTACTTAACTGCCAAAAATTTAACATCTTTTTCTCAATCCTCATCCTTCTTGACCTTTCTACCCTTTCTACAACCTTTGACACTGTTAATCAACCCTCTTCTTGATACTCTCTTCTCTCTAGATTTCCATGATATTATCCTCTCCTGGGTCTCCTCCTACCTGTCTGATCACGCCTTCTTTCTCTGCTTTCCTAGATTTTCATCCAGATCATGACTTCCAACAGTAGAGTTCTCCTAAGATTCTGTACTGGGCTTTCCTCTCTTCTCCTTCTATACTATTTACTGAGTACTCTCATCACCTGCCAATGATTCAATTATCATATCGATGCTGATAATTGTCAAATCTACTTATTCAGCCCTAATATCTATGCTGACTTCCAGTCTTGCACCTCCAATTGCTTATTGGAAACATTGAACTGAATGGTCTATTGACATCTTAAACTCAACATGTCCAAAACTAAATTACCTTTCTCCCTAAACCCTCCCTTCTTCCTAATTTCCCTTTTATTGTCAAGGGTACTACCATCCTCCGAGTCATGCAGGCTTGAAACATAGGCATCATCTTACTGTCTTCACTCTCCTTCATACCCCACCCCCAATATCTCCTCAATGATCAAGTTTTAACATTTCTGTCTTTGTAGATTCTCTTGAGTATACTTCCTTCTCTCCTTTGACACTACCACTACACTGGTGCAGGCCCTCATCACTTTATTCCTGATCTATAGCAATGAATTGCTGATTGGTCTTCTCCACCTTGAGTTTCTCCCCATTCTAATCCATTCTCCACTCAGCTACCAAACTGGTCTTTCTTAAAACAAATCTAACCATGCCACCCTCCTAGTCAATAAATTCCAGTGGCTTTATATTGCCTCCAAGGTCAAATATAAAATCCTCTGACTTAAGGTCTTTTAAAACCTGGTCCTTTCCTATCTTTACAATCTTCTTGTACCTTACTCCCCTCCACATACATGCAATCCGGTGACACTGACCTCATTGTTATCACACATGATACTTCATCTACTGATTTGGGGCCTTTCCATTGGCTGTTCCCCATCCTGGAACCCACTACCTCCTCATCTCTACCTCCTATCTTCCCTGACTTTCTTCAGGTCTCAGCTTAAATTTACCTTCTGTAAGAAGCCTTTTGCTATCCTCCTTAATCTTGTGTCTTCTTTCTGAGATCACACCACATACATATATATTACATACATTTATACACATACATATTGAGTTTATAAGTCATTTGCATATTGTCTCTCCCAATGAATGCTCACATCTGTCTAAATCTGTAAGTTCGATTTAGCTGCCAACCTCTCAGAATTCACCATTTCTTTTTTTTCCTTTTTCTTTTTTTGCTTTTTGGAGTTGGGAAGACAGGGCGGTTGGCATTAAGTGACTTACCGGTCACATGGCTATTAAGTATTAAGTGTCTGAATCCAGATTTGAACTCAGGTCCTCCTGACTACAGGACCAGTGCTCTATTCACTGTGCCACCTAGCCACCCCTAGAATTCACCATTTCTTTGGTAGCAGTGGGATGAGGGTGGGAGGGAACATTAGCCCTCTTCCCCTCACTTTCCTATGGGTAGGTTTGAATATTCCTGATAGGATCTGAAGATAGGAAAAGAAAAGCGATTCAAGGAAAGGTCTCTCCCTTTTAAAGATCCACAGAGTTAGTAGCTCTTCCTACACAGGGGCTCTTATAATAAATATATATAGGCAAGCAAAACAAATTCACCCATTATTCTCCTCAAAAAATGTTTGCCTAATTTTGCAACTTGAATCCACTTCATACCTTATACCAAGATAACACTAAAGAAATATACAACTTAGACGTAAAAGGTCACATCATAAAGAAATTAGAGAATCTAGGAAAGATTTCCTTTCAATTTTATGGACAGGAGAAGAGTTCACAAATTAATAAGGAATAGAGATATGAATAGACATTTTTAAGGGAAGAAATCCAAGTGACCAATATGGAAAAATATTCAAATGGCTGATAATTAGAGAAATGCAAGTTAAAATAACACAGGTTTCACCTCAAATACATCAAATTGGCAAAGATGACAAGAAAGGAAAATGATAAATGTTGGTGGGCATACAGGAAAATGGGGACATTAATGCATTAATGCAATGTTGGCAGAAAAGTGGATTGGTCCAACTATTCTGGAAAGCAGTTTTGTCCCCAAAGTTCCTAAGCTGTACATACTTTAATTTAAAGATACAAAAGAAAAAATATATAAAAAGATATAAAATAAAGATAAAAAGAGCCCACATATACAAAAATATTTACAGCAGCTCTTTTTGTGGTGACAAAGAACTGGAAACTGAAGGGTATAACTATTAAATGGAGAACGGCTGAACAAAATTATTATCTGATGCCCAGCAATTAGGTAATGGCTAAACAAGCTGTAGTATATGATTGTAATGGAATATTATTGTGCTATAAGAAATGACAGGCAGGATGACTTCAGAAAAACCTGGAAACACTTACATGAACTGATGCAAAGTGAAATGAATAGAACTAGGAGAACATTGTACACAGTACCAGCACCATTGTTCAATGAAGAACTTTGAATGACTCAGCTATTCTAAGCAATACAATGATCTAAGACAAGGCTTCTTAAACTTTTTTCACTTGCAACTCCTTTTCACCTAAGAAAATTTTATGCAACCCCAGGTATATAGGTATGCAAATAAAATATTTACTGATAATAAATCACAAAGAAATTTATTTCATAACAATTCATATAATTTTACCATTTATTAAAGATTAAAGCAAATTTGCATGCTAATGAGATGGATGTATTTGTTTATCTTCACATAAAGAATTAAATTTTGGCAGAATATTTGATACTGTAGGACTTAGAGTATCTTCAACGTATTTCAGAGTTGATTGATATTTTGATTTTATAACTGTCAATGCTGAGAATGCCATTTTGTATAACTATGTAGTACAAAATGGCAAAAGTATGTTTATGGCCATTTCAGAAATTGTTGGAAATTCTGTCCTAATTCTAAGCCAAAATTCATTTAATGATTTTTTTATGTACAGTAAAAACACTGTAGTTCATAACATAATAATCTCAAATCTGAGCTGAGGTGTTTCTGGCAGTGTTTGTTAGCATGGGGTGACATGAATGCACGCTCAATGCAAAGTGTGCATGTCGCATGTTCAGAATCAAGGTTGCAGAGAAGTTGCATGATGCAAGCCCTGCCAGAAACTCCTCGGCTTCATTATACATTTGATTTTGAATTAATTTTTGGTCGTTGTGTGTTCAGAAACCTTTCACTGTAGCCAAATTTTTCCCTATTCCCACATTCAGTTATGAGAACCCATGTGGGATCATGATCCACAGTTTAAGAAACGCTGATTAAGACAATCACAAAGGACTAGTTATGGAGCATACTATCTACATCCAGAGAAAGAGCACAGACTCAACGCTATTTTTCACTTTCTTTGAGTACAAACTCAATGCTATTTTTCACTTTCTTTTATTCTTTTCCTTTTATTGGAGTCTTCCTATACAGAACAACTAACATGGAAATGTTTTACATAATTACTCGTACATATACATAACCTGTATCTGATTGCTTTCTGTGGGGTGGGGGGGAGGAGGAGTGAGTAATGGGTAGAAGTTGGAACTCAAAACTTAAAAAAAAATGTTCAGGGCAGCTAGGTAGTGCAGTGAATAGAGTACTGGCCCTGGAGTCAGGAGGACCTAGTTCAAATCCAACCTCAGACACTTAACACTTAGCCATGTGACCTTGGGCAAGTCACTTAACCCCAATTGCCCTGCTTTCCCCCCTCCAAAAAGCAAAAACAAAAAACAACAACAAAAAACCCCAAATGTTAAAAAATTGTTTTAACATGTCATTGGAAATATGCTTAATAAGATTGTATGTCTTTAGCATATAACAGATTGCATGACATCTTGAAGAAGAGGGAAATGAGGGAGGAGGAAAATTTGGGACTCAAAATCCTATAAAAGTTAATGTTGAAAACTAAAAATAAATAAATAACCCTCCACCCAAAAAACATGTAATGGGGGGGAGGGGAATGATAAATAGATAGATAGATAGATGAAAATAAACAAATAGCATAAAAAATGATTAGCAAGATGGTTTCAAAGAAACCTGGGAAGATTTATATGAATTGATGTTTCAAAGTAAAGAAAACAGAACCAGGAGAATATCAGTGACAGCAATATTGTAATGATGATCGACCGTGAAAGACTTATCTACTGTGATCAAAGGATTCAAGATGAAAAAAAGGACTCATGAAAAAATAAAAAAATACCTCCAGAGCAAGAACTGATAAACTCTGATTGCAAAGTGAAGTATAATTTTTTTTTTACTTTATCTTTTTCTTGGTTTGTTTGTTTTTGTATCTTGGCTAATATGGAAATATATTTTCATGATTTTACCTGTATAACTGATGTCACGTTGCTTGTCTTCTCCAGGAGAGAAGAGAAAGGAAGGAAAGAATTTGGAACTCAGATTTTTAAAAATAAATGTTAAAAAAATAATTTTAAGAAAAAATGATCTAGAGGCTACCCTCTCCCTTAAGAGCAATTAGGGAACTGATTTTTGTTCTGAATCTATTTTCCTCTAGACTACCAATATTTGAAGTGGGCAGACAGAGAGAGAGAATTCTAGCCCAATACCTCTTTTGGAGACTGAAGCAAAGAGCATGCCTGGGACCTGCCTTCTCATCTATAGCTAGCAAACCTGTTGGCAGCACAGGAACAGACATTGTGCTTTCCTCCTCTCTGTAGAAGGTGTTAAGACTTCAGATCATATCTAAAGACAACCCATATGGGAACACACTTACCTTGCTTCTGTATTTCCTGCTAAATAGAATAATCTGGAAATAACAGGACAAAAAAAACGACTAACAGGGAGTTGATACCTAAAAAAAAAAGTAAGGGAAAGGGAAAAGAAACAACCATTTATTAGGTGGCTACTATGTTCCAGACACTGTTTATAAATATCATCTCATTTAATCCCCATAAAAACCCTGGGAGATAGTTGCTATATTATCCCCATCTTCCAGGTGAGGAAATTGAGGCAGAAGGATGTGACATGACTTACCTGGGGTCTCACATAGCTTGAAAGTGTCTGAGGACAAATATGAATTCAGCTTTCCTAACTCCTGATCTGTAAATCTTGAAGCCTCACAAAGCTGCTTCTCACTTACACAGAATCAGTCACCATGATACTATTGACTCCTCACCAATAAAAACTTCACTCAACAGCAAGACACAATCAGATAATCATAACATTTACTCAGAAGACAAAACAAGAATAATCACAATATTTATTCAAGAGGAAGCATAAGTATGAATATTCAAATATTATAGCTGTTTAGTCAAAGAATAAAAACATATCACAATCTACCTATACATCTAGATCACACTGTCCAATCAATGCATGAAGTATCTAAGAGGAACAGCAGGTATACCCTTATAGAAAACTATTGGAGAGGCCCACAAGTGAGGAAATTCGTGTATCTGGGGACAATTCACAACACTGGACCTCAGACATCAATGTCCTTAGTCCCTTGGGGAATAATCTATACCATATTAATCCTTAGTTCCCCTTTTAGTCCTTCTTGGTCTCTTGCTGGGTTAAAGCTGCTCCTTTTCTGCTCTCAAGCAGATGAAGTTATAAGCTCTTTTTTGCTCTCAGCAATCCTCAATAGGGTGCTTTAAAGGTGCTTTGCTTTTTCAGTAGCAAACAGTTACTTTAAGTTCCTCAGATCCATAAATAACAGAGGATTTTGCTTTGTCCAGTTAGTTCAAAGCCTCTTCTCACAAAAATGCACAGCTCATGGCAAACCTCTTTCCTCCTCTGTTTCTCCCTTTCAAACCAGAGAGGTCAGTACACAGTACCCTTGAGAAGTTTCCACTTCCTTGGCTATAAATGGAATTGGAGAGCAATAGCCCAGCTAGCTCTTCATACACCATGATTCAGCTCTTAGTCAATAAGTATCAAGGAGTTATTTTATCCTTTCTCCAGGCAATCAGTAAAGCAAGTCTCCCTTCATATTTGAACAGTTTATTCTTAAAAATGTAAGGAAAAGAACTTAAGTGTAAAGGAAAGGAAAAGAGATTAAATTGGCTTGTAAAGATACGATATCTCTCAGCAAAGTAAAGAGAGAGCTATCTCAACTGGAATCCTTCTTTGACTTCCATGCCCAGCTTTGTAATTCTTCCTGCAATACTCAGTTTACTCACCTCCTCCTCCTTCTGTCTCATTCTATGGCTTCTCTGAGTTTATCCTCCTCCCTGCTTTTTTAATTCCTTCAACACTTCAGATCAGAGACTCTTGGTGGTCAGTGACTCATTTTTATCTTAGTAAAACTCAAGAAAATTTACCTCTTTGTCAGGTATGAACCCAACAGTCCCTCTTTTATAATCTTTCCATACTCCACAAACAGTAATTTGACTTAAAATTTTGTCAGTTATAAATTTCAAAACTTTTAAAGAGTCACTTGCAAATGAGTTAATAGACCACAGTGCCTTGCAGGCATCTTTGCCTTAGTTACTGCTCAGTCTTCAAACAGGTCCCCTTGGCACTTTCATCCAAGAGACAGTTCTCTGTCCTACCCTCAGAACAGTCTGTGTCACTATTTAACATTTTATGTAAGAGACTTTGTTTCTTCACAAATGGGCTTTTTTCAGTTTTCCTTAAATAAATGTTTGTTTTCTGTCCCCTTCAGCAATCTGACTATTCATTTATGAAAAGGAAAGTATCTTAGATAAGAAAAGGTAAGTCGAACAGGGAGAGGGCTGTCAATTGATAGAGTAGATTGATGGGTGGGGCAAATTGGCTGTAAAAAGTCTCTACTTTGAAAAAAGTAATAACTGATTGTAAAAAGGCTTAATCAGATGCTTAACACTGATACCCACAAGTAGTTTTGGGAAACAAAGATGAAAATCTCAACCATTAGGGATGGGAAAGTTGCACAGTGACTTGCATAAAGCATTCTATGTTTATGATTCTGCAGCTGTCAAGGAACTGAAAGTGAAGGGAGTAAATGAAAACCTCTCTGATCTCCCAGTGGTTTAGGAAGAATGAAGAAAGAATTCCTAAGGGAAGCAGAAGCCCTTACTTCTATTTTTATAGTCTCTATGGGGATATAAAGGTCTAAGGAAGAAGATGGGAGACTCAACGCTTGTCAGGGTGATGCAGTATGGTAAAGAATGGAGGAGAATGGGAAGGAAAGAAGCATCTGTACAATTAAGGCTTAAAGACAAATTTGCCTCTTCCTAAAAAGGAGAGAGCTAGATGCACTGATGAGGAAGAAAGTTGTCTAATGTCCTAAGAATGGCATATTAGAGTCACAGAAACTGTCAGGTAAGAAATCAGGTAAGTAAGGGCATAGAAAAGAGAGAAAAGTAGCAATAGTAATTCCCTGCTCATTCCCTGCCATTTTTAGACAGAGAGATGTATTGTCTTTCTATATATCTAAGAATATCTAAGGCATAACATAGACCCTTCCAAACTTATCAAAAGAGATGATAATTACCTACTTGTGCTGTTTCACATGGGCTCAAATCATGATTTCAGAAGGAAGCTAATAAGTATTGCCAACTATTATAAAGTCTTGTACGAGAAATAGACCATTAAGGACGCAAGTAGTCTTTTCCTCACTATTGCCCATTGAAGACAAGAAATGCAGAAAAGAAATAAATAGCTGACTAAGAAGGCGGTATCTGAAATGGGATTTGGATTTCTGCATCCCACGTTAACAGATTCCTGGTCAGAAATAAGAACATAACCAAAAAAAAGGCTAGTAAAAATGTATTTTCCAGGTGTCTTGCAAATCTAATTTTAAAAGGGTTTTAAACTAAAAAGAATGGGGAAGAGAGAAGACTACCTATGTATATCCTTCAAATTAGATAATATAGTGAGTAACAAAGAATAAGAATAGTGGGCAACAAAGTCCAAAAAAAAGCAGACAGTAGAAGCCACCGTGACCTGAGTATCTATAACAAAAATGTCCAAGTTTTAGGCAACAAAGAGGAACTAGAGATTCTAACACAAGGAGCATATTTGACCTAATAGGTATCACTGAGACTTGATGGAATGAAATTGATGACTCGATTATGGCTCTGAATACTTTGTTCAAAAGAAATGGATAGTTAAAAGAATACTGCTGTGCATTAGAAGTTATATTCAAGTGAAGAAATCAAGGAGGGGGAGGATTTACAGAGTCAAAAGTCAAACAAGAAATAAATGATTTTGTCATTAGGTTATATTCCTGTGGTCCCTTCCAACTCTCAATCCCTGTAATTCTGCAAACATTCCAAATTTGTCATACCCTATCTCCTCAGCAAGAGGAAAGAAAAGCATTGTCTCTTCTACAGGGCCAACACAGTGTTAAGTACATGTTGTTTGTTACTTGGTCTCCCCACTTCCAATCTCTATATCTTTCTGCCAGAATCATCTTCTTGAAGCATATTTTGACCTTGTCATGCCATTGTTGAAAAATCTTTAATGATTCCTTACTCTCTGCCTCCAAGAATGAGCTTAATTTCACAGTTTCTCTCAAAAGCATACTTCTTACATGATCTATACCCCAGAAAATTAAAGTATTTGCAGGGGGCCCTAGATGGAAGGTGCCTTAGATGGTACAGTTGAGAGTTATCTCTGTATGACTCATATGAAGGTTGCTTCAAGAGAAACAGCATAATGTTCTGGATGCACAAAAATATTAACTATTGTCTATTAATCTTGGCCTTAACCTTATTCCGAAGGCTCCAAATTTCTCAATCTTCCACTGAACCCCTAATTAGTCTCCCTACTTCCAGTCACTCCCCTTTCTAACACAAGTTCCACATATCTGCCAAATTGATATTCCTAAAGCACAGGTCTAAGTATGTTCATTCCCCTCTAAAGCATTCTAGTGACTCCCTATTGCTCCTCAATCTGACATGTAAAACCCTTCCCAGGTTTTTTTTATCTCCAACTTACTCTTCCACATTGATTTCACAATAATCTTCATTCTAGCCAAAGCAGCTTACTTGTTAGTCCCTGTGTTTGACGTTCTACTTCTTGACTCCAAGTCTTTTCACAGGCCCAGGGTCATATAGCTAGTAAGTGTTGATGGCTGGATTTTTGAACTCAGGTATTCCTAACTCAAAGTGGAATACTATATCCACTGTACCACCTAGTTGACTTTAAGAGTAAGTTTAAAACTTAGTTCCTACATGGCATTAGTCCCACCAAGTCCATATCCTTTGGGATGAGCTCTTTAATGTGCTCACAAAACCATCAATGCTTCAATAACTGTAAAACCTAGCCTGGATTCCAGTTCCAGTTCCTAGATTCCTGTAGCTCACTCTCCTGAACAAGAACTCCACTCCCTTCACTTAGAATGGATAAAAAGAATGAGAGAACTGGGAATGTTTAGAACAAGAATGTTAAGAACAAGAACAGAGGCCCATTTGGGGCATGGGGAGAAGGGTGTGTGGCATGTGGCCTCAGAGCCCTTTAATACATGGTCTCTCACTGAATGCTATAAAAGAAAGAGGCACTTAGCTTCCTCGGACACAAATGAAGGAAAGAGACAGTGGAAACTGATTCAGGCCTTTTCGAGAATATTAATAATTCCAACTATGCAGCCAATTGAAAAAAAAACTCCTCCCAACCATACAGTTGCCCAGCCAAAACTGGTAACAGAATGTCCATGTATGCTCACAGTATCCTCAAGGCACTTTCCTTATATGTCATCAAGACTTCCTTAGAAGCAAACTCCTTAGCATCTTCTATGTGGAGAGGTTCAACAGCTAAGAAAGCTGAGGGACTCTGTACATGTGCTGGCCTCCCATTATATTACCTTTAACTCTTAAAGAATAATAAAATACTAAAATCAGAAAGGACAGTGATCCTAGTTTAAAACACAGACATCCTCCCTACCAATGGGAAAATCCCTTCTACACTTTTTACTTGAGCCACAAGAGCTCAGCTCACTACTTTGTTAGACAGCTCATTCCATCATTGGACAGTTGTAACTGCTATGCAGTGCTTGCTTACACTAATGCAAAATATGGCTCCTTACAGTTCATATTAATGCTTTTTGTACTGTGGTTTGCAATAATACAGAAAGTCTATCCCCCTTTCCAACTAACAGTCCTTCACAGATTTGAAGAAAGATATGTCACCTTTGTCTTGTCTTCCCTACACTAAACATTCCCAGTTCTCTCAGTGTTTCTCATATGACGTGATCTCTAAACTTTTCATCCCCCTAGTCACCCAGTTCACTTGTGTAGCGTGGGAATATTACTTCTCTTAATGCAACCTGAGCTTACATTAGCTCTTTAGCAGCTCTATAATGCTGTCGCACACATTGAGCTTTGATCCACTAGAATCTCCAGGCCTTTTTCACATAAACTGCTGTCAAGCTTGAGACTGTACTCCCTCAGACTGTACTTGGGCAACTGATTGTTTTTAAGATGAAGGACAGGATTTGGGCCTATTATATTTCGTTTTAATGTTTTTTTCCCAGCTTATTTTAACAACTAACATTTTTGCCATTAGGACTTTTAAGTCAGAAGTTGAAGGTATAGACTAAGGGAAAGAGATGCTGATAAAGAGGTAGGAGAGCACTAAACACAGACCTATCTATTGGACAGTTTTGTTTAGGGACTTCCCTGATAATTTATTCACTTAGTCAATAACATTTCTTGAATTGTAGTGTGTGCATAACACTTACTAGGCTTCATGGAGGTCATACAAAGAAAAAAGGTATCATATTTGTCCTCCAGAAATTTGCTATCTAATGAAAAGCTAAACAATTAACATGATAATAAAAAAGGAAGGAATTACTACCTCCATTTTAAGAAAGAAGAGAATGAGACATTGAAAAAGTCACATATCAGAATAAAGTAGAAGTCTGGTCTTAGGTTTTTCATTCCTATTTTAGTCAATTTAAGTTCTATTTATTTACAGTATTAAAGCAAGTCAAACATAGGAACCTTCAAAAATTTCATAAATTAGTTAATATTTCATATAGTTGAGATATTTTGTTTTTACATTGCTCTTGTAGTGGAGGTTGAATTGGTGCCATTACAGACAACTTGAACCCAGAGCTCCCCCAGAAGCTTCCAAGAACTTCAGGGACAAAGAAGCTCAACATCTGAGTGGATATTTGATATGGTAAAGTCCCTGACTGCTAACAGCCATGTGAACCAGGAGTGGGAAACCTGCAGCCTGGAGGTCACATGTGGCCTTCTACGTTCTTGGGTGTGGCCTTTTGACTGAGTCCAAGTTTTACAGAACAAATCCTTTTATTAAGGGGAGTTAGCTAGATAGATAGATACAGAGAGAGAGAGAGAGAGATGTATATATATATATATATATATATATATATATATATATACATATATATAGATGGATATTTATAAAGGGCCACATATGGCCTCAAGGCTACAGATTCCCCACCCTTGTAATAATTGCAGAAAGGACTTTTTACTTTGGTAAAGATACAGAAACCCCTGAATAATTCCTTGGTCCCTTTCTGCCTAGTGACAGCAGTGGTGGGGCAGGGTGCTGCTTCAGTTAAAGGGAGAAACAGTTTTATCTGGCTCTCTCTTCCTTCCATCTTCCAGGTCACATAATGTAACTGAAATTTCCATTATGGGGTAAGGAACGGCTTTACCCTAACATCATGGTGACCCCATTCACATGACAACTAGTGCAGGGTGACTTAACTGAGCTTGTGTTTGGGACCTCGGCTAAATTTTCCACTTTTGTCTCCTTTCCTCATTTCAGGTGAATGAGTTGTGTTTCTCAAGATGGATGTATGCAGGTAAGGTGACTATGTAAATTCAAAGGTTCAAAGGTCCTGAATGGAACTGAATGATGGAAATAGGGAATCTCTAAAAACTACTCCAGATTTTTACTGAGAATGAATAGCAATAAGGCGCAAACTTGGCCCATTTTATCAGGAGACTTCTTGTCCAGGTGATATATAAAATGCCTAATAATCAATTCCATAAATGGTTTTATGGTTAGCTGATTTTAAATACCAATCTCCTGGCTAGGTATAAAAGTAGTTAGCCCTATAGATTGTTTAGTTTAATTCTTATTGTCAATATGCCCGTATGTAACAGCAAGCAAAATAGGATTTTTTGATGTTTTTCTTTTTTGGAATTCGGTTTCCCAGCCTCAGGTTTACATGCCTCTCTGTTCTAGCCAATCAGATACAGGTATGCAGGCTCTAATCAATCAGATGCTGAGAAGAACTGTGTGTGTATAGAGAATCTGCCCTTTAAAAAGCAGGCATTAAGGGAGTGAGAGCCACACAGTGCTCAGAGGGTAACGAAGTAGCTTGAGTGCTTGGAGGGAAGGACTAGTCTAAGGAAACTTGTTTGTAGGGAGCCCTAACAAATAAGAATGCCTAAGAGGGTGCTCACTGGAGTGGTGATGTTCAATATATTGTTAAATATTACCTCCTGGTATTCTACTCCAAATAAATACTTTGGTTTTGCGTTTAATGAAGAGAATTTATTATATTTTGTGAATTTACCCGGGGAAATATGTCTGCATAGTCATAGTGGCTGCTATGGGTATTGAATTGGCAGTATACCTTATGAGAGTCTTTTGTGTTTTGGAGGAGTGAGTGCATATGTGTTTGTGTGTGTGTAAGAAATAAATAATTGTCCCCATACAAGATTCATGTTATGCATGGGTTACCTTTCTACCCCCCAAATTAGAGAAAATCCAAGACGTGATCCTAAACCTAGGCTATGGTAAATTTTCCTCCCTGTGGCCTTTCTCCCTCACGGGGCTTTAGGTCTAATAAGCTGAAAAGTATGAGAAAAGAGAATCTAATCTTACTAATTAGAGACTGGGTTCTCCCAGAACGGAACCCCATTCTAACTGCATGCCTGGGTCCAGAGCAGAGGTGCTCCTTAGTGAGAGGAAGCAGGTACAGTACTCTGTCCCTGTGGGCCAGCAACTGTTTCTCAATTCTATACCTTCATTTTTGGAGTGTCTTGTAATTGTATACCAATTTTACAAAAACAGGAAAGACGTGGGCTCCTCGAGGACAAGGGTTAAAAGAAGGTAAATAAAATTGTGAGTGGAGGAATCAAGAGATGCTCTCAGGTTTCAATTCTTACTAAAAGGCTACACAGCAGAACCAGAAATTGGAGAGCACCGTCGAAAGCTCTATGTCATAGAGTCTATGAGAATCTGAGTATGGGAAAGGTAGAAAAAAATGGCATCAAGAAGGCAG
>CM053584.1:178989416-179006970 GCA_028627135.1 Pseudochirops cupreus | reverse complement strand
GGTTCGCAGTGCTGATATGGTTCCTCGTAGCCGAGCTGACTTTAGTGGGAAGTATCTTTGTGTGCGTTTTGGGGTTCCAGGATTGGTTTAGAGTCCTATTTTATGGGTATTTTGGGGTGGCTATGTGAGAGCTGCGATATGTTGCCGCTTCTACGCCGCCATCTTGGCTCCGCCCCTCCACCCATCTTCTTCTTTTGATTCTCAGAGGATAAGGATGCCTTCCTCTTTGCCAAGGATAATCCTTGAGCCCCCACCCCCACCCCACTCCGTTATTCATCTATCACTCAATAGTTCAGATAGGACAAAGCTCTGGGCCTGAGCCAGGAAAATCTGAGTTCAAATCTAATCTCAGACACTAGTTGTATGACCCTGGACCAGTAATTTAACTTTTCTGCTTCAGTTTCCTCAACTGTAAAATGGGGATAATAATAATAATGCCTACCTCCCAACACTGTTGTGAGGATAAAATATTTGTAAAACACTCAGCAGAGTGCCTAACACATCAATGTGCCTAGTACTTAATGTTTGTTTCCTTCCCCCTTCCCCAACCTTTCTGTCTCATCTTAAATATTTCTCTTTAGGCCGGCTCTTTAATTCCTGTCTTCTAGACTTAAATAAGTTTTACAAGGGTCCTGCAAAATTCCCTTCTCTCAGCCCTGACCTCCAATTTCTATGTCCCATTCCCTTAACTGCCAAAGCAAGACCACATTGCAAGCAAGCAGCCTTGAGAAAAACCTGGACTTTTATGAAGTGATGCTGTGTGAATGAGCAGAACCAGCAGAACACTGTGCACAGTAACGATCACAGTGTGCAGAGGCTGACTTGGACAGACTTGGGTCTTCTCAGCAACGCAAGGCTCTACGACAACTACAAGAGACTGATGATGGAGAATGTTATTCACATCCAGAGAAAGAAACTGGAGTCTGAGTGTGGATGGAAGCAGACTATTTGCTTTCCTTTTCTTTTGCTGTTTTGGTCTGTTTCTTCTTTCTCATGGCTCCAAACATCATGACTAAAGTAAAAATATGTTTCATATGAATGCATAAGGAAAGCCTGTATCAGACTGTACATCATCTTGGGGAGGAGGAAGGAGAAGGAGGGGGAGGAAATCTGAAACTAAAAATCTCATGCAAGTGAATGTTACAAAATTAAATAAATAAATTTTTTAAAAAAAGAAAGACTACACTGGCTATGTTCATTTTATCACCACCAAGTTACTCAATATCTTCAACCTGGTTTACATTTCCACCAATGGTAAGTTCCATGACAACTTTTGTTTTCTTTATTAGTTGGTCCTTCCTCCTTCCATTCCCTAAGAGTGTTCCCCACCCAAAGCTCTACCCTGGGTCCTCTTCTTTCTACTCTCGTCCTTTTACAAGACAAGACTTACAAGTTAAAAAGACTCGACAAGGTCATCAGACCCTGTATTTTACAGAGAAAACTGAAGCCTAGAGAGGTTATTAGATGTAGCCAAAAGTAGTAAGTGACAGTCTGGATTTGAATCCAGGCCCTCTGCCTCCATATGCAGCAATCTTTTCATTAAGGTAGCTGACAGCACATTGAATAGAGTGCTATCATCTCTAGTTGGAAAGATTTGATTTCAATGCCAACCTCAGACACTTACTAGCTGTGCGACCCTGAGTGAATCACTTCACTTGTGTTTGCTTCAGTTTTCTTAACTGTAAAATGGAGAAAATAAAATGGCACCTACTTTGCAGGTAAAAAAATACAGTGCCGGGAACAAAGAAGGTGCTTTTGTTCAGTCATTTCTCAGTTGTGTCTTCATGACCCCATCTGGGGTTTTCTTGGCAAAGATACTGGAATGGTTTGTCATTTCCTTCTCCAGCTCATTTTACAGAAGAGGAAACTGAGGCAAACAACATTAAGTGACTTCCCCAGGGTCACAAAACTAGTAAGTGTCTGAGGTCAGATTTTAACTCAGGAAGATGAGCCTTTCTGACTCCAGGCCCAGCATTCTGCCACCTAGGTGCTCTTATAGAATGTGCTATATAATGCTTATTCCCTTTCCCTTCCCTACACCACCATTTTGCCTTTAATTCCAAATCCAGAATTCTCTCCATTATACTATGGTACCTTCACCTAAGGAGATCTCACCCCATACTATGGCTTCAGTTATTACTTCTATGTAGATGACTCAATATCACCAGCCCAAGCTCTCTCAAGTCAAAATTTTAATTCCTTAGACCTCGTCTGTATGTTCAGCCAGAGCCTCAAAATTACTAAATTTGGAACTAAGTTCATCACTCACTTTCTCCATTTAATAAACACCACCACCACCAAAAACAAACAATTAGTCCTATATAGCTTGTTAACTTTCCTATTTATGGGTGGTTTCAATCAGTCCTGACTTGTAACCCCAAAGACATCTTTGACTCTTTCCATTTTCAATGAACTGCCAAATCCTGTTGAGTACAAAACTGCAATTTTCTCTCCTTACTCTAATTCTTTTCACTCTGATCTCAGTAGTTAGGATTCTTGTTGCTTTTCTTCATTTTACTATTTTAACAGTTTACACAGTTTCCTGGCCTCCAATCTCTCACCTCTCTTATTCGTCCTTCACACTGCTGACAAAAGTCATCTTCTTAATGTGTGGGTCTTACTACCATGTCATCCTCCTGCTTAAAAGCCTTCAATGGTTTCACATTACCTACAAGATAAAAATACAAACTCCTTGCACTGTCATTGGAGGACCTCAACAATCTGGATCCAAATCTATTTGTCAAGTCTTATTTTTACTAACTGCTCCCTGTTCTTATCTTGCCTTCTCTTTTCTAAGCTCTATTTTTAAAATTGTAACTTACGAACAAACGTTCCAATACACAAAAAACAAGAAATAGGGCTCTATAAGAAAGTAAATTTTTTATGTTATTTCTTTTTAAAATATATTAGTATAAACACTAACAAAATTGCTGTCTTTTTTTCTGAACTTCCTTTTGATTTCTTTTCTGTGTTACATTGATGCTCTTTATCTGAATAACTACCACTACTCAAATAGAAACCCTCCCTTTCAACATAAAATTCAACATATATTTGTTTTGTCCAATAAGACAAATCAACATATTGGGCAGGTCTAAAAGCATTCACAACAGATTGAATATGAAGGGGTAAGACAGTGAAGCACTGACACCTAGGTTTTGAGCCTGGGTGACTAGGAGGATGGTGCTACCTTCAACAATAATTGTGAAATTCAGAAAAGGATTTTGGGGGGAAAATGAGTTCATATTTGGACATATATGTTTATGTGCCCATATGAGGAGGGAGGAAGGGGAGCAGGGGGGCATAAAAGCAGGGAAGCATATAGAGGAGGGAGATAGGGAGGGAAGCATATACACAAACGGGTACAGAGGAGGAGAGGCAGACACAAATGTGAAATGTATGTAATGAAAAAATACATCTTAAGATGTGGTCAATGTGATTTGTTCTCTTTGTACTTACTCATGACAATGGAGGGTTCTATAAAGCAGGAGTCTCCAAAGTGGGGCACACCCAGAAGCACAAGATATCCATGAGAGTGAAGAAGAAAATATATCAAAACATCATCTGTATTTTTTATCTAAAAATAAGAAAAATTTAATTTTGCTAATATTAAACACATGAACTGACATGACATTGGCATCTTGATTCTTAGCCTGTATGTCAGTTGGACATACTAGGTCTCCATATCCTTTCAAAGTGAAAACTGGGAGAAGTGGAGTTTAATTCTAGAATCCCTTGGGAACACACAGTTGAATTGTACATGCTCAGAATCTGTAGGTTTAGGTTGCCAGATGCTCTGGATGGTTCAGGTAAGTCAGTTCTGTTACCTTGGCCCTAGTAAGAGATGACATTATTCTTACCTACCCCTTGCTGGAACCTATCTTAGTACCCCAACTCAGCACTCTCTTCCCTCTTTTTATTCTCATTCCCAGCACTGTACCTAGGAGGAAGATAAGTCCTCAAAAGTGTCATAGCCAGGGTTAGGATGAAGGAAATTGGACTATGCTGGGCTGGGCCCTCACAACTAGAAGATGTGCAACCTCTCTGAGGGAGGTACGGCAAAAGTCTTTTGGCTAGGAAACAGACAGGAGGTTGATTTGTGACACCCCTATTTCTTCCCCGATACCATACTCCCCTTCACCACTAAGATCTCTCCTTCCCCTTTTCTCTCCCCATTCCACTCACCCTAATCAACTTTATATGCTTAAAAAGTCAGGCTCAATAACTCAACAGAAAATCTTAAAATAGAAGAAAATCATCAAAAGCAAAAAAACCCCAACAATTTTCTCTAAAGGTGAATTTTATTCAGTAGGGGTCCGTGCGTGCGTGCGTGTGTGTGTGTGTGTGTGTGTGTGTGTGTGTGTGTGTGTGTGTGTTTTGCTGGGAGTGGACCTGGCTACCTCTGAGAGCAAGCAACCTGTGCACACCCTGACACCACCCATGAGCTGCCCTCTCTGTTCTTGTTCCAGAGCAGTCATCAGGGAGGCACTCTCCTTAAAGCCTGTCAGGCTCCTGTTTATGGGCAGGCAGAATCTGTTTTCTCTTTCTGGTGGGACTTGAAGGGGTATATATTTAAGGGTTCAGTATGGTGGTGGTAATTATCTTTAACATAGGTATATGGAAAGGCATAAAATTCACAAAGTGAATACAATTCAAACTAAGGTGTGCTTTTGGTTATTTAAGTGAAAGCATGATAAAGCATTTATTAAGCGCTTATTACACTTCAAATGCTATATTAAGCACTGGGAATACAAATACAAGCAAACTCTGCCCTCTTGGAGTTTACATTCTTATATGGAGAAACAGAAGGGCAGGATTAGGGGAAGGAGCTGTATGTATGCAGCAGCAGGGTTTGGAAATGCCTGAGAAATATTGTGGTGGCTTGGTTCCGGGAAAGATAAGGTGAAAGCTCACTTATCAGCCCAATATGCCAAGGATAGATTCCAGGATTCTAGTAAGAAAAGGATTTGGAAGAGGAGGAGGATGGCTGGAGTACAGGGTATGCATGGGACAGAAATGACCAGGAAGTTTAAGTATGCAATCTCACACAGACGTTATTTGGAAGCAGATTTCTTGACATCCACAGTCCCTTATTTTCCAATATATAAATGAATGTATATAATAAAAGTCTGTGAAAAGTTAGACACTTCAATTTGGCCCCACAAACATTTATTTATTAATTATGCACCTACTACATCATGATCGAGCACTGGGGATAGAAAAACAAAAGCAAAACAGTTCCTGTTCTGAGGAAGCTTACATTCTACTGGGAGAACGAACAAGTACACATTTAAATAAATTCAAAACACATACAAAGTAAAGGTGATGTGATAGCTGGCTAGAGGGAGAGAATTAACAAGCAGGGGAACCTGGGGAACTAAGGAAAATTTTTTTTTGAGATGCAAAGTTTTTTTCACCATTAGGGAGGAAAACTGAATATTAATGAGATAGAAAGTAAAATGGTACCTTTTCATTATAATCACCTTTAAGATATTTTTCATGGGTTTTAGTGATTACAGTCTGTAAATCTTTACCATTTCAGCTGACGGCATCAGAAACAAGTATCAAAATAAGATGAACTAGAATCAGATCTTTGACTCACATTAAAATGTTAAACTGAGATTTTCCAAAAATAACCATACTCAAACACAGTGTTCTCAAAAATAATGAAGTCATTCATATTCACTTTGCTTAGTGAGAGCAAAAAGATTTTTTTGTGCCCATTAATTTTTTTTAGTTATCTTTATTTCATCCTTCAATTTTATTCTATTTTGCCTATGTACATAATAGAGTAGCAAATGTACATAACTTATAAATATACTATATTAGAGAGTACTCAAAATTTTTCTTTTAAAATTAAACGAGCCTAGCATAAAGTTTTCCTATTTGTTGCTTGTTTTCAGCTTCTGGTATTAACAGTTAAGGAGCAGGAAAGCTGGTATAAATGGTGCAACAGCATTGGCGTCAGTTGATTTGGGAAATCAGTTCATTTCTGACTCTGAATTCTCAAGGCAAATGGCAATTCTTCAGTCCTCCTCCTTCTATATATATATATTTAGTCATTTTCTAGCTCGTATCACAGTTACTTTGTAAATACCTTGGGCCCTATAATTCAATTAAGTAATCCAATAAACATTTATTAAGCAACTGTATGCTTCTTGAAGGTAGAGACAACCCTGCTTTTCACAGCATCTCCAGATGGAAGGCTATGTATTCCAAATCTCTAATTTTAAAGATGGGTAAACTGGGTTTCAGAAAGGTTAAGTGAGTGACTTGCTCAAGGACACCCAGGCAATAAAGAGCAGAGCTAAGATTTAAACTCAGTTCCTGTGCCTCCAAGTTCAGTGTTTTGTCACTGCACCATTGTTCAGTGCTCTTGCCACTGGCATCTTTATATCCTTGATGCACTTAATATTCACCATGCACTTAAAAATATATATATTTGTTGAATTATACTAAACAATTCAGGTTCCCCATAATAGGCACAGGTTGGAATTGAGGAGATTGATGCTGCTCCTATGAGAGAAATATCCAAGATCCACCCCCAGAAAGAACAGGGTTTGAGATTATGGTCTCAATATCGAGACTAAGCAAAAGAATCAATCTTCAAACACTATTTTTACCAAAGTGACTTCTTAATGAACCAAAGAGAATAAAAATAAAATCTACAACCTACCCTTCAAGATCTAACATCAATTATTTTCCCATACAGCTCTAATCTTGCCATTTATTACTCTTCAACATGATCTGCATCAATCCAGTATTTGTGCCAAGCTTTGTTCATTCTGGTCCATTTGGTATGCTCTCCCAAATTCCTTCCATCAACCTATATCCATTACTTTCTTCAAGAAACCTTCCTTGGCAACACCAACCCCAGCATAATTACTTCCTCTTAATTTACATATACTCTTTCCTATCTGTAGCTATGTGTCTGCTTATACATAACATTTTAACTATTCTGTTTTCACAAAATCATTTCTCCCCTCTCTAAACAGAGCTAAGTCTTCAATTTCTTTCATATTTCACTCTTTGTACAGAAGGTAGTTAAAAATGTTGCTGAATGACAAAAAGTAGCCTATTAGCTAAGGATAAAATGTATGGACAAGAAAAAAAGTTTTAAGATATGTGTGAGGTACTAGGTATACAAAAACAAAAATTTCTGTCTTCAAGGAGCTGAAATTCTACTAAGGAATGGGGATCAGAGAGCAAGATATATAATCCAGCTGGGTTAATAAAACAAAAACAATGAAAACCTTATGATTATGTCAATAGATGCAGGTAAAACTTCTGACAAAATCCAACACTCATTTTTGTTAAAAAGCAAGCAAACAAACAAACAAAACAAAACCCTAATTAATAGAGGACTAAATGGATTTTTCCTTAATATGGAAAATTGTACCTATCTAAAACAAAGAACAAGCATTACATATGATGGAGAAATAATAAAGAGATACTTGTAAAGATCACTTGTTTTAGTATCACTGTTACTATTTGATGTAGTTTTAGAAACATTTGCTATAGCAAAAAGATAAGAAAAATAAATGGAAGGGATAAGAGGAAACAAAATTGTCACTTTTTGAAAATATGATCTCCTACTTTGAGAATCCTGAAGTTTAAAGCTAAATGAAACAATAACTTTGACATGGAAAGATACAAAGAAAAATTCCATTCCAAATAAGGACAAAATGTATAAAATATTGGGGAATTAGATGAATACACATATAGAATTCTTTTTAGAGAAACAGAGAAAGACCTAAATAAATGCTCATCATTGGGCCATGCCAATAAAAATAACAACGTTAGCTAAATTAATTTACTTATTTAGTCTCAAACCAAACTACTGAATAATCTAAAAATTTAGGGAAAAAAATAACAAAATCCATATGGAGGAATGAAAAAATCAAGAATCTCAGGAATAATATTTTTTTTTAAGTGGAAAGGAAGGCCACTTAGTAATACTAGATATTAAACAATTTAAGTTGGGACAAAAATTGGTTAAAGTTGATCCATGAGACAAATTAGGACCAGAAGACCCAGAAACCAAGAATTCTAGTAGAACAGTGCTTCCTAAACTCAAAGATGTCAACTACTCGAGGAAATAAAATATTCACTATTCAATAAAAAATACTGGAGAAACTGGAAAGAAGTCTTGCAGAAATTAGGTTTAGAATAATACCTCAGAGAATATATAACATGATACGCTCCAAATTGATACATGTTCTAGATATAAATGGCCATACACTATGGATAAAGAAAAAGGGGTTTTGACCAAATAAGGAATTGAGACCATAGAAGATAAAATAGATAACTCTGATTAAATAAAGTTGAAATAGTTTTACACAAACAAAATCAAGGCAGTTAGATTTAGAAAGGAAGGAATTAACTAGTAGAAGTTACTTATCACAAGTTTCTGCAATAAAGGTCTGATATCTAAGATATATAGAGACCTAATTGTATATAAACACACACTACTTATTTTATATATATATATATATATATATACACACACACACATATATACATATATATTGATAATCATATCTACATCTATATCTATCTATCTATCAGAACAAGAGCCATTTCCCAAAAGACAGCCAGAGGATATAAATAAGTGGTTCTCAAAAGGAGAAAAGTAAGCTATCAAGAATCATGTGAAAAAAATCTCCCAAATCACTAACAAGTGAAATGCAAATTAAAACAACTCTGAGCGTCTCTCCTATACCCGCCAAATTGGCAAAGACGACAAATGAAAAATTGCAATTATTAGATGAGATATCATGGAATAGGTGTATCTATGTTTTAGTATGCATTCAGTTACCGGTCAAGACCATCACACCACCAGTTCAGGAGTCTCATATCAGAATAATTCACTTCTGCAGGGACTGGGCACAAGGAGGTTAAGATTCTAGTGAGCAGGATTAAGAAGTACGGCAGCAGTCAGGATGGCTTGGGTAGATAAGATGCCAAGAATATTCACTCAACAATTTGAAACTATGATCAAAGGGCTATAAAATCATGCTATATCTTTGACCACTATTACGTCTATATCCTACAGACAAAAAGGAAAAGAATTTATATGTGCAAAAATATTTATAGCATATCTTTTAGTGGTGGCAAAGAATTGGAAATTGAGGAAATGTCCATCAATTGGGAATGGCTGAATGAGTTGTTGTACATGATTGCACTAGAATACTATTGCGCTATAAGAAATGACAAGCAGGATGCTCTCAGAAAAATCTGGAAAGACTGACACATACTGATGCAAAGTGAAAAGAGCAGAACCAGAATACTGCATACAGTAACAATACTGTATGACGATCAACTGTGAATGACTTAAATATTCTCAATAATACAATGACCCAAGATAATTCTGAAAGTTATGATGAAAAATGCTATCCACCTCCAGAGAAAGAACTGATGGAATCTAAATGCAGATTGAAGCATATTCTTTATCTACTTTATTTTTCTATTTTTTCTTTTTTTTGGTCTGTATTTTCTTTCATAACGATGACTTAACATAGAAATACATTTTACATGATTGCACATGTCTATCAAACCGCTTGCCTTATCAAGGAGGGGAGAGTAAGGAGAGAATCTGGAATGCAAAAATTTTTTTTAATGTTAAAAATTGTTTTTATGTGTAATTGGGGGGGGGAGGGAAATAAATTATTAATTAAAAGAAAAGAATATTCCCTCAAAAGAAATAGAGAAATCAGGAGGGGTAGATTTAGAGAAAAGATAATTGTGTCCATGTTGAATTTAAATGCCTACTGAACATTCAGGAAGAACTGTCTAATAAGCAACTCAAGGTACAAGAACAGAGCTTAAGCAGAGAGGTGAGGTTTGGAAATGTAGATTTAGGAATCATTTGACTAGAAGAGATACCTGAATCCATGGAATTACCAAGATTTTTAAAAATGGAGCAGTTTTAAAAATGTTTGTTGTTAGCCTGCTTTTCTTCTTTAGAGAAGTGCCTATTCATATACTTTGATTAATTTATCCATTGGAAAGTGGCTCTTATAGGGAGAGAAAAGACACAGGCCAAGGACAGAGCTATAGAGTAAGCTCACACACAAAGGAGAGAAAAAGAATGATGATCCTGCAAAGGAGACTAAGAAGGATCAATCAGTCAAACCAGAAGAGAGCTACTAGAAAGTAGTTCAAGGAACTTCATGGTGGACAGAGTATCCAAAAAGAGAAAAGAGTGTCATACGATGCAGAGATAAGAACTGAGAAAAAGCCATGGAATTTATTGATGGAGATCACTGCTGACCTTGGGAGAGGGAGGGTGATAGACTCTAGATTACAAGAGGTTGAGAAATGAGCGAGAGAAGAGAAAAAAGGGTAAAATGTGTGAAAGCTTTCCCCTCCCCTTTTTTAGGAGTTTGGCTATGAAAAGGAGTCAAGATGAGAAGATAGCTGAAGTGGATGGTAGGGTCAAACGAAAGTTTTTGTAAGGAAGATCTGGGCAAGTTCGTACGCAGCAGGAAAAGAACAAATGGATAAGAAAAGGTTAAAAACTAGGCAAAGGTGATGAACAAATTGGCAAGTTCCTCTAAGAGACTAGAGGGGACAGGTTCAAAGATAACAAGCAAAGGGGCTCTTGTCAAGTTTTCTTATACAGAAAAAGGAACTTTACAAACAAAAATAAGTCAAAGAAAGCATGCTGCCACTAATTTAAGTAGAAAAAGGAATACAAAGTGTATGGATAATAATCTGGAAAGCCACTAAAAGGTACAATTATCAAAACTGAATAAAAAAATTGAACTAAAATTATGGGTTTTAGAGAGAAGGCAGTACAAAACTCTAATGAAAACACTAATACCTGCAAATCCAATTATACAATGGACTAAATGAAAAAAGTAATCTGTTTGGTAGTTTTCATTTTAAAGGGATGTGAATCAAGAGTAGTAAAATAGTTTTATGTTCATCAGGGTGCTATAATCTATAGCAGTACATTGTTAAGACGATGTATTCAATTCCATTTTCACATTTTTCTAAAGTATAGGGAATTTATAATTCTAGTCTTTTTGTGAGTTCTCTATCTAGAGACTGATACCCAAGTGGCAAATAATCTCCCAGGATCAATATATAGTGGGTTAGCTACCACAAGTTTCTGCTTTAAACAGGAATTTCTTCAAATTGAAGAATACAACCATCACACAGAAGGGAACTATGTGACTTACAAATGGGTGATGAGGGAAACAAGGAGAAAGCAAAGAATGAATGGAGATTGTAAAAAAATACTACCTTCCCATAGCTATTGTTCACTTTTATAAGTGAATACTTTTAAGCTTAATATAAAGTATACACTTAGTAAAAATATATTTGCGTTCATCCTTGATCATTAATATGTTTTTTAAAAAAGTCTCCATAATGTAGCTATTACTAAAAAAGCCCTAGAATACTGAGTTCAAAACAACAGTGAAAGCTGCTTTCTAAGCTTATTCCTTCTGTTGTGGTTTACAACCATGGAGGGCTCAGGAGAGTGTGAACAGCTATCTGTGGTACAGCAGTAATGTTTTATGGCTGGATGCCCAGATTGTCTAGCTCTGCACACTGCTCTAGTCTTTTGAGGGCTACCGAAAAGGAATGAATTCTTAAACAGCTCTTCATCCTTGCAATAGATTCTTCATTTGCAACTAATAGTCATTGAGTTCAATTCCAAAAACAGCACAAATGCTCCAAAAACAAGTACTTAGTCACAATTTACAGCTTGTAAAACTGCAATTTTCATAAAAGAAAAATATAGTTTAAATGTTTCATTTTAAACAGGAAGCATGGACAATTATTTCAAACATACAAATTGTATTCCTCATTGTTTTGACACCAAATTGCCTATTCTCTATACAGTGTTATATAATTATTTTAGAAGGAATACTTAATCTTTTAAATTGCTATATAAGTATAGTTTACACAACAAACATTCTTAAAAACTTGAGAGTAAACTGAACTTTTAGAAGGTAAATTAAATCCTAAATTCACCAAGAGAGCTAAAAATTTAAATCCTATTGAGAATTCCTTTATAATAAGGCAATCCTCTTATCCCCTCAGTTTTTGTAAAGTCCAATTCTGTAAAATCACATTTGCTTAAAAGTGAAAGTTTATACTACTTACTCGAAAGGTCTCATGTTTGCGGTTTTATTTCTAATTATCTACTACAGAATCAAAGTACATAAAATTATTTGTGATGCTTCAATTATACAACTAAAATTCAAATACCACAAATATCAGAGAACAGGATAAAAGTGAGACTAATCACTAATCACTCAAAATGTTTATTGTTCCTCAAACTCAGGTGCTAATTAAGATTTTTTTTTTTTGGACTGAACCTGTGATTCCACAGGCATAAGGAATTTCTGATAAAAGGAGATTTTAACTTTTTTTTGTATCATGGTTCCCCTTTGGCAGTCTGATGAAGTCTATAGCCTCCTTCTCAGAATACTTTGAAAAAGTACAAAATGAAATAAGATTATAAAGGAAACCAATTATATTAAAATAGTATTCAAAATATTTGTAAAAACGAGTTCATGGAGCCCAGCTAAGAACCTCTGAAATAAGGAAACTATCATTGCTGATCTGTACTTGCTCTGAAGTTATTGTACATTAAGGAGTTGTCTGGGACACTGAGAAGGCAGTGACTTGTCCAGGATCACACAGCCAATTAGAGGAGGTTGGACCTGAGTCCAGATCCTCTAGTCTCTCCACAGTGAACTGCAATATAAGGTACACAATTGCTGACGTATCTCAGAATTAGATACAAAAAAAGACCAAAATAATTGCATTTACCAAATGTGCACCTGTGGTATAAGTATTCAAATAGTAGTTTAGATACAGATTACCAAGTATTTTCAAACTTAACAACCTGGCCTACTTCCTTTCTGTACTATCCCTACTAAAATTTTTTAAAAAAAAATCAAGTTTAATGTTTTTATCTCACCCCTTCACCTAGGCACCCTTTAAAATCTCTAGTTTCCTTCAAAACTCAGTTGAAGCACTGCCTTCTAAATGAAGCCTTTTCAGATTCCCTAGCTCCTAATACCTCCCCTGCAGAAATTACCTTGTATTTATTTTGTATATACTTTTATATGTATATAGTTTTATATTTACATATTATCTGCCTAGTCAGAAAGTAAACTACTTGAGGGTTGAAACTGTTTATTTTTTTTTTGTATCCCCAACATCTAACAGAGCCCTAAATAGCAATCCCTTCATAAATGCTTGTTGATTAAGGGAACTTTGCAAAGTTCTTTCCTACCCTGATACCTATTTAGTCCACCCTCCTATGTCCTAATCTCTTGCCTGAAGATTAACTCTAGACTTCAAGATTTTCTAGAAAGCACAGTGCTATAAATGCTTTTTGATTCATTCATTCAAGTTAGTTTTCTCCACTGTCGTAGTTCCTACTATAGATTTTCTCTTTACTACAGTAAAGGAAACCTTCTCTTGGCCTTGTATCTACTTGGTCCATATCTTTTTAAATAAGGATGGTTCATGCCATCCTACTATTTGAAATAAGCATCTACTCAATGTCAAAAGAACTTTGTTTCTTATAGTGTATAAGAACATAATATAGGGATAGAGGGGCCTTTAGAAGCCATCCAGTCCAATTCCTTAGTTTTTATAGAAAAGGAACTGGAGGCACAGAAAGGTAAGGAATTTGCCCAAAATCCTATAGAGAAGTGACAAGTAGGATGGGACCACAGGTCCTCTGCCTCTAAAAGCAGTGCTTTTAAAAATATACCATGTTGTTTTCTTATAAAAACTTTACAAAGGACGTTCAAAATTGTAAAATTATCAACTATACATAAGCACACACTCCAATAATGGGGGGGGAAGGGAGGAGGGAACAAGATCCAAAAATGCCTATAAAAACTTTTTTAAAAATCTTAGCTCCTTAAGGTCTATATAGTAAATTATGGGAATGAGTGGTCCTCTACTTCATTTGCAGCATTTTAGATACTCCAGTAGCAATGAGCTTATATTAGAAATGTTACATTCTCCGCTTAATTAGAGGGGGAGGGGGTGAGAGGAGAAGGTTGAATAAAGTCCAACATGTTCTCAGCCAGTACTGTATTGCTGGGATTTTATCTTGTAATTCTTTCCAACTCAGAATCTCCCTTCACTGAAGAAAAAGGCTGCCCTGCCCCACCCCTGACCTCCTCCAGTTTGTTTCTGGAAAAGGGCCAGATGACAGCAGTTGGAAAAGCACAAATTTATCTCAGAAAGACCAGCTGTTTGGGGGAAGAGGGTTGACTTAAAGTTTCATCTATTCCTCAAATGACTCTCTTTTAAAAATAAAATCAATAAACTGTTAAATGCAATATTCCTTTGGCTTCTTCCCTCCAAATCAGTTGTAATGGAAAAAAGGTAAAAGCTTTTCTTTCATTGTTCTAGATAACACCTTTGGCAAACTATTTGCAAATACACCACTACAAAAATTTGTTCTTGCAAACAGGAAAACCTGTAATCAACATTTCATATCATACCCCCAAGTTGCACCTTCCAGAGAATAAATTTCAGAAGTTCAAATTGAAACGAAATGTCTCACATTTTTCAGATAGAACTGGTCAACAATATTAGCCTCAAGCTTATTTAATTTCATATAGTGACATTAAAACTGTGGTATCAATCAATAATAATCTGCAGTTTAGACCTAAAATACACTCTTAGCTCTTAGTTATCTTTTCTGAGATTAAAAAAGCTAGCGCTTTAAATATAAAAAAGAATTTAGCTTGAAGCACCACAAAGCATTATTTTATCTAACCTTATTGGTGTGGTTTTCTGTATGACAAGTTTCAAGTTATCCAGTTATCCCCCAGAGATAAATGGATTCTAATTACAAAAATGACAATTAGCCGTGATCAAAGGAAATGGAGAAGTTCTCTAATCCTTATCTTTTTTTAATCAGAATTTTCTTAGGTAAACTAAATGCAACCTAAACAATTCAGTGCTATTTCCTGTTGAAAAAGAAAGTTAAAAACTGAAAAAAAACATTTAAATTCTTATTTTGCATCACGTTTCTTTAGTTTTTCAAATGACTTACTCTGTAAATAACTTATATTGCCCCCTGCCACATAGATTTATCTTGGCCTAAAGGTAAGATACTTCTTCAATGCAAAGAAAGAATGTCACTGATGCTGATGTCTGGAATAAGGGATGCCACTGCCATACACACAACTATCAGCAAACTAAGTACCTAATATTGGTCACTAGCAACATATAATCATGGACCAATCAACCTGGGTCAGATGGAAACAGGAAACAAGAGTCTTGGTGCATTCACATTGCTCTTAGTGATCCAAAATTAAATATCTGAAATAACTTTAGGGAAGGGCCTATTTTCTAGAGTTTAAAAATCGTCTGTATGACAATAACCAGAAACAACCATCCATTCTGTTTGAAGTACACAGATAGTGAAGGAAAAGCCAAACTATGGCAATACAATATATGCCAGTCAGAAGCTACTAAACAACTGATGTAGCACTCCTTGAAGGCACTTAACTTACCACGACATTATTGTACACCATTTTGAGTTCCGAACTTGCAATTCATGTCTGGAAATAGTAGACCATTCAAATGGAGGTTTAGTTGGGATTTTGTCAAAGATTTGAAACAATTCAATATTTACCCACAGAACCAAGGTCAAAGAACAATATGATAGCTGCTACCCATCAAAAAAACCCAAACCATTTACTCCAATCATTCACTGGATAAGCAACCTTAATTTCTAAACTTCAGTTTAACACACAAGTGGTTTCTTAAAACAGGAAATCCTACATTTACATGTGCGTGTTTTATAGCTCTGATCAATTAGTTAAAATCCTATTTACAAATCACAAGTGGAAACAAATGTTCCTTAAACAAGTGAAAATGAGGTACTCCAAGGAACGTTATATTTTAACAGTACAGATGTTGCATGGCTCATTTTTTTTTCTATACACATCACTAGCTGCCCACAACGCCGTTAGAAAATTCACCTGATTTAAGAGAAGTATAAGAAACAAAATCACCATCGGCAGAAAACAACATCCGAGTTTTAAATTTCTCGATGCATATGCAAACGACAGAAACAAATTTCCCTTAATTTTATATTCGACACGACTCTATAATTTGAAGACTTCTTTTAAAGAGATACAATTATTTCCTCAAATCCATACAGCCAAACGAAAAAAGAAAAAAAAAGACCGTCTTTTATTTGTAAACGATCAATTCAAATCATACGGCTGCCCATAAAAGCAGGCAAATATATGTTCATATTTAAAAATAGACATTTCCAAATAACAATAATGAAAATCTGTCTTCCCACAACATCTTTTTCTATCCCCAGCACTGCTTTTTAAACAAACACGAGTGAATAAAAAAAAAAAGAAAATTCACCCAGGCATCATTTGTTTCTGGCCAAACGGCAAAGGAAAAACCGTGATGCCAGCACAACAGACCTCAGCTTCCCACCCCCCTCCCGCCCCCCGCCTTTTCCCCAAGCGTCTGATGGAATTGCGGAATTACATCCTTCTGGTAAAGCAACCTTCGTGAGTAGGCTTACCCAGTACCTCCCACCCAGACACCTCAACTTAGCCGAACAAAGACGTTCTCAGCATCCTGAGGCAAGTTGGGGCTCCCGAGGTTGGCTCCTGCGATGCGCAGGGCTCCCCGCCTGGGGAGCATCCCCGGGTCCAGCCGCACTCACCTCGGCTCCTGGCCCAGCGGCGGCTGCAGCTCGCGGCTCCGGCTTCACAGGAGGCTTAAACCTGTCAGAAGCCGCCCGGGGGCTTCGCTGCTTCTCTGGTGGCGGAAAGAACGCTTGTCCTCTCGGTTCCTCGGAGTCAAGTGCCGGAGCCAGGGGCAGAGATTCCCGCCTGCACGGAGTCCGGCCCGGGCGGCGGGCGGGAAGCGGCGGCGGCGGCAGGGAGAGCAATGAGGCGGCAGCGGCGGGTCCTGGCAGGTCCAGGTCCTCGAGCAGCCTCGACTAGCCCTCCTTCTCAAACAGGGAAGCCCGAGCCAGAGAGCGGCGGCGGCAGCGAAGCTGCTCCGCAGGAGGATCCGGGTGGAAGCGCAGGGCCGGCTCCGCTCCCGCCTACGGCTCGGGCGGGCCTCCCAGGGGGCGTCCAGCAGAGTGCTGCAGGCTAGGAGACAGCTCCGACAGCGGACAGGAGATGGAATGAATGAGAGGTGTTCACTGCTGCTGGGCGGCGGCGGCGGCGGCTGCTGCTCCTCCCGGGGCCCTCGCGCTGAGGTGCGGAGCTGCCACCGCGGCCATTTTGTTGCTCTAACTGACAAGAACACCTCCTCCTCCTCCTCCTCCTCCTCCTCTTCCTCCTCCTTCTCTCCCTCCCTTCAGACAACCTTCCCCCTTCCTTTCCCCGGCCCCCGCCAGACGGGGCGCTCGCGCCCCCTTCCCCGCCCCTCTGCGGCCTCAAACAGGAAGTAGTCCCGGTCCCTGGCACGTGACACGCACTGAATCTACATACAGGAAGGAGTTCTGGCCAATCCCAGGTCTTGCTCCTGCTCCGCCCCCAGAGCGCACCCCCCCCACCCTCCACCACTGGTGCTTCGG
>CM053584.1:178966706-178988916 GCA_028627135.1 Pseudochirops cupreus | reverse complement strand
AGTCCCTTAATGTAGAAGCTGCTAGATCCTTTGTTATCCTGATTGTATTTCTACAATATTCAAATTGTTTCTTCTTGGCTGCTTGTGATATTTTCTCCTTGATCTGGGAACTCCGGAACCTGGCTATAATATTTCTAGGAGTTTTCTTTTGGGGATCTTTTTCAAGAGGTGATGGGTGAATTCTTTCAATTTCTATTTTTCCCTCTGGTGCTAAGATATCAGGGCGGTTTTCCTAGAGAATTTCTTGAAGGATGATTTCTAGGTTCTTTTTTTGATCATGGCTTTCAGATAGTCCAATAATTTTTAAATTGTCTCTCCTGGATCTTTTTTCTAGGTCAGTGATTTTTCCAGTGAGATATTTCACATTGTCTTCTAGTTTTTCATTTGTTTGGATCTGTTTAATAGTATCTTAATTTCTCATAAAGTCATCAGCTTCCATTTGCTCCAGTCTAATTCTAAGGGAATTATTCTTTTTGGTGAGCTTTTGAAATTCTTTTTCCATCTGGCAAATTCTCCTTTCTAAGGCATTCTTCTCCTCATTGTCTTTTTGGGCCTCTTTTGCCATTTGAGTTAATCTGTTTTTTAAAGTGTTATTTTTCTTCAGTCAGGTTGTTGACTCTCTTTTCATGATTTTCTTGCATCATTCTCTTTTCAC
Source organism: Pseudochirops cupreus (assembly GCA_028627135.1). Lineage (NCBI taxonomy): Eukaryota > Metazoa > Chordata > Mammalia > Diprotodontia > Pseudocheiridae > Pseudochirops > Pseudochirops cupreus. Next base: position 178,988,261 of record CM053584.1, on the reverse strand, counting down.
TTCGGAATTTTTCCTCCACTTCTCTGACTTGATTTTCAAAATCCTTTTTGAACTCCTCCATGGCCTGTAGTCACTTTCTATTTTTCTTGGAAGCTTTTAGTGCAGGAGTTCTGACTGTGTTGTCTTCCTCCCATTCCATGCTTTGATCCTCTTTGTCCCCAAAAAAGGAATCTAAAGTTGGATTGCTGTGCTTGCTCTGCTTTCTTTGCTTGCTCATGTTGCCTGTCAATTCTTGACTTTTGAGCTCTTTGCTACTGTAGAACTCTGCTTCCAGAGACAAGAGCTTTGTCCCAAATTGCTGGGGTTTTTGCAGCTGCCAGAACTATTAATTGCGTCCCCTCTCTGTTGCCCCCCACAAGCTCTGGCTCACTGGTCACACACCTCAGGACCACCACCCAAGATTGTGATCCAGATTCAGGCAGGTTAAAGCAAGGGTGATTACCCTCTGAACGGCCAGTTCCCCCTGCTACAATCTGCAGGCCAGGAGCTCTGAAGCAGCCAGGTAGAGGCGGCTGCACAGCTGCTGTGTCTCCGCTGGTTCTTGCTCCAGCCACACTCTTTCCCCTACCCAATTCCAACAGAGATCTACGTTGACATTTTACTTTATTTTTGGCATTTATGGGTTGATATTTCTGGAAACCGCCACAGCTGCTCATGATTCACTCTCCCAAAGTCAGCTTCAGCTACTGCTGGTCAGGGCTGCCCTGGGGTTAAAATTGTGGGCTCCTGTGGGGCTGGGCTGGGCTCTCAACATGCTCTGATGGACCCTTCCTGTTTGCCTGCCGGGCTGCCTTCATCAGGAGATTTGTTTAGAGTCATATTTTATAGGTATTTGAGGTGCTTATGAGGGGAGCCACAGAGTTTTCCTGCTTCTATGCCACCATCTTGGCTCCGCCCCCATACATGAACTTTCTGATAGAAAGTTTGACTGGCAATTTATTGAGAATTTTTTTTGTTGTAAATTTAAAAATTTGCTGGCATTTAAGAAGTGTCTGCCAAAGGCAAAAAGGAACATAACAAGATATTGGTAAATGCCATAGAAATAATGAAATTTATCAGTGTAGCAGTAAAATGCAATGATAATACAATTAGTATCACAATAAAATACAGTGGTAGTACAGTGAAACTTTCCCTCTTTTCTTAACTTTCCAATTATTCTCAAGGGTGCCACCTTCCTAGTCATTCAGGCCTTATTACCAGATCTTGTTGTTCCTACCTTTATATTTGTCATATACATTCCTTTCCCTCTCCTTATACAGCTTTAACTCTAGTTCAGGCCCTCATAACTTCTCTTGTGTGGCAAATTGTACATTCTGGTCTTTAGGCTCCACATGAAGGGGATAATAGGATGAATAGTGAGTACTTCCCTCTTACCCCAAGGCCCTGCTCCCACTGGAACATGGACTCAGCTAAGTGAGATTGAACTTAGACCTCTTGCTGCCTTTTCTGCTTTGTATTTTCTTTACCAAGTAGATGATTGAATATCATTTCTAAGATGGATGTACTTAGGCTTGAAGGCAGTCTTATGAGATAGAAGATTTCAAGGTTCCAGATTCCATCTTTTTTGGAGCTTGCCACAGTAGTTTACATTGGGGAGGACATCCGATGACAAGAGAATTGGCCTGTTGTTTCATCATTCGGTCATGCCTGACTCTATGTCCCTTTGGACCATAACATGCCACTGTCCTTGAGGTTTTCTTGGCAAAGATACTAGAGTAGTTTGTCATTTCCTTCTCCAGTTCATTTTACAGATGAGGAAACTGAGGCAAACAAGGTTAAGTGAGTTGCCCAGGGTCACACAGCTAGTAAGTGTCTGAAGCCAGATTTGAACTCAGGTCTTCCTGACTCCAGGCCCAGCTCTCTATCCACTGAACCACCTAGCCACCTGTAGAGAATTGGCCTAAACTGATTATCAGCAGATGTATACCAGGAATTATTTGGATAGTACAGAATACTTTACTAACAGTACTGCTAAATGCTTTATGTTCGAATAAATTTTTAGTATATACCTCCCAATAGATTATAACTACTTATAAGTTAATTTACTGAATTCTATTTTAAATCATTCTGTTTATATGCCATGAGTCTTATGTTTATAATTTTTATAGGAATGAATTACCTGCCTCATAACTGATTCGTATTGTACATTAGATACTTTTTTACTCCCCCTTCCTGGGTAAATCCTAGACAGAAGCCAGAGTTTAAGTTATAAATAAGTTTGTCCCTGGGACACTGAGGTAGGGATTCAGTTATCTGAAGAATGTAAGAAGAGTCTCTTCCTTTTCCTCGTTCCCTCCCATTAGAAGCCAGACTCCCTAAAACTGAACCTGCTCCAGACCACATGAAGAAGGTACAGGATTCCATCCCCTGTGGGCATAGCAGTTCTTTAATTTTAGGCACTTCAATTTTAGGTAATGACTTGTAGCAAAGCACAGAGGTGTGTCAAGTTTGGGTACAGGAGGAACAGCTTAGCCACCTCTGTTTGGAAGTGTAAAGAGGAATAATTCGAAATCATACTGGAATGGTTGATTTGAAGTCTCTTAAGTATTTTATATGTTATTGTAAAGGCAGTAGGGAGCCATTAAAGGTTTTTTGAACAAGGCATTAACAAAGTCAGATCTCTGTGTCTTAGGAAACTTGACAATTGCGTGAAGGATTGGAAAACAAAAATACTGCAAACAAGAAGACCAGTTAGGAGGCTTTTACACTACTACAGGTAAGTGGTGATTAAAGGACTGAACTTAAGCCTAGAGATGGAGAAGTGGTATGGAGGTGAAATTCCCAAAAAACTTTAGCAACTACCAATTCAATATAGGGGGTAGAGAGGATGAGTAGTTAAGTATTATTCTGAGACTACAGACCTCAATGACTGAGAGGATTGGGGTACCTTAAGCAGAAATAGGCAAGTTTGGTGGAATAGGTTTAGTGAGGAATAGAGTTTTCTCTTTTGGACATGTTGTGTTGATGGCATATTGATCTAGAGATGTCCATTAGGCAAGTGAAAATATGACAGTGGGGTTCAGGAGAGACACTAGGATTGGCTATTGAATACATTGATTTGGGAATCATCTGTATTGATTGATAATTGAACCATAGGAGTAGAATAGAAGGGAGGGCTTAAGTCAGAGCCTTGAGGAACTTCCATGCTTGGGGATGGAAGAATGGGGAATTTGAGATGAAGTAGATAGACAGGTAGTAGGATAACCAGGAGAAAACAGTGTCATAAAACAAGGAAGAACAGTATATTCAAGTATAGGGCATGATTAATAGAAGTTGAAAATTTCAATTGGAAGCTACAGAAGGGTCCAGAAGAAAAGGTGTTTCTATCTAGGTAGTAAGACTTCATCAGTCACTTTTTATAGGTTGTTTATTTTCTTAAGCTAGTGGGATAAAAAGTGAAACTGGACTACTAGGGGTTGAGAAGTGATTGGTTGGTGAAGAAGTGAAGGCAAACTATAGGGATTTGGAAATGAAATTAAAGATCTAGGATGATAGCTTAAGGGAATGAAATAGGACAGGATGGGAGGGAGACTTCAGTGTATTTGTAAACAGTTGGGAAAATTAGGGTATATTTGAAGGTGGGAGATAATGATGAGGCATACTTCGAGCAGAGATGCAATCAGCTGTTCCTCCTGTAAGTAGAGAGGTTCTCCTGGGCTCTGAGATCCAGTAGCTCTTCTGAGACTCTGTGATGGGTAGATTGATTGAAATGCCTGAAGAAACAAAGGTTTGAGTTTCTAAGCATATTGATTTATTAAGCAGTACATGGCAATTGCAGTAACAGATTGGGACCAGACCTCCTCAGCTTAGCACTGGACCCTGAATACAAGGGGAGACAGATTTTTTTATACATTAAAAGAAAACAACTATTTGGAGAAAAGATTAGGGATTTTCCAAGTTGGGAGGAGGAGAGTGAACAGGTACAATACCCTGGAGTCAGAAAAAGAGGTATCCCACCCCCACCCAAGTGTCTTATATTCAATCAAAAGAACAAGGAACAGTAACTGACCAGTATAGGGCCAGTTTTCAGATAAGACATTTGTTGCTTGAGATTTATAATTGTGAGAAAACTCCTTATATCAGTCTTTAGATCTGACTGGGTTTCTGATAAGTATAACCTGGGTCCTTAGGTAAGGGTCTCTAGGTAACAGGCAGAGGTGGTCAAGTTTCTTAGCCAAATATGATAAAGTTTTCTCACAAGACAGAAATTGGACTAGACCCATAATCGAATTGAAAGAGAACTGAGTTGATACAGAATTGAGTCACAAGATGGAGTTCATGTGATTCTCTCAATTCCCTCAACTGAAAAAAATAGATAAGTGGATCATTTGTTAAGCTATTATGTGCCAGGCACTATGCTGGGCACTGGAGATACAAAAAATTAAAAAAAAAAACCACAAGAAAGTCCCTACTCCCAAGGAGCTAGCATCTGATAGAGAAAAACAAAACATTAAAGAGGAACTGGAGAGGAGAGTGAAGAGAAGGAAAATGCCCTAGGTAGTCTGTGTGGCAGTGGAACAGAGTAGAGAGTGAACCAGAAGTGGAAGGTGAGAGCAGTAAGGCAGGAATTTCTCATGACAGTTACAGGCAAGAACTCCCTGCTCACTGAGTTGGCCTCAGAGTAGAGTCACTGTGGGGGGTAAGTTTGAATGTGGAGCAGGAAGACTGAAGCCAAGGAGGAGAGGAAGGATAAATTTCAGTAGGTCTCACAGAGGCCTTGATTTCTCTCAGTAAAATCTGAGGCAAAGTAGACTTTGTGGAGAGAGCAGTGTGAATCAAGGAAGAGTTCCCTATAGTCTAAATGACCCAGGAAAGATTTGACCCCCTGAGTTTGTAATGACCTCAGAAGGCTGATTGGCAGGGGTAACACAGATTTGAAGCTTGGTAGGGCTTGTACAACAGTAGGACAAGGATGGAGAACAGAACTTAAAGTTAGAGGGTGGTATATATAATCATTCTGATGATAGTATGGAAAATATGAAACAGGGGAAAGGAAGGCCAGAGTAGGACAGCTGGCAGAGGTAATAGAGAGATCCAGATGGAGGAGCTAGAAGCCACAATGAAGAAGAAAAGTAGAGTTAGGAGGGATATTCACAGAGGGAGTGATAAGAATACTGGAGATAGTGGTTAGAATGGGGAGTTTGAGTTTCAAGATAATGAGGGAATTGAAATGATGAGGAGATCTAAATTCTGCAGGTTACCAAGGTAGAATAGAAATGTAGTTCATAAGAGTTGAGGTTGATAAAGAGTAGTCTAGTTTTCAAAAAGCCTTCTCAACATGACTATTGAAATCTTTAGGGATAAAAGAGTGGAGTTGGATGTAGGGAAAGGAAGATCTGAGCCAAGTGCTGAATAGTGAAAAAGGAAGTTGTGTAACTGTATAGAATGCTGAACTTGAAGTCAGGAATACCTGGGTTCAAATCCTGCCTCAGACGATTAGTTGCTCTGTGATGCTGGGTAAGTCACTTAACCTCCCTGTGCCTCAGTTTCTTCATTTGTAAAATGAGAGTGTTAGATTAGATGATCTTTAAGGTGCTTTCCAGCTCCAAATCTATGATGCTATGAACTGAGAGATTGATAGGTTAAAGTAATCAATCACTAGAATTTATTAAGTGCCTGTTCTAGGCCTTGTGCTAAGCACTGGGGTACAGAAAGAGGCAAAAGACAATTCCTTCCCTCAAGGAGCTTACAATCTAATAGTAGAGACAACGTGCAACCAAATATATACAAAGTAAGCTCTGTTCAGCATAAATAAGAAATAACTAATGGTGGGAAAGGTGTTGGAATTAAGAGGGGTTGGGGAAGGCTTCCAGTAGAAGATGGGATTTCAGTTGGGACTAAAAGAAGCCAGGGAGGTCACCTCAGTAGTCAGAGCAGAAAGAGAGAGTTTTAAGCATGGGCGACAGGCAGAAAAAAATGCCTGGACTTGAGTACATGTTGAAGAGTAAGGTGTAAAAAAGACTGAAAATGTAGTAAGGGGTTCTGTTATGAAGAGCTTTGAATGCCAAACAGAACATTTTGTATTTGCTTCCAGAGGCAATAAGTGACCACTGGAGTTTTGGGGGTTTTGTGGTGATACGGGAGTGACATGATCAAACTTGTGCTTTAGGAGAGTCACTTAAATGACTGAATGCAAAATGGATTGGAGTGGGGAGAAATTTGAGGTAAGCAGACCCACCAGTAGGTTGTTGCAATAATCCAGGCATGAGGTGATGAGAGCCAATACTAAAGTGATGGCATTGCCAAAGGAGAGAAGGGTGTGTGTTCCATCCAGAAAGCACAGTGGAATAGCTAGGTAGAATTAACTTAAAACTTTGGAGTAGGAAGATTGAGGGGTATGGGACTGAGGAATTAGGAGGTAGGGGTGTGTGGAATAGGGTTTGGATGATGATATATACCAGGAGTTGAGAGTCATGGGATGTTAAGGATGTGACAAGGTGTAAGAATGCTAACCATTGAGTGGAGGTCCTCTACCTTCAAAGGACTGGCATAGCAGGAAATGGGAGGTCTAAAGTCAAAATGAAGGGTTGCTCTTTGCACCGGAGATTCTTCACATCCTAACTGGCAGCAGAGGGTGGAAGTTACTTTATGCTCTCACAGATGGTGGTAGCTTTGGGGTAGATGGAAGAAGCTTGACTCAAGCCCCTATCAGCCTTTGCTCAGAGGACATTTGGTGCCCAGGAAGAAATGGAAGGCGCAAGACACTGTCTTACAGCAGTGACTGTGAGGTGCCAGTATTGAAAGTGGAAGACTTCTGGTATGCAGGAGGTCTTTTGTGGCAGGTGGAAGACTCCCCAGCCTGGCCTCAGGAAGCCTTTCATCAGGGCGGGTATAGCAAAAGATAGAAAAGGCACAAGGCAGTATTGTTCCAGTCTGAGGTCTTCTCCCCTAAGGAGGTTGATTGTGAGGAGGCAGTGATAGATTCCCTGGGCAGATGGAAGACACCCGTCCTGGTCTGAAGTAGACTTTTCCTTTGGGAACATGAAAGGACAGGGCAACATAGGCAAAGTGAATCCCAGAGTATAAGTTGTTGACTTCTGAAAGTAGAGGGGGGAATCTGAAAGTCGAATTGGGGGGGAGGTTGCAAAGAATATGTTAGTCTTTTTCTACTGGCTCACTGACTTAGTGTGTTGAGTCCATAAGAGAAGGAACAACCAGCCCTGTGTAAGTTCAGCAAGGGGTGGTATGTCTTCCAGAGAAAGCCAGGTTTCTGCTGTGAGCATAAAAAATGGAAGTAAGGTGCAGATTAAAGGATAGGTTTTTTTTAAAAAAAAAAAATAAGAGTTCCAGAAGGCACAGTTAGAAAAAGGCAGAAGAGGATAGAGATTAGGGAGGAATAAGACTGAACAGGTTAGGGCTATGAGAGTTTAGAAAAGGAATTTTAATTTTCAATTACAAGGATTAGAGGAACAGGAGGTAGGAATTTGCTTGTCATAAATTAGCATTAACTTAAAGAGTCAAGTGGCTGGGGCTGGGACCAGAAAATTGACTGTGTATAAAAGAGGGTCCAACAGTTTTCTGATATCAGAGGAGCATATGCTAAAGAAGCTTCTGTATCCTCTGAGGGACTGAGGACAGGCCTGGGACAGAAGTGGGGATATCTCCTTTCTTACTCCACAAAATGAAGGCTGCTGTGCAGGAATGGCTCCTTTTCCAAAGTACTGGATGATGTGGTGATAAAGACCTAAAAAGGGTGCTAATTTTTCAGGTGTAATGGTGGATAAGACTCTGAGAGAGACAGCCTAATACTCTCACTTCAAGAGCCCAAGGAAGAGCAGACTACTCCAGCCCCAGACTGCCTTCTTCCAGCTCAGGTCCCCATGGCCATCATTTCATCCAGAGAATCATCCCTTTGGAAATGTGACCTGTCAGCTGCTTCATCAGGGGCTATAGACCCTGCCGCCTTATATTGGAAAGGCCCAGCTATGAACAGTTCCTCTTTACTGTTACTGAAGACTGTATTTCTTTCATTGGAGATTTCATTCGTATAATTTCCTGTGTGTTTCTTGGTAGGTAAACTCCCAGATATTTTTTGCCTTCCATAGTTTTTTTGAAAGAAATTTTTCTCTCCTGTTAGGTTATGTTGTATTTTGTCAAAAGCTTTTTGTGTGTCTCTTAATAGAATAATGATTTTTGTTTTTGTTATCTACTGTGTGTAGTCTTTTATATTTAGTATTTTCCCAGTATTGATCCAACCCCAACATCAACCCAACCTGGTTATAATCTGTTTAATATGTTGCTGTAGCCTTTTTGTTAATATGCTACTCATTTTTGTGTTGCTATTAATTGGGGATATATTAATTTATCTTGCTTACTCATTAAAAATGTATTAATATTTTATTTGTTGTTTTTGTGTTGCTATCCTTAGGGATTTTTGGTCTGTAGTTTTCTTTCTCTGATTTGTCCTCCTTTGACTGAGGTTACATGTGATTAAATTCAGCTAGATGCCTTCATAGGGTCATGGATCTAGAGTTGAAAAGGACTTTATAGGCCAGCAGATTCCACTATCTTATTTTACAGATCAGAAAAGTCAGGCTTGGAGATGTTAAGGGACTTGTCTAAGGTCACAAAGGTTAATGTGACTTCAGAGGCAGGATTTGTTCCCAGATTCTCTGACTCCTAATCAGAATCTCTTTTCACTATATTACACTGCCTTTAAATATCAAGATCATATTTTTTTTCATAGAAGGAATTTGGTAGGATATCATCTTTTCCTTATAATTTCTATATTAGAATTAATGGTTATTTGAGTATTTGGTAGAATTTGCTCATAAATCAGTCTGGCTCTGTTTATTTCCCTTTGGAATTTCCTTTCTGCTTCTTAATTTCCTTTTTCTGAGACTAGATTATTTAAGATTCTCCACTCTTTTAATCTAGGTCTTTTACATTTTTGCAAATAGTAATCCATTCCATTTAAGTTATTGATTTTGTTAGCCTATAACTTAGGCAAAGTATTTTCTAATGATTTCCTTTATTTCTTTATTTGTTGTGAATTCTCTTTTTATGTTTTCTATATTGGTAATTTAACTTTTAGTTATTCAAATAGATTTACCTTTCTAGGTTTCTCTTGATACTTGGGTTTGCATTTCAGAATTTATGCTCATTTCTGGTCATTATCATTGTAAATATTTGAGAGGAACAGCACAAAGGCCAGTTTCAGGCAGTGGTCAGACGAGTAGGAAGGAAATCGGGAATAAAGGAGTGTTACAAAAACCTAGAGAGGAGCAAGAACTTAGAAGACTGTGGTTGACAGCGTCAAAGGCTCTATAGAGGGCAACTAAGCTCATTGGTAAGTTTGGAGAGAGCTGTTTTAGTTGTATGATGAGATCATAAGACCTTGCAGATGATTTAGAATTGAGTGAGAGAAGAGGAAGTGGAGGCACCTCGGGTTTAGGCAACCTTTCTTAAGGAGTTTTCTGAGAAAAGTAGGGGAGCTATAGGACAATAGTTAGCAGGGATGTTTGGATTAAGTGAGGAGTTTGTTTGTTTTAAGGATTGATGATGGTTGGAGGTGGAGAGAGACATGGGCTTGTTTGGAGGCAACAGAGAAGGAGCCTGTACATTGGGAGAGATTGAAGATTCAAGAGAGAGTGAGGATGATAGAGGGAACAATCTGCTGGAAAAGATAAGAGGTCATAGGATCAAAAGTGCATGAAGAGGAGTTTCCCTTGACAAGGAAAAAGGTTACTTATTTATGTGAGACAAGAAGGAAGTAAGAGATAGAAGGAACATGAATGATGTGAAATGAGGAGCGAGGAAGGTCTCAGCTAATGACCTCATTTTTTTCCAGAAAGTATGAAGGTCCCCAGCTAAGAGGTAGGGGTAGTAGGTGCCATGAGACTTGAGAAGTGACATTTGGAATAACTGTTATGGTGACCCAGATGGCAAATTGATTGATCATAATAGCATTTAATATGATGCTTTAAGACTTGCAAAGTACTTTATAAATATTACTTTATTTGATCCTCATAATAATCCTATAATACCTAATAACCCTATAAAACCCTAATAGCCATAATACAGATGAGGAGACTTCGGTTTGAGAAAAAATTGAGTGACTTGCCTAGAACCACAAGACTAGTAAGTGGTTGAGGTAGATTTGAAGTTGGGTCTTCCTGACTTCAGAGCCAACTAACTCTCAATCTGTTGTTTCACTTAGCAGACTGTTTTGCTGTAGTGGAAACCCAGTTGAGATTGCGTAGTGTAAATTTGTAGTGAGCCCATGAGGACATTCTTATGATTTTTTTTTTCCAGCTCTGTTCAGTAGCACCTGCATAGGAGCAAAGGAGACAGATGATGAGAGGTTGCACTTTGATCAGTGATAGAAGCAGCAAAACATTTGAATGTAGAGGATCTTGTAGAGTTGAACTTATTCCCCAGGAGGTTGAGATAGGGAAGGAAGAAAATTGTGTTGCCACTGCAGGAATGATAGATAGCCTGGCAAAGATGGGAGGAGGGGAGAGATTTTGGCGAGGAATGAGGCACTTAACTTCTCAATTGGACTGTACCTTCTTCAAGAGCAGGCCATACCATCTTTTCTTGGTAGCACAGATGCATTTCATTTTTTCCTTCTTTGTTCAATTCCTTTTAAAAAGAAAATTCAATTTGATTTTTAGTTCTGAATTCTTCCTCCTTATCCACGCCTTCCCCCCCTCCCCCCCCCATTGAGAAGGCAAGGGAAAAAAAAACCATTACAGGTATGTATAGTCAAGCAAAATAAATTCCTGCATTAGCCATGTCTCTTCTCATCCCCGAACCACCACCACCACCGCCCCTAGAAAAAAGGCCCAAAAATTGTGATTTAATTTGTACTCTGAGTTTATCATCTCTCCCTCTGAAGTAGATAACATGAGTTTTTTGTAATTGTGGTTGGTCATTGTGTTGATAGAGTTCCTAGTTCTTTCAATGAATTCATAGACTCAAGCATTCTTTAAGTCAAGGTGGCAAAGATTTATTATTACACTTTTCAGCAGGCAAGAGTTCTTAGGGAACCTGTGATCTAAAAGAGGTATATTTAAAGTTTATTTATATAGGATATCTTATACTAGAATATGTGCCAAAATATGCTAACTAAGAGATTCAGGGTGGAATTAGGAAGTGGTTAAGGAATGGTCAGTTCTCAGTGGAACATACACTTTTAATATCTACTGCGGAGGTGTTTTACCCAGAGTTCACCGGGGAAAAGCCCAAGGTGGGGCTACATGGAGGTATAGTTTTAGGCCTGCAATGGCATTAAGTCAACTAGCGGTCAAGGCTGACTGAGAAATGCCCAGTCTGCCATCCATCAGTGTCTTGTTAGACAAGATAGACGTAGGGAGTGTACATATGTCTAAAGTCTAGGATGCATACAATGAGGAGTCCAGGATGCATATAATGAGGTAGGGAGTTGGTATAGATAGTCCAGTTAGGGTACTGAATATCTTTGCGAGCTAGTTAAAAAGCCAGTTTAGACTAATAATTCCTACAGATGTAGTTTGTTACTTTACCAGGGAGAGAGCTAAGTGTTGTGCTGGGGCCCACTCATGAGTAATTGTTAGGTATAGTGTCCTTGGGCTGGGGAGAAACTGCCAGGGATAGTGTTTTGAGGCTGGGAGAAATGTGATCTTGGAATTGGGGTTCAAGCACAGGCACCCAAGCACTCCATCAAAAGCGTATTATAAAAAGATACAATCCACAAAGTGCTGAACTTATAGTCAATATGCAAGTATTCCCTCAGCCACATAATAGCTTTGTGACCTTGGGCAGATAACTTCTCTGCCTCAGTTTCCTTATCTATATATTAAGTATAATAACACCTACCTCCTAGGGTTGTGAGGTTAATATAAGATAATCTATGTAAAGTTATTTGCAAAACACCGTATAAATGTTAGCTCTATGTTGTTGTCGTTGTGTCCAACTCTTCATGACCCTGTTTGGGATTTTGTTGGCAGAGATACTGGAGTGGTTCACCATTTCCTTCTCCACCTCATTTTACAGAAGAGGAAACTGAGGCAAATAAGATTAAGTGACTTCCCCAGGGCCACACAGCTAGTAAATGTCTGAGGTTAGATTTGAACTCAGGAAGAGGAGTCTTCTTGACTTGAGACCTGGCATTCTATCCACTGTCCCACTACCTGGCGCCCTGTTAATTCTGTATTTAAATGTATATGTATTAGAAGCTAGAAGTAGCTATAGAAACATTGCCTCCTTGCTTCCCACAGGAGGAATACATGTATTTTTTAAGTTTGATGGGAATTGTTAGCATTTTTCCCGCTGCACTCAAAGACTTTGCTATAAATATCAGTCCACATGCATTTATTAAATGCTTGCTCTATTCTAGGAACTGTGCTAATTGTTGGAGATACAGAGATAGAAACACAGGATTTCTTACCTTCTGGGAGTGTTGTAGTCTGTGTCTGGCTCAGGCAAGCCCCGCAGTGATTTAAGTCCAATATTAGAACAAAATGAAGGGAAATGGGAAAAGCAAAAACATTTATTAAGTACACCTCCTGTGTTCCAGGCACTCTCGCTAAGCACTTTATGAATATTAGCTTACTTGATCTTCAGAATAACCCTGGGTGGCGGGTACTATTATTACTCTCATTTTTCAGATGAGGAAACTGAGGCAAAGGCTAAATGATTTGCCAGAGTCACACTCAGCTTTTGAGGTTTGCAGCCCATTCGAGCTTAGGTCCGTCTGACTTCAGGCCCGCCTTGCTGTAGTGGATTCACTTCGCTGTCAAAGAGGATGGGTATTCAGTAATGCTGTATATCAGGTATACTGAATGTTGATTAGCCTGAGTGCACTTCCTAGTGGCTTTTTTACTCAAATAACTTGTAAGTGTTTTTAAGGACCTGAGCCTTTAGTCCCTTAGCCAGTTAACTGTCTTGCTGTTGGCTTAATTACCTTTTCAGAGAAGAATCAGCCAAACCCACATGATGAGAGACTATGGTCTCTACTTACATTCTAAGGAGAAGATTCTAGTACTTAACATTCTAAAAGAGAAGATAATATAAGCAAATCTAAGTATATACATAATATGTACAACATGAATATAGAGTAATTTTGGGAAGGAAGACTAGAGGTCACTGGCATACCAGAGAATTAGAAAAGTCTCCATGTAGAAGGCAGCACTGGAGCCGAGTCTTAAAGGAAATTCAAGGACTGCAGAAGGTGAGGAGGCCTAGTGTGTTTTAGACACAGGACACAGACAGCCAGGGCCTTTTTGGTGCAGTCTGTGTGCAGGAAAGCAAGTAGGCAAGTATAGTCGAATACAATAGTGTAGATGTAAAATGCAAAAGCAAAATTGAAATTGATGAGATAGAAATGAGTGCTTGAGGTAGATGAAGCAAGCAGGATGTATGATATAAGATACAGTATGTGACCAGTCAGAAAAGTGATGAAAGTACACTATGCATCCCCTATCGTGGATTTACCTGTGTGCTTTCACAAAGCACCCCCAATTCCAAAACAATTCTTCCCCTTCCCTCTTCTATTCACTTTGCTTCTCTTTATGATAAAGGCACTACCCTACTACCTGATATCCCAGACATTTTGGAGCCATGCTTTCTCATCCAATTCTCTTGTCCCCTTCCCCCCATTCCATAGAATTGTATGGAATACAATTAACCCCAATAACTTTAACCCCAATACCATTAACCCCAATAACTGTCTTTGCCTCCTACGGGAAACAAGGCTGTATGCTCTGGCTCTCCCACATGGGAGCAGGCCTGCTTGGGTACATCTTCCCAATAAATGCCTTTCTTTAATTTGGAGACTGTCCAAGTGAATTCTTTCAGGACAATAGAATGCACATGTCTGTTCCTCATCCTTTCAGGTGGCACCCCAACATTCTTGGGGTACACCCTGAATCTCATCAAAATGAAGCTTTTTTCCTGAGCATAGGAGGGGAAAACATCTTGCCTAGTGAGCCTAGCTAGTTTTGTTTGACATAAGACCCCATCTGGAATTATTGAAGGAAAACTTTGAGGGTCAACTCCATCCTAGGTTATGTTGATGTGTTGGAAAGTATACCTAACGTAATAGAGCCAGCCATCTTTATTTTGGAGGCCAATTTCCATGGAGACTGTGAGTGGCTTATTTAATATACAAGGAAACTACAGATTGACAAATTTAGGAAATACAAGCTATATAGTTGCTTATTTAACTATTATGGGCTGGCTAACTCTGAGACCTCAAAGACATATTGGTAGTTCCAGAATACCAAAAATTTTAATATATTTATAAGTAGGTTACAGTGCAGTCATAGGGGAAGAAAGTTTTAAAAGTTAGTATGAAAGGTAAAAAATTGAATATAGTCAAAACTCCAGCTCTCAAGTCCCTTAAATTTCCTGTAGCAAAAGTCACTGATACAGTATAAAATGGTTTTGCCCTCAGATAGGTTGAGATATATAAACCAAGAGTGGCTATAACGCCAATGCAATATTCATAGCACTCACAGTGGCTATGAATATGCTGGTGTAGTTGTGAATCACAAAATATAAGAGACTCTCCACATGGAAGACAGAACCAAAACATTTATTCATATACTGAATCCCAACACCAGAAAGCCAAATCCATTATAGCAACCAAGAAGTTGGTACACATAACCAGTGCAGTGAGGACCACTATTCCCAAGCCTTCCCTCTATCAGGCCTTCAAAACAAAACAGGCCCCCTTAAGTAAAAACGCCCCTCTCTCATTCTTGCTAGCTGCTCTGCCTTCACACTGCTTGCTCCCAGCTGTTCTGGTTCTCTCTCCTGCTCCTTCCTGTTCTACCCTTTCAGCAAGCTCCTCCCCCCTGTAGGCTCCATGTGATTTCATTTGGCCTGTTAAAGGGCAAGGAAGATCTTCAGATTCCCATTATGATTAAAGTGGCAAAGACGTGTGTTGCTGCAGTATATAATGTGATAATGTAGTAGATCAGGCACGAAAGCCAACTGAAACACCAAGGAAAGATACCTTTTCTTTGTAATGGTTGGGGCTACCTAGCATGTTATCTTTTCTTTGTGATGGTCCTGTCTTCCTGGAATGAATTGGGCCTATATCTTGGAAAGTGTCAGAGTTTGGAACTTTCTTTGAGTTTTTGTTCAACTTTCAAAATCTGGTGAAGTCCAAAGCAAAAGATACAAATTTCAAGTCTGACAATACATAAATCTCCAAGGTGAACAGTTTCTTGTATTGTTGGACAACATAGATAAGGGAAAATTTATAAGCCTAACATGTAACTTTTAGACTGAATATTAATTCTAAAACATTGGCATAATTGGACTGGGGTGCAGAGTAGAGCTGGTCACAGATAAAATGAGGTTGTTCTTGCTCCCCAGTCTGGTAACCCTTAATTGTCTTTTTCCCACCCTTCTCTCTGAGGGAGGGCAATGGGATAGGGTGGGAGGTGGGATTGTACTTAAGTGCTGGGAGATGTTTACCCAATTAAGAGGCAGGAGGGAGCTGAGAAACTGAGGGAACAACAAATTCACATATTCACTCTTCAAACATTGAAAGAGTTGCCTCTCTCCTCTCCCTACTCCCAACACTTACAGTTGAATTCAAGTAAATTCAGTACCTATATGATGTGACTGGCAGATTATAATTAGGGCTGACTTTTTTCTGCCCTCCTTCCTACCCACTACCTTCATGATATTCCCTTTTCAT
This sequence comes from Pseudochirops cupreus, assembly GCA_028627135.1. NCBI lineage: Eukaryota > Metazoa > Chordata > Mammalia > Diprotodontia > Pseudocheiridae > Pseudochirops > Pseudochirops cupreus. The sequence goes on along the minus strand of CM053584.1, from coordinate 178,972,627 downwards.
TATATCATAATATGTTCTGAGGAAATAATTTCATACTAGTTCATTACCAGTTAGTATGCATTTAAAAAAAATCTTTCAGCAACATTAGCATGTTGAGCTCATTTTTTTATAATATACAGTTGTATATGAGAAACCTTATCACTTATTAAAATAATTTCTTCTGTTAGTAAGAAGATTGGAAAGATACGCTTTAAATGAGGTGCCCTCAATACCTCTAAACTCACTTAGAGTTTTGATCCTGCTTATAATACATATTTACTTGTTTCTTTGTTTCTGTATGAAAATAATGCTGGTGTTCATTGAATTAATTTGGAGAATATTTGCAGTCAGTAATTCAGAATAAGTTAAATAATTTAAGGCCTTTTGGCAATTTTTTCTCAAAGATCAATGGATGAGGGGTTGATTTGGGGATTATAGATAATGACTGCATTAGACTATAATATAGAGGATAGGAATTTTTTAGTATCATTAGTGAGAGGCAGCATGGGACATCAGATAGATAGCCAACCTTGAAGTCAGAAGATCTAACTTCATATCCCACACTCATATTCAACCTTGCAATGCCTCATTTTCTTCATCTGTAAAAGGACTGTAATAATACATGTACAATTTCAGAGTTATTGTGAAGAAGTACTTTGTAGGCCTTTGTAGTGCTATGGAAATTGAAGCTGTTAATAATAAGCCGTGAATGCAGAGCTAAATTTGAAGGCTTTGTGATAATCAGCAAAGGCAATATAAATGTTTTGGCACTTGAGGGCTACTTGTTTGATAATTAATAAATTGATCACAAACTTCTTTACGTCTCTGAGGCTTTTTAGCACGTCTACTTTGGTACCTCCCTGGAGGTTAATGTTTATAAAGCAGACCTTAAAGCGCCATATAAATGATTATTCATTACATTAGTGGAATACAAATATTCTGTTTCTCATTTGATCCAGTTTGGCATTTTTGTTGTGTTGAAACTCTTATGGCCGTGTAAATAACCAGATAATCTTTACATCCCTTTCTTTTAGGGGAGTTCTCTCTTCCTCTGATTATCTTTACTTTTCAAGCTTGTGCAGTAAAGTTTTTGATTGATGGTGAATTTGTATTTTGTTTTGTTTTGCTACGCTGGATCCTTATATCACCTTAACCTTTTCACTTTTGCTGTCAGTTGTTAATTAAAGAAATCTAGAATTTCAGATGATTTTATTTCTTGGATTTTTTTTTTTTACAAATTTCTTTTTTGCTGCCCTTAATTGGGCAGTGCCTTGGTGTGTAACTTGGAACCTAGGACACTGTTGACAAAAAGAAGTATGAAGCTCTTGCTAATGATTACTGAGTTCTCTTTTCTGTTTTGTTTTACTATAGTACCAGCCTGTTTTGAAAGTATTCATATCTTCATTTCATTTCATGTGCATTCTGGGGTTACCTACATTATTAGTCTGTACCATCTGCACTAAAATATTTTCAGTAGATGGGGTATTGGTATTTTGGATGTTCCTGTGTACCTCACCTTCTCATGATACCAGAATACAATGGAGCACCATTTGTTCGTTCCATGTTCTCTCTGTCAGGCTTGCCATCATAATAATTTTGAATAGCAAATATACTCAAATGTAGTAGGAACATGAATTTATTTGATGTACCTGTTGAGAATTGTTCTTTATTTCTGAGGCGTATGGGTAGTGCAGCAGATGAAGTGCTGGACCTGGAATCAAGACCTGAATTTAAATTTGGCCTCAGCCCCAAAAGCTGTGTGAACCTGAGCAAGTCACTTAAGATCTGTCTGCCTCAGGTTCCTCAGCTGTAAAATGAGAATAATAATAGCACCTCTCAGGGTAGTTATGAGGATCAAATGAGATTTGTAAAGCACTTAGCACAGTGCCTGGCATGTGGTAGGGTCTTAATAAATGTTTGTTCCCTCCCTTTTGTCTGTCTCTACTTAATGCTACCAACATTTTTCACAAAAACAATTTAACCCATATAGTTCTGTCTAGCCTTAAATCCATTATTATTTTCTAAATATGTGTGGCTTCCAAATTGAAAAGGGAGGTAAGCTACTGAAATGTGCAAGCTATATAACTCCACTGAGACATAGTAATTAACTTTTATTTCTTGGAATCTTTTTCCAGTGACATAAAATTTGATTTGGAATTGATAAATGTAAAATTCTTAATGTATACTAAGGAAGTCTTTTAGCTTGAATCCAAGATTCTTATTGTTAAAGGTGATAACTTCAGGCTCAACACAACAAGCAAAAACTATCAGAGAGAAAGCTGTGGCTGAATTTATTGAGAGTTACTAGAATTTTGAAATCAAAGCTAAATTTGAATATGTTTAAAGAAATAAGCACTTACACAGTACTCATCTTAAAATACACTCTCACAACTATATAATGAACTCTAAAAGATTTGGAAAGTATCCTAATAAAAACTCATATGAACAAAGAAAAGAGTCCCTCACCTTAGGATAGCTATAGAAATTTCTCTTTAATCGTTGGAAGGGAGAAATGGATTGAGACATAATTAAAGCACATGATGAGCAGATCACAAAATTATGGAAATGCTTTTGGAATAAGCAGACATCATTAAACAATAATGAAGTCTCATAACTGAACACATCATTGGATTTATCAAATGCAAATGAAAGAGGTTTTTGTCTAGATGGAGTCTATCAAACAACTAAGAATCTAGAATGGTATCAAAAGGCCCTCCATGGGCCTCTCAGAGGGAAAAGAAACAATCTGTATCACATAAGCAGAAATTCATCCGTCACGCAAAGGGCAGAGTTCTTTATCATGTTGATCATTTAATTTATCAGAGTTCTTTAATCTTTCAAATGTGTTTTTATACGTGTGGATTGTATTTTAACTCAAGGTATGAAGTTTTGGTATAAACATCATTTCTTTCATGATTCGATCCAATTTTCGCAGCACGTTGTTTTTTTTTTTTAACCAAATATTGAGACCTTACCCCACTAGCTTGGGTCTTTATAAAATTCTGGGCTACTTGTTTCATTTTCTTCTTTATGTTGTGTACCTAATCTGCTCCACTCATCAATCAATTTTATAACCAGCATCAAACTGTTTTTGAGAATTACTGCTTTCTAGTATACTTTGAGATCTAGTATTACTAGACCCTCTTCTTTCCGACTTCTTTCATTATTTCTCTTTTGAATCCTTGCCTTTTGTGCCTTCAAATGAATTTCATTATCATTTTTTTTCTAGCTATGTAAACGAATTCTTTGATAGTTTGATTAGTATGGCACTGTTGTAAATTAAAATATGACAAATCAATTTAGGTAGTATTGTCATATTTGTTCTATTTTTCCAATTATTTAAGTTTGTATTTCTGTAAACAGTGGTTTGTAGTAATATTTATATTGTTTTTATGTGTATCTTGGATACCTTGGTCTCCCAAGGGATGTATACATCCTATAGCTATCTTAAATGCAATTTCTCCTTCTATCTCTTCTTGCTAAGTTTTGTTGGCATTATACAGACATGCTATTGTTTTGTGTGGATTTATTTTATACCTTGCAACTTTGCTGAACTTATTTCAGTTAATTTTTAGTTGGTTCTCTAGGGTTCTTTAAGTATACCACCATAATCTGCAAATATGTTCTTAGTTTCTTATTCTTGTCTTATAGCTGTTGCCAGCATTTCTAGCCTAATGTGAAACAAAAGTGGTGACAATGGACATCCTTGTTTTAATATTAATTAAATATTAATAATTAATTAATTGTCTTAATATTACCTGAAAGGAGTCTACTTTGTACCTGTTACATATTATTCTGGGCTCTTGGCTTTGGAGATTTACTGTTAATCATGTTAGGGAAAGTCCATTTGTTCCCATGTTTTCTAGTTGTTTTTAATAGAAGTGGGTGCTGTGTTTTGTCAGAAAGCTTTCTCAGCATCTATTGATATAATCATGAGATTTTCTTGTTTTTTTTTTTGTTATAAATATGGTTAAGTTTGTTGTTTTCCTAATATTAAACTAGCCCTGAATTTCTGGTCTAAATCTAGCCTAGTTGGGATTTATAATTATTGTGATAGGTTGTTGAAGCATCTTTGCCAGTATTACATTTAAATTTTTTTCATTTATATACAGTTTATGGCGTGACTTTTTTTTATCAAGGGCCCTTATCAACATGGAACTTAAGTTAGTACAAGGTATGAGGTATTAGTCTAAACCTAGTTTCTTCCATTCTCATTTTGTTCATCTCAGCTTATCAAAGGAGAATGATCTTTATACTGGAAATGACAGAACAAAAATCACTTGCAGGTTATGCCCAAAGAGATGTAAAACTACCTATTAGGCCTGTTTCCCAAGATGATTAGAGAAAAAGGAAAAGAATCTATATGTTATAAAATATTTATAGCATCTTTATGTTGGCAAAGAACTGGAAATTGAGGGGATGCCCATCAGCTGGGGAATGAATGAATAGGTTGTGGTATATGATGGTGATGGAATACTACTTTACTATAGGAAATGATGAGCTCAATGATTTTAGAAAAACATGAAAAGACTTGCATGAAATAATAATAAAGAGCAAAATGAGCCGAACCAAGAAAATGTTGTATATAGTAAGAGCAATATTGTTTTAAGAACAGCTTTGAGTGACCAAGTCATTTTGACTATTATAAATACCCAGATTAACTACAAAGGATGTTTGAAGGAGGATGTTCTCTGCATCCAGAGAAAGAGCTGATAAATAAAAATATGTATAGTTTAGCATACATGTGTATTATACACACACATATACATATTAGTGTATGCTGTCTCTAGTGCGGGCAAGGGGAAGAAAGTGGAATGACAACTTTATTATATATTTAAAAGGAAAAGCAAGTTGTTCATAATAGATTTACAGTTTCATGTGTAATCCTCTTTTTTTCTATCCTACTTTGTTATGGAAATGATTGTTTTATTTTTTAAGTTCAGAATAAAAAAATAAAGAAAATCTAAAAAATAAAGTGCTCTACAGGGGGTCCCCCCTCAAAAAATATGACTGGTAGGACTTGATAGCCAAGAAAAAGTAAGGGAGCATCAGTTATTCTTGATAAAGTCAAGCCATCCTGCCCAAATAAACCACATCTTCAGGTCCTGAAAGAACTAGCAAATGTAATTTCTGAGCCATCGTCACTGATTTTTGCTTGCTTTTGTTTCATTTATTTATTTTTATTTTCAGTTCTGAACTCACTCCCTCTCTCCCTTCCCTACCCATCAAGAAGGCAAGAAATGATACTCATTATAAATATGAAGTCATGTAAAACGTTTTCACATTAACCAGCCATATTGTTTCCCTTCCTCCTCCAAAACAAGGCAAGAAAAATAAAGCTTAAAAATTTACTTTGGGTGGTGGAGCCAAGATGGGGGCATAGAAGCAACAAGGTTCTGCACCTCCCACATAACCACCTCAAATACCCATAAAATATGGCTCTAAACAAATTTTAGGGTTCCAAAACTCATAAAAATGTGGAAAAACACATCTCCTGCTGAAGGCAGCTCAGCAGGAAGGGCTCATCGCAGCATGCTGGGAGCTGAAACCAGCCCAGCCTAAAACTGCGACTTGGCCTCAGGGTGGCCAGGATGAGCTGCAGCTGGAGCCTTCAGGAGAGTGGATCAGCAGCAGCTGTGGCAGTTTGCAGACTTATCAAGCCATCTGTAGAGGGGGAGGGACAGGGTGGAGAGTGGATGGGGGGGGCAGGATAGGAAGAAGGGACAGGTAATCAGACTCTTACAGTGTGCTCACTATGGAGAGGTTCTGCGTAATTTCACATGTTCAGCCTGTATTTGATTGCTTGTCCTTCCAGTGGGGATGGGTGGTGAGGGAGGAGGAGAAAGAATCTGGAATCTGGAGTTCCATATTCAAATGTTATGACTGTGTATCTATCTATCTATCTTTGTGTATATACATATATATATATATATATATGCAAT
>CM053584.1:178946629-178966206 GCA_028627135.1 Pseudochirops cupreus | reverse complement strand
GAATTTTGACTATGTTCTTAATATCTGTTCACAAAATGTTAACAGATGACAATTTTTAAAATTAAAAATGTTTAGTAGAGTACTAACTGATATAGTGAACAAAATTTTCATTATTTATTAGATTAACCATATGGGCTTAACTTATTCAGCAAGATTTACTCTGAACAGGACAATAGGTATGCTGAATGTTTAGTTGGTACCAAAATGGACAATTACTTGATTTTTAAAAGTCTCTCCATCGATTGTTTTTGAAAGAATAAAACACTATAGCCTACACAAGAGAAATAATTAAAATGCTCCAGGCTAGACTATGTTTAATAATGTTTTAAAATGTCACATGACGACCCTATGATTTAAATGCTATTTGTATTGTGGGACACCATGAATATTAGAACTGGCTTTACTTTAAAATAATTAAACATGCCAACTCACCATAATTAATGACTGAAAAGACACACAAAGTATTTTGCATTCAAAATTCCATCACTGGAACACAGACTACACAAATGTTTAAACTGTCAACTGATTTAAATGCAAGGAGTTATGAAACACATTAAGTGTTTTAATGGAAAAAAAATCAAAGTACCCCAAATAATATACCCATAATCCTGGGTTTTCTTTGAAAATATATTAAAATGAGCTTGTTTTTCTAGGTTAGGAATCTTTAAAAGCACTCATAATATAAAACTGGGAGGGGGGAGGGTACGAGAGGATAGAGCTTGCTACATTATTAAGGTGGACTTTCACAAATCCTAATAATAAATCATGGACAAAATAGCAGTAGATAATATTTTCATTTTTCTGCTTAAGCAAGCAGCTCTTTTTGCTAAGACGCCATTTTATCAAATCTGAATTGCAGCCAAGAGCTTAGGATGCCATGCTACTGCAGCTCCTAAAATGTTATGTAATAAATGGATTTAATAGACGCACATGCTATTTACTAATTCTTTGCTGTGTTACGTTTTCCTGCTCTAATAGGGGCTGATGGGTAATGAAATACCTGAAGAAAGGTGTCGCCCAACCATCCTAGGAGACGCTACATTGTGTGCAGAGCTGCCTCTACGTCTGCATCTATGTTCGCCTGGGCTCTCAGCTTCAATATGTCGGCTTTGTACAGCATGAGCCTCATCCTGTAGGGCTGCCAAAAAAATCTCTCAGTGCAAGCGTGCTCTCAGACAACCTGCAAGCTCATTTGGGCTTCAGCTATACGGACTGGGATATGCCCTTTCTGTATATGGAATTACCCCATATTATTATTCAATACTAGGTTATATTAGCAACAGATGAGATTTTAAAGCTTTGATTATCTAATCACAGCTGACACTAAACCGATCTTCCTCTTTAAATTCTTCCAACTGTCAAAAACATTTTCACTTTAGGACCCAACTACGATTAACACTGTATCTGTTTTTCTTCTGTTTTTTGAAAGTCAGCCAAAACAACAACCACATACCGGCAACTGGCTGCAATGCAAATAAATTCCTGCCTCCTTCATAGACTCTTTCTATACATCTACATTCTTTTCTCTTCCTCTTTCTCCAAATGTTCCTAGATATTTGGCATACTATCACTGGTGGCAATATTCTAAAGAGGCCCTATGTACAAACTGGCAAGTCATCAACTTCTTAATTATTTCTTTGTTTCTTCCTCCAGAAAGCTCTAAGTAGTGAACACGAGAGCAAATTAATCAAAGCCTGTTAATAAATGTACACAGTGGCTACCCCAAATGATGTATTTCTTTCCCATCACAGAAAAAAAAAACAACCAAATCTTCAAAAATTGCAAACTGGAGGAGTTATACTGCAGATTTGTAAAGACATTGTTTGAATAGTAAACACTATGACAGAACGACATTTTCTGGATGTCAAAAGTGGCATGATTCATTGCATTTATACAATAATAGCATGCTAATTAAGACAATCCTTTTAATATGGGTACACTAGGGTCCATGGGAATCAACACAGGGGCCAATTGCCCCTTTTCAATTATAATCTTATTTTAGGCAAATTTTAAATTTACTAATGAAAATACTTTTCTAGTTTCCAGAAATGGTCAGTCTTAAAATGTATATATTGAATATTAAAGCTAATCTATTCAAATCACCCTCCTAATGTTGGAAACTACTATAAAATGTGACTAACATGAATATTCCAGCCTCTGTTTGAATATATCCAGTGAAGGGGACCTCCTTACTTTGGGAGATGATATTTGGCAATTCCTTCTAACAACTATTCATTTTTATAGTGAGCTGAAATATGCCTCTTTACAACTTGTACCTACTGGTAATAGTTCTGGACTCTGAAATTATGTTTAATAAATCTAATTAGTCTCTAATTAGTTATGATAGTTATTATAACTCTGCTCTTTTGAGCTTCTCTCTGGGCTGAATTCACCCATCCATTCATAGCAAGTCTATAACAAATACCTGTTATAGGTCTGTCATACTTCAGTCTCCTTGTGGAATCATAAAGGCAGTTGTGATAAAGTACAAAAGAAACTGTATTTGGTATCAGTTCTGTCACTACCTGTGTGATATTGGGCTTAATTTCCCCAAGACTCAAGTTTTCTCATCTGTAAAATGGGGATAATCAGTTAAAATACATTTATGTGCCTACTATGTGCCAGGTTTATAACAAAGAAAAAAATAAAATAGCTCCTGTTCTCAAGAAGTTTACAGTTTATTAAGGGAAACAATATGTACTTACAACACAAAATAAATACAAGATAATTTTTTTGAGTGGGAGAGTACTAGTAACTGAAGGGGGCAGGGGAATCAGGAAAGGCCTCTTAAAGAAGTGATACTTGTACCTGATGTTTCAAAGAAACAAAAGGAACTAAAAGGGAGACATGAGGAGGTAGTACATTCCAGATACAGATATCAGGCAGTGAGGAATAGAAAGAAGTCTAGTCTAGCTAGATTGTAGAGCAGTGGAAAGGGAGTAATGTATAATTAAGCTGGAAAGTTATGTTGGGGCTCTCCAGTCACAGAGGGTTGAGTAGAGGAAAGAATATAAGAATGTATGCAAAAAAACTTTATAAACCATAAAGCATCATGCAAATGCAAGCTGCTACTTTTAACACCTTCAGTTCTCTCAACTGTTTTAATAACATGATTTACAGAATTCCCACCATCCTTAGTAACTTTCTCAGGAATGTTTTGACCAATGTGCCTATTAAATCTTTGAACAGGATGTGATAAAGCTGAAATTAAAATCATCTCTTGATTCTCTGTCTTGTTTTTTTTCACCATATAGTGATAAGCAACCTTGTATTAGAAGATTTCTTTGTACTTAAAAAAAAAAAATCCCTGCATACCATCAAGTAATCTCAGTGTTGTCAAATCAATGATCCAATAGGCAAGAGACTGTTTTGCACCATAATCAAAATTTCACTTTAATGTAAATTGTACTGAACCCTGTAATGGTAATGAAATTTAAAGATCCCTTTGTATTGGAAAGCTAAGAGGTACTTAGCACCTAGTTCAAATTAAGCCTCTGTTAAAGAAACAGAAGGTATGAACTCCTGTTGCTGATGTAACAGGAAAGGGCTGAAAAGGGAGGAGCAATATTGTATATAAGGAAAATCCCCAGAGAAGAAGAGTCAGAACTTCTTGGGATAAGCTTCATGGAGGCAGAAGCAGCTGCTAGCAAGGGGGCTAAAGAGGAAAAGCCCAGGCTGGAGAGAATGATTTTGATTTTGGGAACCTGGGAGAAGTGATTTTGATTCTGGGAACCAGCTGGAGCTTAATCTGGAGAGCTTAATCATCCTTAAGGATGACTGAATGACTGAATTGATTGAATGATTGAGTTACTAAGTGATTGACTGACTAAATGACTATACTTTGTTCAAACCTGTGTGACCACTGTGGTGAAAACTATGTGGCCATTTTCTGTGATAAGTTGTCGTGAATGCTGTATTTTGATCATCTGTGACAAAGTGCAATATTGTGAATGCTGTACCTTGATTTACTGTGAATGTTTTGCTCTGATTTGTTATTGAATAAACAAGTGTTCACTATACTCTATGTAATCAGAATCTTAAAAGCTGTTCACAGTAGTATTCTTCTGGAAAGCTGCTCGTGCTTGGCTTTACAAACCCTAAAGTCTGGACATAAAATTCTGAAAATAACATTGTTATTTTATACCACTATAAAATTAACAAAGTTATTTTCACAAAATGGTGCTCAAAAGGTCTGACAATACATTATTAGATGTTGCCAATATTTGAAAAGCCAGTGATAGCAGGATTTAAAACCATTAAAAATAAATGAAACAATCCAATTCAGAATTTTGTGGAGAATAAGTCAAAAATTCCTGTTGGTTCTCAATGTCTCTGACACTTACTGAATATTTGTTCTCAGATTTACTAGCCAATTTTTTTAATGTTATAACAAACAGAATATAACAGTAGTTGCTGGTAAGCAGGGGAGATAGCCTATAAAGGAAATGGGGGTTTGTTTTTGTCCCAACTTAACCTTGCACATCCTGTCCCTGTCATATATTTCTAAAAGCTATGGGAAGATGATGGTCATTAAGTATAAAATTAAAAAAAAAAAGTTGCAAATCAAGAAACAAAAAAGTGGCAGCTCCATGTGTACCAAATTGGATGCAAACATATTTGCTGAATTATTTCATACGCCTGGATATTTCTAAGTGCCAAATATAGTGAAGAACATATTGAAGACACACAAACTGTACTGAATTTAACGAGGAAACAATATTATATTAAAGAATAACAGATCCCACAAATATTAAACCTAAAAAGAGAATCAATTCAGTAGAAATCAAACAACTATTTAGAGTGAGGAAATATATGGTGTTCATACCTTGGAACAAAAAGATCAGGTGGAGTCAAATGTGTATAATATTGTCATAGTCTAATGAATACAAACTATATTTTGGCATGTATAAATAAGAGGACTGATGGCAAAGTATACTAAATAATTCTACTGTAAATAAATGCTTGAGGTGGGGAACTGAGTGAACAGACAGTCCAGGAGAACAAAAAGAAATAAATATGACCATGATACTGTGTTTTGTACTTCTTTTGAGGGACTATAAAAGAAAAGGCTCTTTAGGTAGACATAAAGTTACTAGATTTTGATGTACTTGATGTCCACATGAACACCAAAAATTTAGGTTCATAAATACTTTAGAAGTATGCTTGATTAATTCAAATTCTTTGGAGAGGATTTATCCCAAGTAGTGGAGGTCTTTCTCTTGGTATTTTATCATTCTATAGGAACCATTTTATCATTCTATAGGAACAGCATTCAAGCTGTCCATCATCTCTTACCCACTGCTCTCAATTCATTATTGGCCCATTTCCATTTCTGATCGTACATTTCCTGAATAATACGTTTTTTTGCGCAAATCATTGCTTGTAATATACTGTTGCCTATTTAAATGTGAATGTTTTCCCACTATAATCTTCACAGAGAGGCAGATAAGAATGCTGGACTTAGAGTTATGAGATGAATTTAAATCCCACCACATGTATTTCCTGCAACCATGAGCAAACAGCTTCAGTTTTTCATCTATAAAATGGGGGACAATATTACTTGCATTATCTACTACACAGGGTTGTTGCAAAGAAAACATGTTTAAGTACAACATATATGTAAAGTAGTTGTTGTATTATGATCTACAAACATTTATGTTCCAATTCTTTCAGAAAACTATGTGTAACTAAATTTTTTTTTACATCAGTATTATGATATTCAACTGAGTCTTCAAATCCACTATAATTTTCCAGAAAGGTGACTAAAGTTTTCTACAAATGGGACACACAGACTGTAACTGTCTGCAAACACTTTAGAGTAGACAGTGAAGCACTCAGATGTGAGAAGATACAAACTTTTAAATATTTAATATAAACAAACATTTAAATTTTAAAACATTTTAAACATAAGTAATATTATTCTTCATTGACTGAGATTGTACAACTTTTTCAAGTCATGAAAAAGGAAGCTGCAATTCCCCTAAACTTTTATTAAACATAATCTTTCCTGCAAGTGCCCTAATTTCATCTAAGGCTATTAGATAGCCAAAGAACTAAGATCTCTTCCTAAAGAACATCTTTCCAAAGATATGATGCTGCTAACAGTGTTTAGTGCCCTTTAAGCACACCAAAACCTAGATAAGGAGGATTTATGTACTGTAACTCTTAGGTAAAGAGCACACAGAAAAAGCAGTTGAAGTGAAACAGCTTCAAGAGATTATTCTTCCTGGTCACATGACAACTCTGAATTTCATTCATCTCACTAGAAATAGTCTACTGCTAGTTTCTTAGGGATAAGCCAATCATCTGTCCCCTGCTTGGTTAACCCATTCTTCATTCTGTTAACCCATAAGCTTCAACAGCTAGAAAAATCAGATATAAAAATGTAATTGTACTTTACACGATCAACTTGAAAATATACCATGTGTCAAATTCTGTTACAATAAATATAAATTTCTGTATACAGAAAGATGTCCAAATTCTAGCTGATGGCTTACCTACTTCAAGCAATAGCTGACACAAAATTTCAGTGCAACTTTCTGGATAGTACCTTGAAATTCACATTAAAATAATCTGACCTGAATGTGAATTCATCGGTTGACCTGCAATGCGTAAAATAAAGTTTAGAAAATACTTCCCATCCTGGAAGATCAATTTAAAAGATAACAGTGTATTAAAAGAACAGACCATAAAGTGGTAACAAAAAGTTATGGCAATTTAGTCACTTTTTTTCTAAGAAGCCCTGCTACTTCACAAAATGGAAGTGAGTCGACATTAGTTATGCAGACTGTGGGATCAGAGACTTTTAGGGGGGACATTAGAAGCTACCTGATCTAACCCTTTCATGTTACAGATTAATTGCTCAACACATATTTATTAAGCACATATTATGTGCCAGGCACTGTGCTAGGCACTAACAACAACAAAAAAATAGTCCTTGCTCTCGAGAAGCTTACATTCTATCAAATCTCTCTCTCTCTCTGTCTCTCCATCACACACACACACACACACACACACACACACACACACACACACACACACAAATCAAATAAATACAAGATATTTATTTATAAAGGACAGAACGCACTAGCATCTGAGTGGGGTAGGAAATCAGGCAACATTTGTGTTAGAAGGTGGTGCTTGAGATGGGTCTTGAAGGGAGTGAGAGATTCTATGAAGTAGAGTCAAAGCATGGAGGACAGCCAGTGCTAGACACAGTGACAGGAGAGCTGTACACAAGAACTGAGGAACAGAGAAAAGGTCAGTTGGGCTAAACCACAGACTACATGAAAGGTATTAGGGTATAATAAGGCTGGAAGGATAAGTTGGGGCCAAGTTGTAAAAGAGCTTTGAATGACAAATAGTAGAGTTTATATTTTATTCTAGATAGGGAGCTAGTGAAATCTGAATAGGGGGAATGACACATCTCTGCATAAGGAAAATCACTTTGTCAGACAAGTGGAGGATGGAATGGAATGACAAGAGGAAGGGAGACCAATTAGGAAGCTACTGCAAGAGTTCAGTCGAGATGTGATGAGGGCCTGAACTTAGGTGGTGGCCATGTGAGTAATGAGAAAAGGATAGGGAGATGTTGTGGAAGGTATAAGTGGTAAAAGTCAGCAACTAACTGAGTACATGATAATTAAGGAAAGAAGGAAACAAGCATCTATTAAGTGCTTACTAAGAGCCAGGCACTTTGCTAAGCCCTAGATAAATATCCTGTTAGATCCTCACAAAAATCCTGGGAGGTAACTAGGTATTATTAGCATGCCCTTTTATAGCTGAGGAAACTGAAGCACTGGTTAAGTGATTTGCCTGCCCAGGGTCATATAGCTAGTTAAATGTCTAAGACTTCCTGAGTAGAGATCCAGTACTCTTATCTACTGTGCCACCTAGCTGCCTCATGAAGGTTTATAAACATGAAAGAGTAGTTTCCTTATCAGAAACAGAGAAGTTTAGTGTGGCAAGGGCAGGTGGTGTTGGAGGAAAGATATTGAGTTCTGTTTGGGACATGCTGGATTTGAAGTCCACAGACATTAAGGTGTAAGTGTAATCCAACCAAGCAGTGAGTGGCAGATCTAGGATTCAAACTCTGATCTCAGGTTCGAAATTCAGTACTCTTTCCACTAAAAATTAAATCTTTTAAGATTACCAAGACATTAAGTAAATGTGAATTTTGTTTTAGGTTCTTATCTGTTCAAACTTCTCTACGTTCCTTAGCATCTAATCTGTGGCTTAGTAAGGAAGGTTTTTTTGGTGGAGTCAAGACTGATAAACTTGTCTTTACTTAACTAAACTTATTAAGTGCCTACTACATGCCTAACGTTGTCTTAGGCGTTAAGAAGTTTAAGAACTATAAGGCAGCATTTCAAGATGCTTACAAGCTGCAGTGATGAGACTAATCCAGTAAAAATGATAAGCAATATACAGGTTTGAAAAGTGGGAAAAGAAGAAAAAGAATTACAGGGAAAGTGAGGGAAAGAAAAAACGAAGAGATAGATTTGTATTTTTAGGAACAGAAAGATTAGACAGACTGGAATCAGACAATACAGGGCCTTAAAAGGCTGGTAGGAATATTTGTTACTGTTTGTCATTTTAAACACACACACACACACACACACACACACACACACACACACACACACACACACACACACAACTTCCTGTAACTTGATACCCTCCCAACTATCTATCCCACATCTTTCCTCATTTCATGTCTAAAACAGAACTCCTTTTTCCCACAAAACCCATGCCTCATCAAAGGTACAATCATTCAAGCCCTTTATAACCTGGCTCCAATCCAACATAGCTTTCCAGTTTCATTATACATTATTCCCTTTCATCATCTCTATGGTTCAGTTGAACTGTCCTTACTGTTTCTCACACATAATACTCCAGTTTTCACTTCTGTATCTTTAAACAGGCTATCCCCCATACCAGGGAATGTACTCTTCTCCTAGTCTCAAAGACCAGTTAAACAAATCCTCCCACCTTTTAGTTTCTTCCCCTTTAATTAACTTGTATTCAATGTATTTAATTTATTTACATATGTTGTATCTATACATGTTGTCTCCCCTGATAAAACATGTTCCTGGAGTGTGGAATGTTTCTTTGTCTTCCTAATCAGAGCACCTAGCAGAGTACTTGGGACAATTAAAAGGCACTTAATAAATGTTGATTAATAGCTGAATCTCACAAAAATTATCCATGTTCATTTGCCTTTCTCTCTTCTTACTCATTCCTAAATATCTTACAATCTAGTTTCTACCCCAAAGGTAATTAAATTACTCTCACAAAGATCACTACTATCTTTTCTCAGTCTCTATCTTCCTTGGCTTCTATAGAATCTGATACTCCTGGTTACTTGTCAAGAAAAAAATACACTTCCTAACAACTACAAAGAGTGAAATGGGTTATCTAAGTAACTGTTAAGTTTGCTTCTTTCTAAATCTTTCAGCAGAAGCTGGATGACCATTTTTCAGGTATATTACAGTGGATTTCTTTCAGGTATAGGTTGGAATAGATGGCCACTGAGGTCTCTTCTAACATTCAAATTCTATGATATGGATTTGAATCCCAGTTCTGTTATTTACAATCTAAATGACTGAGGCAAGTCCTGTAATTTCTCTGGGTTTCAATTTTCTAATACATAAAATAGAATTGGATTAGATGCCTGCTAGAGCTCCTTTTAGCTCTAAATCTATGATCTTAGACTAGAAGGGTTGGGATTTGGTAAACAGTGGTCAAAAGATGGGAGAGGGTGGAAGAGAGACAATATAGTATGAAAAAACACTAATCCTACAGACAGGTGACCTTGGTTCAAATCCCACATCTGACATGTACAAGTACCTTCATCGATGAAGTGAAGGGGTGTAATGGTAAGGAAATTTGAGGATCTTCCCTGCCCCTTAATGGGCCTCACTTGGAGCCCAACAAGAGAAGCTTGCTTAGGGGAGGCTTGTTTTTCAGGAAGACCCACACCTTTTGTTACTTTGTAATTAGGCAGTGAGTCATGAAGGTTGTGATGTCCTCTGACCCTTGAGAAAGCTATATGTCTATATATCTATATCTATATATACTCTAGGGTGAGGTTTTGCTTTGGGGCTCACTTATGGGAAGAGCTGTATGATTTGACCAGATGAGACTTTGGGTAGCCACTGAGCTCCCCACTTTGAAAACCCAGATGTTGGTGCTTCTCTCTCTGGTAACTAACTATGTATGTATGTAACGGTCAGACAGCTGGAAGCCCTGTCTGTTGGTCTGCTGAACCGTTATTTTCTCTGTATTTTTTGTAAGCTTGTAATTTCTGTTTGTATTTTCTAAAGTTCAGGGTGCTAATTTTTTCTCCTGAACTAAGTAAATGATATATATACATACATGATTAGACTAAGATTGTTAACCCTTTTTTGAGTTGCTTTCCCTTAGAAAAGCAGACCAAAGAACCTGTGCTAGCAGCCACCCTGGATGTGCTAGGGTGCTTGCTATTACAAAGGGTTGGACTAAATTGGCTCTGAGGACCCTTCCAGCTCTGGATCTATGATGCCATGGCCTATACTTTTTGCTTCAGTAAATGGAAACGCTGAATCATGCTATTTAGCCAACCAAAAGAGTCCGGTCCTGTGATGACTAAGGTATTGATGCTGGGATAGTGACGTCAGCTTGTATGACATTTCATTCCAAACAAAGTGTAAGGAGAGGTTAGTGTTTGTGTTAGGGGATTCTCACCATTTGGGGAACTTATAGTTGGCACTGTAGCCCCATTCTATGATGTAAGATTGGGCATATTCAGAAAATACTTATGAGTTAGCACTTGGCTTGCAGTTTCTAAGTCTCCAGAAAGTCCAGGCCTTTGACTGTTACTTTGGGAAAGTCAATTCATTTCTTTGGACTTCAGGTTCTAAATTATAAAACGAGGGTGTTAAGATTAGATGACCTTCAATGTCCCATTAAGCTCTAAATTGACAATCTTATCTTCTTCCTCGAAAAAAGAACAATAAACTGCCAACTGGGCAGGTATGCATGCCAATAAGGAAAGAGAATTAAGGTATCCAGAGGAAGAGAATGCTGGTCAAAAACCATACTATATACCTTGACCAGCCCTTTCCCTTAGATCTTGGTGAGGACAATCCAGAACCTTGAGTCCAGGAGCTCCAGGAATTGCCATCATCAATGACGTAATAAACGTCCTGGAAAAGGAGCCTACTATCAAAACCACTAACTTTATATCAAATGCCATGAATGCGGTAGTCAAGCCCAAGAGTCCAGAGACACTGTAGGCCCCTGCATCCACATCAGTCTTAGCTTAGAAAGTTTTTACTGGCAAAGTCCTTGGCACTGTCAAATGATTAACGTTAAAAATGGAAATGATATTTACCAATAGAAATTATGTTAAATAAGATGCCAACACTGCCTGCTTTGCTGCTGTACCCTAAGAATCACTGGGTCTTTGTATGTGACATATCTGAAGTCACCTAAATGTGTAGTCTCCTCCATTAAAATGTGAACTCCCTGAGAGAAAGAACTGTCTTGCTTTTTTTAAATGTGTAACTGTAAGTTTGGATAGTGTTTAGTATATAGTAAGTATGTGACATTTTTTCCTTTTACTCAGTCATTCATTTATGCATTTATTCAGTCATCTATGCATCCATGACACTGTTCTTTCTGGATTTTCTTCCTTTGACTAATATTTCTTAGTTGGATCCCTTCCCTATCCTTAATCCAAAATGTAAGCATTTCCCAAGTTTCTCTTATTGGCTTTTTCCTTTTGGGGGTGCTAGGTGACACAGTGCAGGGTCTGAAGTCAGGAAGACCTAAGTTCAAATACTGCCTCTGACAACTATGAGTTATATATAGCTTTGGTCTACTAGCCTAACCTCTGTTTGCCCAGTTTCTTCATCTGTAAAATAGGGATTATAATAACACCTACCTTGCAGAGTTGCTGTGAGAATCAAGTAAGATAATATTTGTCAAGCACTTAGCACAATGCCTGGAACACAGGAAGCACTATATAAATGTTAGCTATTATTATTCTTACTGTTAGTGGCACCATCAATTTCTACAAATTTATCTCTCCACTTTGAAGCAAGTGACTATATCTCCATATTACTGTAACTGTCCTTTCTTTGAATCCTCAGAGCCTCACAATTCCAAAACACCAGACTTGGATATCTTATCTACAACTTATGTAAATCCTATCTCCCCTCTGAGTCTTAGTTCCTAATTCTGTAAAATTAGCATTATGCTAAATGTCTCAGATGCTTTCCAATGTTAAGATTCTATGCTTCTATGTATGAAACTGAAAAAAAAATTTTTCCTTTTGAAACACATTCTTTCTCCTGTTTGCTACCATTCTTAGTCATCTAAGAATGGAACTTGTTTTTGTTAACTCATATCCAACCTGTTGCAAAATCATGTCAATTCAACCTCTGACCTCTCATATCTATTTTTTTCAAGACCTAATATTACAACTCTAGTTTTTTTTATTACTTTTGTATGGACTATTCCAATGCCTTCCTACCTAATCCCTTCCACTCCTCCCCACCTCACAAAATCTATCCAACATTCTACAGACTAATCTTAAAGCACAGCTCTAATTCATTTAACTACTGTGCATATTTCCTCCTCTTCCCCCCCCCCACTCCCACTTCACATTTTATAGAATTAAAAAGTCTAGGTTCTTTGGTCCAGTATTCTAGGCTCTTGACAATCTAGCCTACACTTTCCTTTCTAGCACTTCCCTTCACACATTCTATGATAATGGCAGAATGGATTTGAGTCAGAACAATAGAATTCGAATCCTAGTTCTGCTGTTTACTATGTAACTTTGAGAAAGTCATTTAATTTCTCTTGGTCTCAGTTTCCTCATTTGTAGAATGAAGGTACTGAATTAAGTGGCCTCTAAAGGTCCCTTTCAGCATTGTATCTATGATCCTATGGATCTAGTAAAACTGTATTCATTCTCTAAAAACATTCTGTACTTTCCTGCCTCTATACTTTTGTTCACATTCTAATAATTTAAGTGGAATTTAGAACTGTGTAGGTTTAGTAACAATTTAGTCAAATTAAAATGTCCAAAAGGCAGAGAAATGGAACTGGAGCTCAAAGAGTCATAAAACCGAAAGGGAAAATTCAATCTACTTAGATGAATACTCTAACTCCTTCATTTTACAGATGAGCTTAATGTCCAAGGAGAATAAGTAGCTGCCCAATGCAGAGATGAGATTAGAATCCAGTATAGAACTTGATTTCTATCATTCTTGTTGTCTCACTACATTACCCCAGATTTGCAAGTTGTTAGGTTGAGAGATTAAGTTATATGGGGAATTTCCCAAGTAAAACAGGTGTAGAAGGCTGTAAAACATGTTGTTGAGTCATGACCCCATCAGGTTTTCTTGGCAAAGATACTATACCGATTTGCCATTTGCTTCTCCAGCTCATTTTACAGATGAGGCAAATGAGGCAAACAGGGTTTAAGTGACTTTCGCAGAGCCACACAGGTTACCAAGTGTCTGAGGATGGAATTGAACCTATGAAGGAGGAAGTCCTCCTGATTCCAAGCTCAGTGCTCTATCCAGTGTGCCACCTACCTTCCCCATAAAAGTCACAGTGTGTAAAAGGAGATACCAACACCTTTAATCTATTCTGATATCAGTTTATTATCTTTCTGCAGAACCCATCCAAGATACATATATTTG
The DNA here is from genome assembly GCA_028627135.1 of Pseudochirops cupreus. Classification (NCBI taxonomy): domain Eukaryota; kingdom Metazoa; phylum Chordata; class Mammalia; order Diprotodontia; family Pseudocheiridae; genus Pseudochirops; species Pseudochirops cupreus. The sequence continues at coordinate 178,952,512 of CM053584.1, read as the reverse complement.
GTAGTTTAATTAATAAACGAGTTGCATATCTAGTTTAGCTTTGTGTCATGGTCTGGTCTACATCATTCATGTATTTTGCTTTTTCAGTATGGATGGTTAGACTCATCTTTGGTATTGATATAGGTTTTCTGAGGAGGCTTGATGAAATAACTACATAGTCATTTGTAAATAAGAGTATTTGAAAAACCTTGATGTCAATAGGTTTATTTGGCGCTTATGCAAGATAATTTCCACGACACTAGAAAAGAGGTGAATTTTTAAATGCATTTTTATTAAAACAGATTGACTTCTTTCCAGATAAGCTCTAACACAGACCAGCTTTTCAAAAACTAGAAAAACTGGAGGTGAATACCACCTCGTCAGAAATAAAATACCAGTAACATTGAGCCAAAATTGTCTAAACAACTGCACTACAAAGGTTTCAGAGTATTTTGATTTTATATCAATATTTTTCTTCACTTTTGGTGGGACAACAGCTATGTGTTCCTTACTTTTGGCTGTCTGCCTTCATGGGAGGTGAATTTAAATCTGAAGGGTTTTTTGGGGTGGGGGACAGGGAGCTTAGCATAGATAAATCCTTCATTTTATGAAGTGTACGCCAGGGAGAGATGAAATTAAAAAACAAACAATAAACCAATATTCTTAATACTGATACAAAAATGTTGTCCTTCCTTGGATCTCTGGCCTGTGCAATAGTACAGATGGCAGATGGATTGTCATGTGAAGTTTACTCCATTTTTTTGTAGACAATATTGATTTTTATGTTTAATATGTAATTTCTTTAATGTCAAAGAATAAAGCTTCCATCTATGTGAACACTAAAACATGCATTTATTCAAGGGAGACGATTGACAATAACTTTATTTTCTGATAAACATTTTATTGAATATTTACGCAATACTGCTAAATAATCAAATTACTATAGTATGGTTTGGGGTAGTGTGACATAAAAGATTGAAAGTGTTGAAGGTAGAGGGTACTGAAGCCAAGAAAACTTGGATTCAAGTCCCACCCCTGTCACAATGGCTGTGTGGCTCTGAGCAAGTTACTTAACCTCTCAGTGCTCTAGACAATTTTCTTTTTTTTTTTTGGAGGGGGGAGAGCAGGGCAATTGGGGTTAAGTGACTTGCCCAAGGTCACATGGCTAGTAAGTGTTAAGTGTCTGAGGCTAAATTTGAACTCAGGTCGTCCTGACTCCAAGGACAGTTTTCTATTCACTGCACCACCTAGCCGCCCTCTAGGCAATTTTCTTTTTCTTTCTTTTGAATTTTCAATCTTTTATTTGTTTATTTTTAGTTTTCAACATTCATTTCCACAAGATTTGGAGTTACAAATTTTCTCCCCATCTTTCCCCTACCCCCACCCCAAAACAGCAAGCCTACTGCATACCTCTTCCCCCAATCTGCTCTCTCTTATATCTTCCTCCATTCCCCCTCTAACTTTCTAGTAGGGCAAGATGGATTTCTATATCCCAGTGCCTGTGTATCTTATTTCCCAGTTGCATGTAAAAAACAATTGCTTTTAAAATTTGTTTTTAAAACTTTGATTTCCAGATCCTTTCTCTTCTTCCCTCCTTCAATATAGGTTATACATGTGTAGTTATGCAAAATGTTTCCATGGTCGTTACTATTTCCCTCTATCCTATCCCACCCCCCACTTATTCTATTTTCTACTCTTATCTTGTCCTTTTGAAAAAAAAAAGTGATTGCTTCTAACTACCCTCTCTCTGAATCTATCCTCCCTTCTATCATCCCCCCCTCTAATCCCCTTCCCCCCAACTTTCCCATAGGGTAAGATACCCAATTGAGTGTATGGAATTTCTTCCTTAAGCCAAATTCAATGAGACTAAGATTGTGCCATTCTGAAATTTCACCTTCCTGCTCTTCCCCTCCACTATAACAGTATTCTCTTGCCTCTTTTATATGAGATAATTTACCCTGTTCTATCATGGCTTTCAGGTAGTCCAATAATTTGTAAATGATCTCTCCTGGATCTATTTTCTAGGTCAGTGGTTTTTCCACTGAGATATTTCACATTGCCTTCCATTTTTTCATTTGTTTGGATCTGTTTTATAATAGTATCTTGATTTCTCATAAAGTAATTCGCTTCCATTTGCTCTAGTCTAATTTTGAAGGAATTTATTCTCTTCAGTAAGTTTTTGAAACCCCTTCTCCATCTAGTCAATTTGTCTTTTAAAAGCATTCTTCCCCTCATTGGCCTTTTGGGTCTCTTTTGCCATTTGAGTTAGTCTATTTTTTTTAAGGTGTTATTTTCTTCAGTATTTTTTTGGGTCTCCTTTAGCAGGCCGTTGTAATGGTAATGAAATCTGAATATTCCTTTGTATTGGAAAACTGACAGATACTTAGTACGTAGTTTCAAATTAAGCCTCTGTAAAGAAACAGGAGGTATGAACCCCTGTTGCTGATATAACTGGAAGGGGCTGAACAGGGAGGAGCTATAACAAGGAAGAGCACATGCTAGACAGTCAGAATTTTCTTGGGGCAAGCATTGAGAGGCTGGAGCTTCTGCCAGAGAGAGAACTTCTTGATTTTGAGAATGGGAGAAAGTGATTTTGATTTTGAGAATGGGAAAAAGTGATTTTGATTTTGAGAATGGAGCTGTTGAAGATTTCTGAGGGCCAGCTGGAGCTGCCAGAGGAAGCATGACTGTGGTTGCTGTTGGTACTTTGTGTGTGGCTAAGTTTTCTCTTCCCAGCAACAGAAGCTGTGAGGGTTACTTGAGGTGGACTGGATACTGTTGAGCTTCAATACGGAGCAGGAACTGCATGGAGAGCTGGACAAGGAGCTGGGAGCTGTCTGCATTTGAACTCAGGTGGCAGTTGGTTGGATCCAGGCAGGAGCTGGGACCATGGAAGAAGAATCATGGAAGCTGAAAGCCTGCGCCAAGTGAAGATGAAAAAACCTCTCCATGGATACTGAGTAGTGACTGATGAAATTGTGATTTACTTGTGACTGAGGGGCGGATGGCTTGTGTATTTTCCGCTACCCCTTAAGAGGGTACTGAGTAGTGACCGATGATTGAATAGTGACTGATGACTGTATAGTGCCTGATTTGTAACTTAGTATGCCCCATGGGTGAAGGACTTTGACCTTTTGTACTTTATGATTGAATGACTGAGTTACTAAGTGACTGACTAAATGAATGTACTTTGTTCAAAACTATGTGACCACTTTGGTGAAAACTATGTGGCCATTTTCTGTGATAAGTTATGGAGTTATTATGTCATCATGAATGCTGTATTGTGATTTTCTGTGATAAGCTGTAACATTCTGAATGCTGTACTTTGATTTTCTATGAATGTTTTGCTCTGATTTGTTACTGAATAAATATAGTTCGCTATACTATGTAATCAGAACCCTGAAAGCTGTTCACAGCAACAGTCCTCTGGAAAGCTGCTTGTGTGTGGCTTTACAGCTGTTGACTTGCTTTTCATGATTTTCTTGCATCATTCTCATTTCTCTTCCCAATATTTCCTCTATTTCTCTTACTTGATTTTCAAAATCCTTCTTGAGCTCCTTCATGGCCTGTAACCAGTTGAAATTTTTCTCGGAAGCTTTTGATGCAGGAGTTTTGACTTTGTTGACTTCTTCTGGTTCCATGTTTTGATCCTTTTTGTCCCCAAAAAAGGATGCTATGGTCTGACTGTGCTTCTGCTGCTTGCTCATCTTGCTAGCCAGTTATTTTACTTTTGAGCTCTTTGCCACAGTAGAACTCAGCTTCCAGAGTGGAGAGAGCTTTGTCCCAAATTGCTGGGGTTTTCACAAATGCTATCAGAGGTCTGAGGAGGGTGCCCTCTCTACAGCCACCACAAGCTCTGGCACATCTGAATTTCTCACCCTAGGACCACCACCCAAGACAGCAACCCAGATCCAAGCAGGTCAAAGCAAGAGTGATTACCCTCTGAATAATTGCTTGGTCCCCATATGATCTGCAAGCCAGGAGCTCTGGAGGCAGCCACATGGCAGCAGCTATAGCTGCTGTGCCTCCGCCACCTCTTGCCCAAGAGGCAGGGGCCGGACTGCACTCTTCTGTCACTCAGTTCCAACAGAGTTCCCCACTGACATTTTACTTTTTCTTTGGTGTTTATGGGTTGAGAAAACTGGAAACTGCCATAGCTGCCAGTGATTCACTCTCCTGAAGTCTGCTCTGGCCGGTCAGGGCCACCCTGGGTCCGGGCCCACAGCTCATGCAGGACTGTGCTTGGTGCCCAGCTTGGTGTGACAGATCCTTCCTGCCAGACTGCCTTAAGTGGGAGATTTGTTTCTCTCTGTCACTTTGTGGGTTCTGTAGCTCTAAAATTTGTTTAGAGTCATATTATACAGGTATTGGAGGTGGTTGGTGAAGGAGCTCATTCATGTCCCTGCTTCTATCCCGCCATCTTGGCTCCGCCCCACCCCCCCTCAATTTTCTAATACTATAAATTGCAAAGGAGGCACCAACTGGCACCAGTAGAGGGAGTTTCCTCACCCTATATGAATGAATTCTCAGGTCTCATTTCTATCCCCATAGCTTAGGGTAAATGGGACTCAAACATGTCTTTTTTTAAGTTTTCAAGATAAATGTGTTAAATCCAAAAGAAACTATTTAAGTGTGACTATAAACTAACAAACTCTACTAACATTCTCATGAAGACAACATTCAAAGATACTAAGTAATCTTTGTATTTGAATAGAATCTGTGCAGTATTAAATAAAACAGCATTACATTCTTGCTACCAATAATATAACTATTTCTTAAATTTTCTCCTCTTTCTTCATTCATTTACCAGATTTGATGAAGATCCCCTATATAGGGGGAATACAAATGACAAGTCAGGGATGAAAAAAGGGATACATAAAGATTCCTAATGGATCCCAGGTCACAGTTTTGAAATGGCTGCTTAACTGCAACCTAAAATGAAAAACAAATGACATTAACATGACTTATGAAACCACTCTTTAAAAATGCCAATCTAATGAGAAGCCTGCTTGCTCCTTTAGTTACACATCTGACTTTTATCCAGCTCAGTGTATGTATTTTCTACTTTAGGACTTTGGCAATGTTATTTTCTAGCAATTTTAGTACTATTATAGGAAACAGAAAAAAAAATATAAGCATACACTATAATCTTTAGACATTATCTTTTCTCATAACATCACCCACAGTGATGATATGTGTTATTTGAACAAGGAGAGGAAGAGACACCAATTTATAGAGCCAAATTTCAATAAACATACTTTCACAGGATGAAACGTTTTAAAAGATTTTAATAAAATAATCAGAAAAATACAAGCTTCCAATGTGAATGATTGTACAGGCAATATTTGTAGATAATTCAAATTATCTTCAAATACAGCTATTTTTAAAAGTGAATAATTCTTTACCAATCTTGACTTTTGTCTTGCCACTGGACTTCAATGACTTAGAAATCCATATCTAAAAATTGGTAGAATTAGTTATAATTATATTTTCTTTGATCATTATCTAAGGAACAATGAAGTGAGAATGAAAATTTTAAAACTAATATGTGTTTAATTTAAAATAAGTTTGTAATTAGGTGACATTTGCCTAAATAGTGCATCCATGACGTAACATTGTTCCATGCGCTTAATGCTAATAAGCACTGAAACCTAAGTAATTGAGTAAAATGTACTTCAGTTTCAAATATTTTTAAGTAGCTCATTCCAGGAAATCATTAAACCAATAAACTGTACAGAACTCTTTCTCAATTAAAAGAGTCTGGGGACACCTACGCAGCAAAATTGAGCATAGTGTTCCAGGGGAAAATATGGTCATTCAGTGAGGTGGAGGACTTTCAAACATTCTTGCTGAAAAAACCAGAACTGAAAAGAAAGTTTGACACTCCAACACAAGAAGCATGAG
>CM053584.1:178914557-178946129 GCA_028627135.1 Pseudochirops cupreus | reverse complement strand
CATAAAGTCATTAGCTTCCATTTGCTCCACTCTAATTCTGAAGGAATTATTCTCTTCAGAAAGCTTTTGAGATTCTTTTTCCATCTGGCAAATTCGACTTTTGAAGGCATTCTTCTCCTCATTGGCTTTTTGGGCCTCCTTTGCCATTTGAGTTAGTCTAATTTTTTAAGGTGTTATTTTCTTCAGTCAGGTTGTTGACTCTCTTATCATGATTTTCTTGCATCATTCTCATTTCTCTCCCCAATTTTTCCTCCACTTCTGTTATTTGGTTTTTAAAATCCTTTTTAAGCTCCTCTATGGCCTCTATCCACTTGGTATTTTTCTTGGAAGCTTTTGGTGTGGGAGTTCTGACTGTGTTGTCTTCCTCCCATTCCATGCTTTGTCCTTTTTGTCCCCAAAAAAGGAATCTAAAGTTTGATTGCTGGGCTTGCTTTGCTTCCTTTGCCTGCTCGTGTTGCCAGTCAATTACTTGGCTTTTGGGCTCAGTAGTAAAACTCTGCTTTCAGAGGGGAGAGCTCTGTCCCAAATAGCTGGGGTTTTCACTGCTCCCAGAGCTATTAGGAAGCTGCCGTTTTTTGCAGCCCCCACCAGCTTTGGCTTACTGAAAACGCACCTCAGGACCACCACCCAAGACGGCGATCCTATCCAGGCAGCTCAAGGAAAGAGCCCTTAGCCTCTGAATGATTGCTTAGCCCCTCTGTAGTCTGCGGGCTGGGAGCTTCTGAAGCAACCACGTGGAGGTGGCTGCAGGGCCACCACTTCAGACTGCTGTTAGCTCTGGAGGCAGTTTGGCCTGCCACTCTCCCCTAAATTTAGCCAAGTTGCACCGACCTTTTCCCTTTGTCCTTGGCTCTTGTGGGTTGGTGATTCTGGAAATTGCTGCTACTGACCCACTTCTCCTGAACACTACAGCAGCGGCTTCTCCTGGATGCCCTGGGGCCGAAACTGCATGGGGCTGGGCTCTGCTTCCAGTGCGCTGTGATGACCACCTGCGGGGCTGCCTTCAGCAGGAGCTTTGTTATTCCATCATTTTTGTGGAGCCTGGAGCTCTAAAATTTGTTCGGAGTCATATTTTATAGGTATTTGAGGTGGTATTGGGGGAAGCTCACGGAGTTCTCCTGTTTCTATGCCACTATCTTGACTCCACCCCCACAGTCCTTCCCTTTTTTCTATCTACAAATATAATGTCTCTTCATCTTTAAAAAAAAAAAAAACCGCTTGGGACACTTAGGTGGCGCGGTGAGTAGAGCATTGGCCCTAGAGTCAGGAGGACCTAAGTTCAAATGTGGCCTCAGACACTTAACACTTACTAGCCGTGTGTCATTGGACAAGTCACTTAACCCCAATTAACTCCCGCCCTCCCCCCTTCAAAAAGCAAAAAAAAAAATCCAGACAAATCAAATAAAATTATGACTCCTTTTTTTAAAAAAAGAAAACTTACTGAATCTCAGTGATGTTGTTCAGTCATTTCAGTCATGTCTGACTCTTCATGATCCTATTTGGAATTTTCTTGGCAAAGATGCTGAAGTGGTTTGCCATTTCCTCCTGTAAATAACTTTGTATATGAGGAACTAAGGCAAATAGGATTAAGTGACTGGCCTAGAGTCACACAACTGGTAACTTTCAGAGCCAGGATTTGAATTCAGAAAGATAAGTCTTCCCGACTCCAGACCCAATGCTTTACATGCTGTGCTACTTCGCTGCCCAAAAATACCTCACAATACCTATTGTCCTTTGTTTCTCCTCTCCCCTTTCTAAGAGAAACCCCTTAAAAAAGGCATCTATACTCACAGTTTATCCTTTTCCTATCAGCCTCTTCTCACTTATCTAACCTGACTTCTGACCTCATTACTAAATTGAAAGTACTCTCTCCAAAGTTGCCAGTGATCTCTTAATTGACAAATCTAATGATCTCTTCACAATCTTCATTCTTCTTAATCTTTATATACTAGTGACCATTTCCTTTTCCTGAATATTCTCTCCCTTTTTTTTTCTTTTTGGACTCTGTTCTATCCTGGATCTCCTATATTATTTGACAGTTTTGATATATGGGATTAGGAGATTATGAACCTGAGCCCCTGGAAGGTTGGTGATGCCTTCCTTCAGTAGAAATAATGAAGGGGGTAGGTTTTGGCAGCAAGATGATAACTTCAGTTTTAGACATATTTCATAAGAAATTAGCAATGTGGGCTAGAAGTTTGAGGGGAGAGATGAAAGATATAGGTGTATAGTTATGCATGTAATGTTAGAATTGATTTATACTGAATTATTTTTTATTTTTTAATTCTTTCCTGAGGTGGGGGAGTTCTCTCTGGGAGGGGTTGGCAAGAGAATTATACTACTGCCAAGCTTGTTCATAATTTCACAGCATTCAGTTTTAATTTTGTTGTTGTTTCTACTTGCATTGTTTGTAGCAGTCGTGTGTATTTTCCTAGTTCTACTTAATTAATTCACTTTATATCAGTTCAGAGAAATCTCCCCATGTTTCTTTCTATTCTTAAAATTTATTGTTTTTAGTAGCACAGTAATGTTCCATAACGTGAATACACCATATTTTGCTTAGCAAATCAGTGACATCCACTTTGTAATTCTTTGCTACTATAAAAAGCACTGCAACTTTTTTTGGTATTTATAGGGCCTTTCTTTCTTAACATTGACTTCCTTGGAGTATATACCTAGCAGTGGGATCTTTGGGGAAAAGGACATGGACCGTTTAGTTACTTTCTAAGCACAATTTTAAATTACTTTTCAGAATGATTGGAACACCTTTCATTTCTATCTTATCTGTTAGCGTGGTTATTAGGGGCATGATAGGACCTGTGATTTTATTGATATGAAGAACTTCTAGGCAAGGAAATTTCTCCTAAGATGTGTAGTCTTAAAGAATTATGTAGAGCACTAAGTAGTCAATTGACTTGCACAGGGTCACAGCCAGAATGAGTCAAAGGTAAGATCTGAACTCAGGTCTTCCTGGTTCTAAGGTTAGTTCTCCATCCACTACTAAATTGCTGTCAACATTGGGAATGGGACAGCCTTTGTTTCACCATACAAAAAAAGTATGATATACAGAGGACTCACAGGAATCCAGAAACAAATATGTTCAATCAAGAGGAACTTATTAGAGCCTATTATGTGCCAGGTACTGTGCTTCATGCTGTGAATAGAAAGACAAAAATAAAAATCCTTGCCCTTAACGCACTTATGTTCTCTCCAGAGATACTATATGTACGTATATAAGTGTAAATAAAATAAATTCAAGATAATTGGGGTTGAGAGGCACTACCCGCTTGGTACATCAGGAAAAATTTGATATATGGCATGGCACTTGAATAGAATTTTAAAGGAAACAGGATTCTAAGAGGTAGAAGAGCATGCTTTCTAGATATGAGAGACAGCCAATACAAAGGCAGGGAGATGGACCTGGAGTATTATATGTGAGGAACAGCCAGCCAGGCCAGATCACAAAATGCTAGAAAAAGAGTAATGTGTAAGAAGATTATAAAGGAAAACATAGATGAGTTTATATTTGATCCTGCAAGCAGTAGGAAATCATTGGAGTTGGAGTAGGGTTATGGCATGGTCAGGTCTGTGCTTTAGAAAAGTCACTTTAGTTGCTGTATGGAGGATGGGTTGGAATGATGTGAAATTCAGAGCATGCATACCAGTGAAGAAGTTATTGTAACAATCCAGAAAAGAGATGTTGAAAGCCTAAACTAGGGTGATGAGTGTGTGAATAGAGAAAAGGGTACATACTACAAGTCTCTCACTATACCCTTCCACCTAGCTCACATTTTGGAATACTCAAAAGGCAACTGGAGATTGCTAGAATGGAACTCACAATCATAAACATTCAAAGAGCCAATTTACCTCCCTTCTCCATGATCTCCTCAGATGAGAAATAAAGTTAGAATTGCTGTTGCGACAAAGTTCTTTTTTTCTAGTGAGCCCCCTCTTTCCCATGGAATTCTACATAGTTTTCCCAAGACTTATAGAATCCTCTTGTGGTTTTATAGATTTCCCCAAAATGAGTGAAGTTTTGGAGCTTGCTAGGCAATGATAAAAGTGTCTTTTCATATCTCTTCTTTGCAGACATGCTTATTCTTCACAGTTTGTAAAATTAACTTTTTGGAAGTAGGGTATGGTTGTGGGTTTTTTTTTCCTGTTTACCTTGTTGTAACCATTGTGTGTGTGTGTGTGTATGTGTGTATGTGTGTATATATATGAAATATATGTGTAATATAACAATATATACATATATATAAGTTCTTTTTACTTCAGTCTGCATCAATTCATATAGACATTTCCATGCTTTTCTGTATTCATCACATTCATCATTTCTTACAGCACAGTCATATCCCAGTCAGTCAATCAGTAAATATTTATTAAGTGTCTAGTATGTGCCAGGTACTGTACTCTTAAGTGCTGGGGATACAGTATGAAAAAGGATACAAATATGAAAAAAAGTCCCTGCCCTCAAGGAACTTACACGCTAATGGGAGAAGGCAACTCACAAAAAGAAGCAAAAAGGGGGGAGGATGATGAAGTAGTCCAAAGGAGTGAACCTAGATGAGAAATGAAGAAATGGCTTGCCTGGGTACTTTCTTTAAATGGAGGTTTGAAAGGAACTCTGCTCTGTCCTCCAGTTATAGGGGCTGAGGGTATTGATAAAGTGTGAGAACCAAGGCTGATGCGGTTTTGAAGGATGGTGAGGTTCCTGATAACATTTGTGGGAGCATAATGGAAAAGAATACAAGAGTGTAGCTGGGTGGGACATTATCCCATTTTGGTCATGTAACACAGTTTGTTTAGTCTTCCACCATACCTGTCATCCATTGCTTTTGCAATGGATTAGCACGTCTCTTTCTGTTATACAATTCCTCCATCACGTCTTTTACTTTTGTGGAGTTCCTCATTGGTTATGTGTTGTAACCTGTTTATACCCATCATTCAGCTTTCCATTGCGCTCTGTGGGATACTCATCTTTAGTTCTTCAGAGGCATTGGTGTGCCAGGTCTCACTGCCATTATAGCAACACCAGTAACTTGGTGTCAGTTAGAATTCTTTGTAATTTCCTGAAAAAAGTCCATCTTGCTCTCTTCTTCCTTTTCAATCCCAGATACAGCTATTCCAGATATACTCCTACACACATATTTCTTTCTCTCTTGGTGAAATTTAGGCAGTAGACATTTTTCATCCATCTTTTCTCAGTGGATGAAAAGGCCAGACTCCTTTGAAAAATTACAGATTTCTTTCCATAGGCTCTGCGCAAAGTTGTTCTAGAGCCCCTTGTACTAGCTGTAGAAAGAACAGTTATTTTGGTCATTGCAAATGCTACAAATCAGAGTATAATTTGTTATTTTGTGGATTGTCTAAACATAAAGAAAATTTCAGTCATGTAGATTAAATTTAAAAAGTGCACTGTACATATGTAATTTTTTCAGCAAGCTGGTTGTTAAAATTTTTCCTGTACACTTCTGTTCTGTAGTATCATGGAGCTTGCTGTAATCTTAACACATTGCCTTCCTCAAAAATGTTTGACTTCATTCAGGCTTTTACTAGAGAAGCTAGTTAAATAGCAAAGTTAGCTTTTCAATTTCACTGTGTTTTTTTCTCCACTCACCTGGTAAATGTACCCATAACTAATCAAATCAATAGCGTAGATAACTGGAAAAGCAGTAGTAGAGAATTGAGGAAACCAAATAATCAACTTCTGGGTATTCAAAAGATCCCTGTACTTGTTTAAAAAATCATCCTGAATCTTCTCAGATCTGGTTTCAGTTATTCTTTATTTCTTTAAGTACTAGACAGAGATCATTACTTGGGTCTCTATAATCTCTCTATTCCTTGATTCTTAGCCTTGTGGATTCATCTTGATCAAAGAAATAACACTACCTATTTTAGACTTGTTTTGTTTGGAGGTTGTAGACTTTAAAATAAGATTGACTTCAATCAAAGGCTTTTCCCATCATATGTGTCAAAATAAATTTTCTGTTGATTAATTGAATCTCTTAGTAGTAAGTTTACAAGTATTATAATTGGTCGTTTTTGTTCTAGTTAAAAGAATGGGGGCCAAGAATTCAATATATAAAATACATTGATTTTTGAAAGATATCGTTTATCTCCTTAGGCTGTACTGTGGAAAGAACACTGTATTTCTTGACAGAGGACCTGGGTTTTCTGGTAGATTATCTGTGCAGCCTTAGTCAAGTCACCTAACCTGTCTGGACCTCAGTTTCCTCATTTGTAAATGAAAGAAATGGGACTAGATTATCTCTGAGCTTTAATTCTATTATCCTATCACTTAAGTCATTTGCGTTGTAAGAGGTGAAGGAGTGAATGAATGTTTAGGAAATTAGAGAGTATATAAAAATTTTAGAGAAAAGAGAAGAGCTAAGAGGGATGGCAGAATTAAGTAGACGTATTTCTTGTTGCTTCTACAGCTCTTTATTACAGGAAATTTGAGTGAGACAAAGCCTGGGAAGATGAAAAGATTGGAGATACATTGAAAGGCAAGGACCCTGGTTTGGAAAGGAAGATAGATACCACTCCTTCCCCTGAGGTAGATGGGAAAGAGGAGGCAATGCAGAGAAAGTCTGAGAAGATTTGGTATGATGGTATCAGAGGGCTTAAGGTGAAGGAATCTAAGAAAGATATTTTTCTGTTTCAGTGAAGTAGGAAATAAGGTTGACTGCTAGATTGCAGTGGTCGTGGTGATGGAAAAGATTTGATGCTTGAGTGTAGAAAAGGTTTGGGTCACTGTGGGGAATGCATTATGGATAATAAGAGATAAAGAAAAGGGTTGGGGGTGGCTAGGTGGCGCAGTGAATAGAGCACCGTCCCTGGAGTCAGGAGGACCTGAGTTCAAATCCAACCTCAGACACTTAACACACACAAAAACTAGCCGTGTGACCTTGGGCAAATCACTTAAACCCAGTTGCCCTCCAAAAAGCAAAAAAAGAAAGAAAGAAAGAAAAGGGTTACTTAGCATCAGTTGAAGTCTGGTAGCCTGAATTTCTGGTAGACTTACAGGTCAACAGTAGAACAACATAGGGTTGGGAGGTGCATGCCATATGCATATGGCTCTGGGTCCCCCGCCTCCCATGGTGGCCAGGCAACTAAAACGAGAATGAAACAAATAGAGAAGGAGAATAGAGAGTATTTGAAATGGAATGTGGATGGTCAGAGATTGTACTTCCCAGTTTTAGATGATGAGGTCCAAGGTATTCAGGCAGGCACTGTACAAGCTCAGAGGTGTCATAGTTGTAAGGAGATTCAGATGATCTCATCCAGCTTCATCCTAGAGCCAAGAGACAAGATAACTTGTCCAATATCCAACAGGTAAGAAGAATCAGAAACAGGATTTGAACCCAGTTCTTGGAAAGGAGCTACTTTTTTAAACACCTAATTATCCTAAGCACTGGAATAAAGTGTGTCAGCAGCAAGCCTTCAGACTGCTGAGGATTCTTAAAGTTTATTGATATGATAATCAGTAGGAAAGGAAAAAAGAAATTCACAGTTTGCAAGAGTTTTGGTTAAGTATGGGATATATCTTCATATGTAGTCTGTAGCTCTGAATTTAAAATATGATTTATTGAACATTCACAAATATAATTATTAAGCAAAACATCTTGTCATGTACCAATTTTCACATCATGATGGGAATTTAATGTTATGCAGAATAGAATCTTAGGTGACTATTCATTGTGAGATGTGCTTCAGTTTCATATTCTTATATTTAAGTACTTAGGTACTCAAATTTTTTTATGTACTCAAATATTTGAGTAGCATATGTTAGAAGTGCTGTCAGATTTGCCCTGAAATCCTCTTTCTTTTTGCAGTATTATATTCAAAGGAATTGGATCTGAAAAGGTAGTTTCACTAAGGTTGATTTTAGGAGGGAATGGCAGAATTAAATAGATAGAATTGTCCACTTGATGAAAGATAGATCAAATTATAAAAACTTTCTGCTTCTTGTAATGAATTCATAAGCCTATTCAATAGTGTGACTTGAATGGTCAAAGAAAAATATTATGACGTGAATTGTCTAAGATATGACAGGCATAAATCCTGTCATGGCAGTAGCATTTTGTGGGGGGTGGGGGAGGTTGTTTCCATTCTAAAATAACATAGAGATGGAGTTTGCTACAAATCGTAGTTTTAGAAGAAAGGATAATTATAGGCATAAAATTAATTCAACAGTGCAATGAAATGTTACTCAAATAAGAATGCCTGCATAAATCAGCATTTATCAGTGTTTATCTCTAGCATTTTATATAAATTATTTCCTTGTTTTCAATAACAAAAATGTGACTTAAAATCTTTCACAGACACATGGTTATCTACATGCATACATACATACATGCATGGAAGCAGCTAGGTCATGCAGTGGATAGTACACTGGCCCTAGAGTCAGATGTGGCCTCAGACATTTAATGCTTACTAGCTCTGTGACCCTGGGCAAGTCACCTAATCCTGATTGCCTCACCAAAAAAATATGTGGTGGAGCTTCTGTGGTGACAAGATTAGGTAACAAAGTTTAGATTGTTACTGTGTAATAAGTGATTGTTATAGGCAAGCAGTTTATTACATGTACATCATGCACATATAAGAAAATAAATTCATCTTCCAGCTGTAAATACACTGAGGGAACTAGGTGGCGCGGTGGTAGAGTACTGGGCCTGGAGTCAGGAAGACTTGAGTTCAAATCCTCTCAAGATACTAGCTGTGTGACCCTGGACAAGTCACTTAACTTCCATTTGCCTTATTTTCCTCCACTGTAAAAATGGGGATAATCATAGCACTTACCTCACAGCGCTGTGAGGATCAAATGAAGATAATATTTGTGAAGCATTTAGCACAACACCTGACACAGAGTACACAGTATTTCAGTGCTTATTACCTTTTCTTCTTTAAAAGATCAAGTTCTTTTCCAGTGGCCCAAAGCAGTGGGTTTTAGGACATTTGAACTAATTGTTGTGTGAGTGGATACTTTAAGTAGAATGGAGTCTTGTGGCCAATGAAGATGAAATGACTGAGGAAACAAAGGTTCGATCTCCCAAGCATATGGATTTATAAGCAATGCATGTCAATTGCATAACAGATCAGGACCTGTGGTCTTCTCAACTTTGACACTGGACTCCAAATACAGGGGGAGACAGATTCTTATTCATTAAAAAAATTTAATCAAAACCAATTAATTAAAAGATACAAATTAGGTGATCTGATATCTAATTGGAGGAGAGATTAGGGATTTTACAAGTTGAGAGGGGGAAAGCAAATGGGTGCAATTCCCTGAAACCAGAAAAAGAGGTGTCCACTCTCCCCAGTCTATATTCAGTCAAAGAAATATGGAAGCAATAACTGATTGACCAGTATGGGACCGGTTTTCAGCTAGACATATGAGTCACTTGAGATGTATTATTATGAGAAAACACCTTTTATCAGTCTTCAGGTCTAACTGGGTTTCTGGTCAGCATTTAGGGGTTGGGGGAGACCTGTGAAGTTTGAATTGTCAAAAGGCCACACTTGAGGACCTAGAGGGCCACATGTGGCCTGAAGGCAGCAAGTTCCCCATCCTTCTGGGTCCTTATCTAAGAGATTCTAAGCAGCAAGTTGTGGTGGTCCAGCTTCCTAGCCACATAGGCCTAGGTTCAAACAATACATTAAGGTTTTCTCACAAGACAGAAATTGGACTAGAATAATTGAATGGAAAGGGAGCTGAGCTACATCCAGAATTGAATCACAAGATGGAGAAAGTATGGTTTACTCAATTATCACTCCCACTTGCTGTTCTAAATTCTAATTTCCTACTTTTTTAGATGGTACAAGGCACAGAGGAGGGGATTGAACTGTGTTATAACTAGATATAATAATGAATACAGTATATGTAGAAGAAATTCATTTTGAAAATTTTGAGGTTCTGACTTTTTCAAGATACAGGGAAGAGCCTGGAAGATACCAAACAATTAGAAAAACTCATCTATGCAATTATTATCCCTCCCCCCACAAAAAGTTGATAAAAAGTAACTGCTAGTAGGCCTGCTTTTACACCTCTGTAAAATCTCTGAGAATGATCCAATCATATCGGGGTATCCTTGCTGGAAATAGGAGAACAGGCCATTTAATTGAAAGGTAGATAGAAGATCTTTGATATTTGTTGGGGGTTTTTTTTATAAGCATTTGATAGGTAGAGCAAAACACAAGTGTCTCCCATGTATATGTTAAGATCATAAAATATTCCTTCATAGGAACAGCAAAAATAAATTGCTAATAATAGCTAGCATTTGTGTAGCATTTTAAGATTTGCAAAGTGCTTCACAAATATTAATGTGTTTTCATACAACAAACTTGGGAGGTGCAGTTAGAGTTAGGCTTAGAGGCAGAGTTTAGGGTTAGAAACAGGGAGTATTTCCAGATGAGCAAACTGAGGCAGATGGGAATTAAGTGACTTACCCAGAGTCATATAGCCAATAAGTGTCTGAGGTTAGTTTTGAACTCAAGTCTTTCTCACTCCAAGACCATTGTTTTATCCACAGTGCCAGCCAGCAGTCCTTTGATTAATTTTTCAAGTGAGGCATAAAACAAGGAGACATACTTGGCAAAAGTTGGATGTTGTTAACAAGGATATCTGATGCAGTCCAAAGGGAAGAAAGATTCCCTATGATGAAAAGTGCTCTCATTTGAGGACACTACCATCCTTCTTGTCACTCAGGTTTACAGCTTCACTGCCATCCTTAATTTCATCCTACATAGCCAGTCTGTTGAAAAATCTTTTTAATTTCTTTCTCCAGAACATCTTTCTATCATTTTTTTTCTCTTTACTCGTAAGGCCACTACCTACCTTGGCTCAGGCCCTCATCATCTGTCACCTAGGCTGTTTCATCCTCCTAGTTTGTCTCCCTACCTCAGGTTTCTCTCCTATCTTTCACATAGCTTCCAATGAACTTTTTAATTTTTTTTTTTTTTGTAAATTGTGAACTTTTTTTTTTTTATTTTTTGGAGAGGGGAAGGCCAGGGCAGTTGGGCTTAGGTGACTTGCCCAAGGTCACAGAGCTAGTAAGTGTTAAGTGTCTGAGGTTGGATTTGAACTCAGGTCCTCCTGACACCTCTATTCACTGTCCCACCTAGCCATCTCGTGAATTTATTTTTTAAAAATAAACATTTCAGTATTCCAAGAACCAAAAAAAAAGATTATATCAGAAACTGTAAACTTTTTATTTTTTACAGTTTTCTTTTTTAAGGTTTATATTAAACTTAACAAAATTTACTTTTTTGAATGATTTTCCTGAAAGCATAACCTGCCATTTTCACTCCCCTTCTCAGTAAGCTTCATTGGACCCTTTTTATATCTTAGGATCAAATATAAATTCCTCTGTTTTGTGTAGAAGACCTTTACAACCTGGCCTATCCTACTTTTCCAACCTTACTATACCTTATTTCCTTTTATGCACTCTACAGATAAATCAAACTGACCTTCTTAGACTATTCTTCATACACTGAAATCAGTTTCTGTCTCCATACCTTTGTACTAATTATCCGCCTTGTCTAGTAGTTTCTTACAGGACTTAGATTCAAGTACCACCTTCTGCTTCAGGAATTCTTAACCTTTTTTGTGGCCTGAATCTCTCTTTGTCAGACTAATAAAGCCTCTGGACCCCTTCTCAGAATTTTTTTTAAATTTGACTTTATTTTCGGTTCTAAATTCTCACCCTTCTGCCACCAGTTGAAGGCAAGAAAAACAAAACTGTTACAAATATGTATAGTAGTTACTCAACTGATAAATGGTCAAAGGATATGAATAGTCAGTTTTAAATGTTAAATAAAACACAGGATTGCAAAGGAAATTGATTGTATTGAAATACAGTTATCAAAATGTATTTTTTAAAAGTTCATAGATTTCAAGGTAAGAACTCTTACTCTGTGTGAATCCTTGAATGAATTTTTTATTTCCTCCCAGATACTGTTGCTTTCCCCCTGAAATAATTGTCCCCCTAGTTAGTTTTTAAACTTCTTGAGGACAGAGACTATTTCACTTCTGTTTCTTAGCACAATTCCTTGTATATAGTATGCTCTTAAATTAGGAAGAATTTTGAAGTTTTTCAAGACATTACACAATTTCCCAAATACAATTTAACTTATTTTCTTCCTTTTCTGGGCCCGGCTTGTCTGCCTGCATGTACTGCTGCATTAGATCTATAAACTGTGTATCTAAATGCTATTCTTCATCTGCTTAATTTTTTCCTTAGGATGAATACTTTTCAATAATTGTGAAACTGTTTAAGAGGATTGCAGCGTTCTAGGAATTGAAGCAATTAGCGTAATGTTATCTGCAAAAAAAAAGGAACATGGAGAGTTTTACTGTCCCTAGCAAATCCCTCTTGCATTTGGTTTTTGTGCTAGACGTTGTCCTTGATAGTGACTGACAGGTTTAAGCTAGCTTAAACCTACATGCCTTCCTGTTATATATATCATTTCTTATTAATAAATACAGTGTTTGGGGGCAAAGATATTTCTGTTAAATTCTTATGTGATTTTAACACACACACACACACACACACACACACACACGTTATCACCACCAAAGCCCTTGACACCATCAAATGGTTCAACATCAGAAACAGATTATTTTATTAGTGGAAATGATACTAAAGAAGATGCATTTTTCAGACAAGAGTTAGTATTCGTGATTGGCTCAAGGGAGGATTTTGTAAGGATGGGGAAGACAGAGTTATGTTTGCAGGCAGCAGGGAAGAAGCCCATAAATAGTTTAAAGATTAGACAGAGTGGGGATGGAAGAGAGGTCCCTCTCCACTAGAGACAGGATGGGATGTGTTCAAGGAAGCATGAAGTGGTGTTTGGCTCAGCAAAAAGGATTACCTCTTCATATGATGTGAATGAAGAAAGAGATGGTGGGAGAAATACATGAATGATATGCTTTTCCTGTCCTCACTTTCTTTAGTGCTATTTCTTCATCATTCAGCACATCAGAAACAATAATGTTGTAATCTAAATGTGGTGTGACCCCTCTGTCGTTAATACAGAAAAGAGTTTGTAATAAAACTCTACATATCTTATCCTTTCTTCATCTATTTCTTAACCTTTCATTTCCATCTTTAAATGGTCTCAGAATGATTTGACTTAATTGGTTTTCTGATTAAGCTTCTTCAAACTTCGAATTAAACTTTTGCAAACTTGTTTTTCATGATCATTGCATTAGAATTCTTTAAAGCTGAAAGATACTTAAGGGATCAGCTAGTGTAAGCTCCTCGTTTTACTGAAGTGACTAAGGGCAAAACTGGAATTGCAGTCAAGACACATGGGTACAAGTTCATGACTGTTTCCACTATATTGTAATATTAATTGTTTCTCATTTCTTCACAAGACCATATTTAAATTTGAGGCTTTTTTTTGTTTCATTCCTTGTAGTGCCAGAACCTAACAAGACCAGTTCAAGCCAGCCCCAACCTGCTGGTATCAGTACCAGTACGTCCACCAGCACTATCACCAATAGCAGCAATGGCAAACGTGCATCTGCCAATGGCCAGCAGCCAGCTGCATCCCGTTACCTGCCTCGTGAGGTGCCTCCACGTTTCCGCCAGCAAGAACAGAAGCAGCTATTAAAAAGAGGTCAGCCATTACCTCCTGGGACTCTTACCAGTGTAAGCCCAACACAAGGTACTGGACAAGCAGGGGCAAGTCCTCCTCCTCTAACAGGAGCAGGTGGACAGCATCATCCAAGTAAACTCCAATCAGGTAAGTTTTTTATATTACAGGACATTCTGATAATCTCAGAAAAACCTTTATACTTTTTGCTGAGTAACAAGTATACTTTGTATTATGTGAGTCTCAGAAAATTGCATAAATGTTGTTTTTCTGTTTATTTGAATAATTTCAGTTTATCTTCATTTTTTATTTACCTTCAATTAGCTGTGGCTAAATACTTCAGTTTTTATACTTTTTAGTCCATGCCTCCAAGCCCCACTAAAATAGTTAACTACAAACCATAATCTCATTGTAATTTATATACTCTTATGAATTGAATTAAGTAGTAGAAATATAATATAACCTACATTAGCCTTACTTTACAAAGTAAACAAGCAATTGAATAAAGAAGTTAACAGCTGTATTTTTTACAGTGTCCATAATATGACAGCAACAGTTAAATCTAATAGGCCCTGAATTTTAAGCATGTTAATACTTAATTATTATTATGTTAATAGGTCATGCAAAAATGTGAAACAAAATTTTTTTTTGTCACATTTCATGTAAGATTTCTTTAAACTTGTGTTTCAAGTGGGAAACAGAAGTCTTAAAGCAATCAATCTTTAGCTAAGCAACAGAATTTTTAAAATTATTTTAAAAATTAATTCCCAATAAACTTTAAAAACATATTTTGAAATTTTAATGTTTATTAACCAAGAAAAAATATACTTGTTCCTGACCAAGTTAAACTTTTAAGTAATTTGTATAGTAAAGAACTTGGGGTTTTTTGCCTTTTTGCTTTAGTAGTTCATTCATTCAGAGCAATCTAGAAATTATTGACTAACATTCAATAGTTCTGTCATAAAATTTTTCACATTCATTTTAGAACCTTTTTTAGAAGGATTTTGTTAGTTATTGGGTTTATATAAAAATAAATTTACTTAGCATTCAGTTCAGGATTTATTAAGTACCTACTATATGCAGTGCACTGTGCTAGGCTCTGGGAATATATAAAATGACATAGCCCCTCCCTTGACAAGCTTGCAATCTGATGGAAGAAATATGTATACTGTAATAAATAACTATGATACAAGTTATAAATACAAGTAGAGTGGCATTAAAGATTCAAGATGGGAGAAACTAGGGTAGGTTAATGGGGCAACAAGGAAAACCTTTTAGAAGTGGCACTTGAGTTGGATATTGAAGGGAGGAAAGTAGATGGCGGGAAAAGATCTTTTTTTCCCCACCAAAGCAAATACTAACAATGGTAGAGCAAAAGTTAGGGTGATCATGAGTCCATTCTGGCTAAAACATGCAGTGTGTCAGTAGAAGTAATATTTGATAAAGCCTGGAAAGGTAGGTTCAGACCAGATTGTGGGAGTCCTTGAATGCCAGGCTAAAGAATTTGAATTTTATCTAGTAAACAGGATCTCACAGGCATTCTTAGGACAAGGAATTGATGTCACCAGTACTTTGGTGACCATTATTCAGGCAGTAGTAGTGCTAAGGTTGGCTTTAAAAATAGAGGAAGTGGGGCGGCTAGGTGGCGCAGTGAATAGAGCACCAGCCCTAGAGTCAGGAGGACCTGGGTTCAAATGTGGCCTCAGACACTTTAACACTTAGTAGCCGTGTCACCTTGGGCAAGTCACTAACCCCCAATTGCCTGCCCTCCCCCCTCCAAAAAAAAAAGAAACAGAGAAAGGCTAAAAGTGGAAAAACAAATTAAGATGCTCTTATAAAAAAGTCAAGAGGAAAGACGAGAGCCTAAATACAGAGGCAGTAGCATTTCTTTGTTTTTCTGAAGTAACATTAGTTAATGAGAAGATACAAAGTCATTAATTTTTTCCCTACAGTCTTCTAAAGCTTATTTTCATCAAGCTTATGAATGTATACACTATGCTCAGTCTAGAGTAACTATTTTTCCTAGTCATTTGTTCCCTTTGCATAGACCTAAAATGTAAGGCACACTCATAAAAACATTAATCTTTGCAACTAAATCCTGCTCCTTGTTTCCTTGTTTTTCCCCCAGTATATCCTGTAACTACCAGTCTGTTAGCCCGCATTTATTTATCAATGGCAGTCTGCCAGTTATTGTGCTAGAGATTCAAAGAAAAAGCAAAAACAGTCTCTGCCATCAGGGATAGACTGAAAAAAATTTGAATAAATATGGAGACAGCCACTGAAAAGGCCCAGAGATGGAATGTCATGTGAAGTAAATAGAATGTCATGTCAAGTAAAAAGTAAGCCAATGTAGCTAGACTGTTGGTTGCATGGAGGGTAAATCATGGGGAAAAAGACTAGAAAAATAGCAAAGAGACAGAATGTAAAAAGCTTTAAATGCCAAACAAAGTTTATTTGCTTCTATAGATAAGAGAAAGCCATTATAAAGTTAATAGAGTGGGTGACATGTACATGTTTATACTATAGGAAAACCACTTTGGTAGCTGAGGGGAGAATGGATTGGTGTGAGTTGGGAGAGAGTAGGGAGTCCAATTAGAAGGCTGTTAAAGAAGTCTAACCAAGAGGTAAGGACCAGAACTAGAGTAATAGCCTTGTAAAAAGTAGAAAGATGTGATAGGAAAAGGAATGATAAGATTTGTCAGCTGACTAGTGTATTGGAGATAACACCAAGGTTTTGAACTTGGTTGTTAGGAAAGATAGTGATACCTTCAACAGTAATAGAGAAATTCAGAAGGGGCAGAGTTAGGTTCTGGGGGAAAGATCATAAATTTTGGTTTGGATATACTGAGTTTGAGATACCTCTGGGGCATCCAGTTTGAAATATCCAATAGGCATTCAGTGATGTGGGTTTGGAGCTCAGTAGAAAATCTAAAGGTAGATCTATATATTTAAGAATCATCTGCATAGAGATGATAATTAAACCCAGGGGATCTATTAAGCTCACCAAAGGAGATAGCACTGAGAGAAAAGAGAAGAGGACCTAGGACAAAATCATTAGGTCAGTAAGAGTTAAACATTAAGTATCTGCTTTGTACCAAGGCATGGGATAGTCTTATCCTTTAATGGACTTGCTATGAATGAAGATCCAGCAAAGGAAACTGAGGGGGAACAGTAATTCAGATAGGGAGCCTAGAGTACATAGATGAAATATTTATTAATTCATTACTACGTGCCATGTACTGTGCAAAGCCCTGGGAATACAAATATAAGAAAGCAAGATAGTTCTTACTCTCAAGGAGCCCACCTTCTGAAGGAGCAATACAAAGTTAGGATAGTCAAGAAAAGTGAGGAGGAAAGAATACCCATATGGGTAGAGCACCAGTGGGGTAGAGTTGAGGTGTTTTGCAATGACAGAAGGAAACAGCTACAATTGGAGAAAGAGGTATTTGTTCTTTGGCAGTTGGGTATTCAGTATCTCTGTGATAGGAGGCAAGTATGAAGATGATATGTTAACCATTGGAAAATAATTCCAGGAAGAATTTTATTGAATTCTCGTGATGAAGACAGGTGATGAGAAGGTTCAGTCCTCCAGCATTCATCCACTGTGTACGTAGGGGGAGATCTGCCTTACAGCAGGCATAAGCAAAAATGTGTTCCCAGGCAGATCTGCTATATCCCAATTTGTCTCAATTTGGGACAAACCTGGCAGTACTACGTGAACCTCTCTAGGCACCTCTAGGTGTCCAGAAGCCTAGCAACAAAGCCTAAGTTAGCATCCCCCTGTCTGCCTCACATCTCTTTTGTGGCTCTTGGGGTATCCATAAGCTTACCGTGCCTTTCTTTTTTTTGTTTTGTTTTGGGGGGGTTGTTTTGTTTTGGAGGGGGCAAGGCAGGGCAATTGGGGTTAAGTGACTTGCCCAAGGTCACATGGCTAGGGTGTGTGTGTGTGTGTGTGTGTGTGTGTGTGTGTGTGAAATGTCTGAGGCCAGATTTGAACTCAGGGCCTCCTGACTCCAGGGCCAGTACTCTATTCACTGTACTACCTAGCTGCCCCAGCATGCTTTTCTTTCATAATATGACCAGATAACAATTTTTTTCTCCATTTTTTTCTTTTGAACTTATTTTTAAATTCCTTTCCTTGCTTAAGTAACTATGTTACTCTAAGAATCTATGCATTTACTTAAAATGTTACTTTTATTTGTTATTTTCCCCCTTCTTTTATCCCTATATTTCCTCTACCCTTTTAAGTATTTCAAAATTTCTTCATGCCCCCAACCTCTAATTTTTAATAACAATCTTTTCCCAAAAAAAAAAATTTGTTTTGACCTGCTTATTTTTATCTTCCTTTCAGTTCTATTTTGTTTTATTTTCTGATTCATGAGCTGTTCCCTTGTTTGTTTTTTTCTTTATCCTCTCTCTGACTCTCATGGGTTAAAGCTTCCAAAGTACCAGATTTGAGCTCCCTTCTGTTCAGTTTTCATGTTCCTGTCTTTGTAGATCCGTCCCATCCAGTCAAGAAACATTTATTAAGCATCTACAGTGTGCCAGGTAGTGTTGTAGGGGCTGCGAATGCAAAGGCAAAACTAAAGTAACTCCTGTCCTCAGAGATTTTATAGTCTAGGCAGGGAGATAACATATATCTGTAATGACATACAAAATGAATACAAGATGATCGTGGGAGAAGAAAGCATTGACAATTTTGGGGATCAGGGAAGGCTTCATATTGAAAGTGACCTTTGAGCTAAGTCTTAAAAGAGCCTGGCTATTCCAAGTGGCAGGGATGAGGAAAAAGTGCCTTCTCACTTCAGGGGACAGCCAAAGCAAAAGCAGAGATAGAAAATGACATAAAGAACATTAAGAAAGTCCGTTTGATTGTAGAGTTCATGAAGAATAATATATAAAAAGGCTAGAAAGATAGGTTAAGTTCAGGTTGTGAAGGGCTTCACATGCCAAACAGAAGAGCTTTTATTTGATCTTGTTGATAATAGAGAGCCACAGGAGTTCATTGAGAAGTCCTGTGCTTTAGGACAATCGCTTTGGCAGCTGTGTAGAAGATGAATTAGAGAGGAAAGAAGAGGCTTAGAAGATTGTTCTAGTAATCCAATTGAGAGGAGATGAGGGCCTGAGCTAGGGTGATGATTGTGTGAGTAAAGAGAACGGGATAGAGGTGAGAGATAGAGAGAAAGATTTGTCAACCAGTTGGCTATGTGAAATGAGAGTGAGTAAAAAGTCAAAGATGACATGGAATGATAAACCTAGGTGACTAGAATGATGGTGGTATCCCTAAGAGAAGTTTAGAAGAGGGGTGGGTTTTGGAGGGGCAGGGAGATTAGTTGTTTTGGCTATGTTGACATCTTTTGTTTTGGACATGAGATAGCTATGGAACTTTTTTTTTCTTGCTTTGCCTCACTTTTAGGAATAATATTTGAAGGAAGCAGTATCTGTTTGCAGCTCCACATGGCATGGTATGAGTTACTCAATATCCTGAATGCCGAAGCCTGGCTCTACCACACTACCCTTATGTCGATTAGTCTCCATCCCATCCCATCTCTGGATACATGTCTTGCCCACCACTTTGTTTTGCAACTGTCTCTGGAAAATCTCACATCTCTTCTCTTGGGGTATAATGCTGCAAATGGAGGCACAGCATTCAAAGAAGGCAACCTTCTAGTGCACAAACTACCCCCAGACTCTTAACATGAGGGTCTCAACATCTCAGAAACATACCACCTCCTGCATGAAAATGCTCGTCAGTGGTATTTTCTCCTTCCACCTTAGCAACATTGACCCTTCTGCACTCCTTCCACTCCATCCTCACTGTCACTTCCACCCCCATTCTCCTAAAGATTCTCATTTGCTGAGAGTAAAGGAATCAGCATCCTTTCACTGTTCATACATTATTTGGTAGGGGTGTAGCACCTGTGGCCCCTTCTTTCTTCTTTTCCCATCTATGCAAATGTTCGCTCTTCTCTTACCTCACACAGAAGACAGTGATTCAACAGTAGGTTTTCAGGAGATTTGTTGATAGTCCCTAAAATCAACTCTTACTACCTTCTTCTGATTCTATAAATTCCCCTGGTTCATTTAAGCTTCGCTCAGATCTTTACTATCTTAGGTCTTTTAGCCCTTAGTTGGTCCCTTTTTGTTCTTTTGCCCCATAAATCCACCTTTTGTTATAGTTTTGTTCAGTTTTCTCAGACTCATGACCCTGTGGACCATAGCACACCAATGCTGTTCATGGTGTTTTCTTGCAAAGATAATGGAGTATTTTGCTATTTCCTTCTCCATTGGATTAAGCCAAACAGAGTTGTAAGGCTTTTTTTTTTTTTTAGCAACCTATAAATAATTAGTCACATCATAACTTTTCTCATCCTCTTCTATCCCTTCAACAAAATGATCTGCTATAATGTTCCTTAATTCTCCCCTTTTCTGTACTTAATGTCTTCCGATCTCTTTCATTCATGAAGATTTCCTCAAATTTTTGCCCATTACTAAAATTAACTGACTTTTGATTGAAAAACTGTACTGAACTTTTATTATATTACATACAGGAAATTGTAGAATTTTAAAGGTAAAAGGGATTTTAGAGCTTATAAAAGTCCTTTTTCTTCAGATGAGGAAACTATATCCTAAAGAGGTTCACTATCCTACCCAAAGGTCCCTTGTCCAGTTAATGGACATAGCTGGGATCCAGGTATCTTGATTCCTGTCTCCACTTCCATGTTCGTGAACTCAGACATTACTTTGCTGATCATAATCTTTTGATGCTATCTTTCTTTTATATTATTCCTAACCCTGTTTGATTTTTGTCCTCACTGTGATGATTCCTTCCCCAGTCAGTTCTTCATTTGACCCATGTACTGACTCCCTTCCCTATGTCTTTCACCCTTGGTGAATCAGTTCATCTCTGCACTATCCTCTATATTTGAGTTCCTTTCCCCTCTATCAGTGGCCCCAATCTTATCATTGATCATGCATTGCCAAAACCCAATCTGTGATCACTCCAACCTTCTGCTGCTTTTACTCCTATTCACATGTCTCTGGAATTCAACAAAAAGTGCTGAGTGGGTCCACTACAAATTCTGTTACATTCTCAACTGGGCCCTCACTACAATGAGGCAGTCTCTTTACATTTCTTTAATCATTTTACTTACTGCTGCAGCCATTCCAGACTTTTTCATCTCTCTTTAAGCTTCCCATGATACCTCCTTCCCCCCGCCTCAGCTGAGGAATTTGCCTCATACTTAACTCAGAAAACTGATGCCATTCTCCAAGAATTTCTTCTCTCCTTCCTTTGTCACATCTCTTAAAAGTTTTCCCCCACTTTCTCCTTCTTTGCCCTTTTCACATCAAAGTGGTGCCCTCTACATGCATCCTTGATTACATCTTATTCCATTTTCTCCAGTATAGAATGTCCCCTCTGTCTCTTCACTCTTTCTCTAATCTTCAGTCTCTCACTTTCTATTGGCTCTTTACTTGTTATTTACAAGCACATCAATGTCTTCCTATAGTTAAAAAAAACCTCATTTTTTTCCTTTTATCTCTGCTAGCTATTGTCCTAAATCTTTCTACCCCTTCCCCGCTAAACTCCTTAAGAAAGCTGTCTACACTTACTGCCTCTACTTCCTTTCCTAACTCCCCCTGTCATACTCTCTTCTAAACTCTTTGCCATCTCACTTGTAACTTCATCATTTAACTGAAACAGCACCCTCCACAGTCACCAGTGATCTCTTAATTGCCAAATCTAATGACCTTTTCTCAATTTTCATCCTTCTTGACCTCTTTTTACTGCCTTTGACATTGTCAGTCATCCTCTTCTAGAAACTAGACTTTCTCCTCTAGGTTTTTGTGGTATTGGTTCTCTTACCTACTTCTTTGTGGTACTTTGCTCTGGGTTAAAGATGGTTATCTTCAAAGGGACTGTCTTGGACCCCCTTCTTTTTTCTAGATGATTCTTAAATCAGTATATTCAGATTTGTACCTCTTCTCTTGGGTTTCAGTCTCACATCACCAGCTGTCTTCTAGATATCCCAAACTAGATGTCCCTTGGGTATTTCTAACATTTCCAAAACAGAACTCATTATTTTTCCTCTCAACTGTATCCTCTTTCATATTTGCCTATTTCTGTGGTAAGAACCATTATCCTCCCAGCCTCCCAAGCTTGAAACTTTGGTGTTATGAAACCTTGGTTCTTCTTTGTCATTCCTCATTTCATATCTGTTGCCAAGTCTTGTCATTTCTCCCATCACATCTTTTGTATATATCCCACTTCTCTGTACTCACACAACTGCCAACAACTGCCCTATTTCAGGCCCTCATCACTCTTTGCATGAACTATTATAGTAGCCTCCTAATTGGTATATCTGCCTCAGATATCTCCCCACTCCAAAACCATTCTCCAGTCATTTGCTAAAGCGTTTGGCCAAAGTGCAGATCTGAGCATATTACTCCCTGCCCTGATTCCATAAATTCCAGTTGCTCATTATATCCTTTAAGATCCAATATTAATTCCTCTGATGGATTTGCAGAGCCTTTCACAACCTTTCACAATCCTTATAGTCCTATAATTTACTGTCGTCCACATAATTTGTGATCAGCAATATTTTCCTTCTTGCTCATCCTCCCAAACAACACTCCATCTCCCTACTTTGGGACTTTTTTAAATAACTGACCCCCATCCCTGAAATGCTCTCCTTCCTCACTTCCACCTCCAAGCTTTCCTTTATTGCTTCAATACTCAGCTCAAATCCCATTTTCTGTATTAGTCCTTCCCCTCTGACACTTTCCATTTACACTGTGTATATCTTGTACGTATAATTTTTTTGTGAGTTTTCTTCTTCTTTACAATTTTTGCTTTTCTTTGTATCCCCAGCTTATTGACTTCTATGTTTTTAACCGTACAATACTTGTGCTGCTTATTTATTTCAGGGTATTTTGTTTTGCTTATTATTTGTACTTGGTTACCTACTCACACACATTTGGATAAAAGTCTTCATGTCTATATTTTTAAACATGAAAATAAAACATAACATGAATAGATATCTTTATTGCTTAAACCAATAACTCCAATCCAACTCCCACTCCTAACTTGTAAACTTGAAGGCTAGGATTTTGTCTTACCTACTCACACCCTCCCTGGACTCACACTCACCACTATCTCTACAACTGTTGTAGAGGTCTTGCACATGCATAGTAGACACTTCAATATTTGTTTCATTGAATTTTACAATTCCTTTAGGTTGAAAAGAGACAACAAGATGGCTTATTCAGACTCCATGGATTTTTCTTTCAGAATATCTTCATGATTTTTATGTTAGCTTTGTCCAGAATGAGGGAGCTAACAATTCCACAGTGCTATGCTGATCGGACAAAATATGGAGTATTATGGTCATTTCTGGAACAGCAAGTTGGAACCTAGAATCATAAATAGACCATAGAAATAGGCCCGCACTCTCATTTTTTGGATAAAGAGATTGACGCTAAATGACATTAAACATTTTACCCAAGATCACACAATAATAGCCAGATGTGGTATTTAAACCTGTGCTCTTTGTACAGTATAACAGTGCTTCAACATACTGAACAAGGGCAAGGCAGTATGGATACCTGAAACCAAGTCACATGAAGAATAGTTAAAAGAGTAAGGACTATTAGCCTGAATAATAAAAGTGGTTTTGATAACTGTTTTCAAATGTGTGAAGGATTGTCATATGGAAGAGAGAACAAAACTTACTATGTACGTCCAGAGGAGAGAAGCAAGACCATTTCATGGAAAGAATATATTTGTGAATTTAGAGTCATTATAAAGAAAATTCTTAGTAGTTTGAGCTGTATAAAAGAATACTTACCTTGTGAGGTAGTAAGCTTCCCTTCCTTGGAAATACTAAACAGAGGCTACACAATCACTTTAAAATGGTGTAAATATTATATATGTTTCAGTATGGTTTGAGCTAAATGATATCTATGATCTCTTCATTTATGAAATTCTAATATTTTCTCAGCCTAGCTTTTCATCCTGCCACCATTTCTGTAATTCTCTTACCCCATATGCCTTTTAAAACATTGCTTATTTGAAGGAGATGGTTGTTGTCCGTATTCAAAGAAGACCAATATAACATCACTATCTCAGGGTTAACGTACAGTGTGTCCAGCAGTGACTGATCAGACCACTACAAATTCAGAAGACTCTATTAATTTGGGTTAGAGATATTTCTAAATTTGCACATCATGTTTCTTCTGAACTACTGAAATTCTAAAGCACATCACCTGCAGGCACACCATGTTGGAGAGTCCTATGCCAGTATCTCTCATGTCTCAAAATTGATACCAGAGTTCTTGAGAGAGTCTTTGAATCACTTCTTCTGACCTCTGTGTGAGCACTTACCTTGTGTAAATTCTCAGTATAATAGTCTTTTACCAAATGTGTGTTAGGCATTTGAACAACATGGCCAGCCCGAGATGGACAGTGGTGACATCCTTGATCTCGAAGGGGATAACCTCCTAGAAGATTTTAGTCAGCTTTTGTATTATGAGCAGTGGACCCCCTGCCTTATAAATCTCAGCTAGAATGGAATAAGTACCAGACACTTTGCCATATGCAGTGAACCTAATGGCTTCCAAAACCTCTTCTTCATTTGGAAGTTTAGTTAGAGAGAGATTGACTTCAACCTGAGGTATATTATCAGTGACTTCAGCATTGGTTGATGATAGTCTGTTCAGAACACTATGGAAGCATTCATTCCATCTCTCCAAAATAATGTCTTTATCACTGATTAGTGTGGCTCCATCAGCACTGAATGGTTGAGACAAACCATAGGTCTTTGGCCCAGAAATAGCCTTCAGGGCATCATAAATGTGCTTTGTGTGTTAAAACTGAATTTCATCTACCTTGTAACTGAACCAACTGAACTGCATCTCTCTAAGTTTCACTTGCACTTTACTTTTGATGGAATTAAATATTGCTTTCTTAGAGATAGACAAAATATCCTACTTAGTAAACCGTGGGAAATTCTCATTTTTCATTTAGTAGTTTCTGAATTTCCCCATCATTTTCATCAAACCAGTCCTGATGTTTGTGAGTGTTCCAGCCCCATTGAGTAAATGAGATACTGCTTACCAAATCTCTGAAAGCTGCCCACGCATTTTGTGCTCCATTGTTGTAAGCCATGTTGCTGGTTCAACTTTCCTTCCAACTCAACAGTAAATTGCACACAGAGAAGTACTTTATCTAATCTGTTGATATTAAATCTTCTGGTAGTTGTCTTGCCTTGGGGCTGCCACTTTTGTTGACTATAAATGTTTAGCTTGGAGAAGATAAGTCTGTAATTGGTCCAGCATTCTGCACCATTCATCACTCTCACATCCTGTCTGTCTCTCATCCTCACAATGACATAGCCTGTTAAATACCAGTGTTTGCTGCAAGGCTTTATCCACAAAGTTTGGTGGCATTTAGATAAACAGAAGATGGTGTTGGTGACAAAAAAGGTCATGAGATGCACAAGTCTTCAGGAGTAAGTACCTGTTGCTGTTACAATTTCTAACTCTATTCCTGCCAAAGAATCTCTGCCATATCTGATAGTCTATGCATACTCTGGCATTAATGTCACCCAAAATTACAAGCTTGTCCACTTTTGGCACATTGAGAACGAGGGTTTCCAGTTCTTCATAAAATTTTTTATTTCATCAGAGCTCATCATTGTGGGAGCATACCCACTGATTATAGCGGTATGGCACTTTACTGCAAGTGGCAATTGCATTGTCTTGATTCTGTCATTCACTCCCTTGGGGTGGCATACAAGCTTGTTGATTAGATTAGTTTTGATTGTGAAACTTAAGTCAGCTTCATGGCACTCTTCATCATTGCAGCTACTCCAAAAAACTGTGCATCTATCTCTGACTTTGATAAACTGGGCTTCATTTGCCAGCCTTATTTCACTATGGGCTACTACTTGGATGTGATGCTGCTGAGTTCTCTTGCAACAAGAGCTGTTTGTCTTTGAGTGGATTGAATAAGATCATAAGTTTAGAGCTAGGTTGGACTTCAGAATTCCATTAAAATCTCCAGAATCCTGATTCCAAATAGGTTAGACTAGGCCTCTAGATCAACCAAATCCTGAAGATGGCCTTCTTTTCTTTTTTTCTTTTTCTTTTTGGAGGGGGGAAGGTAGGGCAATTGGGGTTAAGTGACTTGCCCAAAGTCAGATGGCTAGTTTTTTGTGTTAAGTGTCTGAGGCCAGATTTGAACTCAGGTCCTCCTGACTCCAGGGCCGGTGCTCTATTCAAGGTGCCACTTAGCCACCCCTTCATTTTTTCTTTAAAGGAAAACTATTCCAGCATAGGGGATAGCTAGGTGGCACAGTAGATAGAATGCTAGGTCTGGAGTCAGGAAGACGAGTTGAGATCTGGTCTCAGACACTTGTTTGCTGTACGACCGTGTGTAAGTCACTTAACCCTGTTTACCTTCATTTCCTCATACTTGTAAAATGAGCTAGAGAAGGAAGTGACAGACCACTCTAGTCTCCTTGCCAAGAAAACCCCAAAAGGGGTCATGAAGAGTAGGACACAACTAAAAAATATCTAAACAGCAAACTATCTGGCTTCGACTATCCCTCCAATACAGAGAATACTTGCCCTTCTCTTCTCTAGCCACATTGTCCACTAAATATAGCACATTTCCAACTCCATGAAAGTCAGCTAAAGGTTAGGTAAAAAAAAAAAAAGGCCTAAAACCTTTTGTTGCTCCAGGGGTTCTTGAAACCTACAGTGTTCTGACTGAATATTCTCCAGGTACATGAGATATGACCTGGGATGCTTGGGATGGGAGAGAAGGGGTTCAATGCTAATTAAGCCTATTTAACTCTCTGTACCTAAGTGTCGAAGTAGGTGGAAGCGTATCTCAGGAACCCCAGAAATTGGAAGAGAGAACCAAAGGGGTCTGATCACTCCATGCAAGAGGGCAGAAACTTAACTCTAGTACATACTCCCAAAACAGAGACTAAAAAAAAAACAGAAGAGAACACAACAAAATTCAGAAATACTGTGCTTTTAAAAGATGCCCAAAAGGTAAACAGAGAAGAGAATAACTCTCTAACAACTATAAACAGAATCTCAGAGGGAAAAGAAGTGGCTTCGCCACAAGAACTTTCAAAAGTCTCTGGAAGAATTAAAATGAAGAGTTCTAGGTGAAAAAAAAATAGACAAATAAATGGCTTAGAACAGATAGTCAAAAATCTTACCCACGTAGCACGTTTCCTTAAAAGAATGGAGCAAAAAAACGGAACTTAATGAGTGAAGGAGAAAGAAATTTTGTTGGTAGTCATCCTTCATTTTCAAAAAAGACCAATGACATAATGTTGAGGTAAAATAGTGGATGATAGGTGATTTCTTGACTTGTGCATGAATTTAAGTGAGGCAGAGTTGTGCAGTTATCAGCCTCACTGTCTTCCAGAGTCATCAAAGGCTATTGACAGGGCAAAAGCCAGGATGACTGGTGATGACCCAAGATGCAATGGATAACACTGACATCTTCAATGCCTGACCAAGCAGCACCTACTTCAGCCACCTTCATGGTCATCGGAACAAATTGTTTGCTTTACACTCCTTCCCCTGGGGGAAGTCTTCATATGATTGCATTAGACAATAAATATTAGAACAGAGTCAAAAGATTAAGGGAAAAAAATAAAAGAAAATGTAATCTATCATCAAAACAACCAAAAAACAGCAGATGAGAACCTTAAGAATCATTAGTCTTTATAAAACTTAAGAAAAGTTATAGCTTTCTGGTGGTTGATGAATGGAAATAGAAAGGAGAGAAAGAGAGAATGAGAATTATTTCTTAACTGTTTATGGCACTTGTGCAAAAGTTGGTCATGTGCTAAGGCATTAGAACCCTCATAAACAAATGCAGAAAATTAGGAATGTGAAACACATTGTATACTGACTACAGTGCAGCAAATAGTTTAATCAGCAAAGGTTATTTGATTTTTAATAAATAGCAAGTAAAACAGACCTTTCCATATATGTAATAAGACAGAAGAGGATGGAATAGGAAACTTTGGATTTCTCATATATAGTTTGCTTTTCTTTTAAATATTTATTACTTGAATATGTAACTTTGAAAGCTGCTCTATTTATCTGTTTTTCTTTCTAGCTTTCCTTTTATTCTTTTCTTGCATTAAAAAAAAAAGCAAGGCAGAAAATAATGATTAATCTCTTACTCTGTGCCAGGCACTGTGATAAGTACTGGGGAAACAAATACAAGCAAAAAGAGACCGTCCTTGCCTTTTAACGGCTTACATTTTAATTTGGGAAGACAACACACAAAGGGGAGGCGAAGAGGGTTTTGAGGGAGAGGTATTTGCATGGTGGCACTGTTTCAAAGTCCAGAAAGTTAGAAACAGAGAGCCAAGTGAGGAATGAAGATTAACTGGCCTAAGCCTCTCCCCCAAATGGAAACCCCAAGAAGAATTCACTAATTTAAAGATGAGGCTGACTTGGCAAAGGAATATTCTAGGGTGAGAAAGCTGCAACAATAAAATGGATATTTCAGGTGTTGAGGCCCCAAGTACTGAGGGAAGTTCCAGGGTGAGATGGCAGCTGACACATGCCAGTGAAGTCCAGTAAGTCAGAGCCAAGAGAGGAATGAAGATTGCCCAGCTTAAGCCTCTTCTCCAAATGGAGCCCCCTGAAAGAACTCACGAGTACAAAAAAGGGAGCTGCATAGTGGAGGGATATTCCAGAGTGAGGAGACCCCAACTGCTGAGGAAAGTTCCAGGTTAAGGTGGCAGGTGAGGCATAGTGGCAAAGACTGGAAAGTCAGAAGCAGAGCCAGGAAGGGTATGCTCAGTAATCTTCCTTCTCCATCTTCCTTCTGCTCTACCACACCCCTTTTGGAAAAAAGGGAAAAAAAAACAATACAACAAAATATGTAATCAAGAAGAGCAAATTCTTACGTTGTCCATTTCTGAAAATATATCTTATTCTGCATCTTGGGTCTATCATTTCTTTCACTTGGTGAGTAGCATGGTTAATCATCAGCCTTTTGGAATCGTGGTTAATGGTTGCATTGATCAAAGTTCTCATCTTTGAAATTCTTATTCTCTACAGTGTTTTAGCCATTGTATAAATTGTTCTCCCAGTTCTCCTTACTTCACCATGCGTCGGTTCATACAAGTCTCCTCAGGATTCTCTAAAAAAGATCCTTTTTGTCACTTGTAGTGCAATAATATTCCATTATATTTATATATCATAATTTGTTTAGCCATTGCATAATTAATGGATACCCTATTAGTTTCCTTCTTTTTTTGAAGATATAAGTATTTTGGGGGGTAGCTAGGTGAATTCAAATCTGACCTCACACATTTACTAGCTGTGTGACCCTGAGCAAGTCACTTAACCCTGTTTATCTCAGTTTCCTTATCTGTAAAATGAGCTAGAGAAGGAAATGGCAAACCACTCCAGCATCTTTGCCAAGATAATCCCAGATGGGGTCAGACACAACTAAACAACTGAATGACAGAAATTTATTTGATAAGTGAACCTTGGAATTGTTATGGAGTCAGAGAATTTACACAAGTTTAGTGACTTTTTGAACATTGCTTTGAACATTCTGGAAAGATTCCTTTCCAGAAAGCTAGTTAAGTGTATCGGAATTAAGAACATTTGGAGAAAGTATTTACATTTTAACAGAGGCTAAATAATTTAATCCTTAAGTATTGGTGAGTCAAAGAACAAATCATAGAAACAGTGAATAATTTCATCAAAAAAAGATTCCATTAAAGGCTTTCGTCAGCAAAAGAGAAGGAAAACAAATCAATGGTCATGCAATTAAAAACTAAAAAAAACAACAAATCCAACTAAACACAAAAATAGCAGTCTTGAAAATAAGGGAGAGATAAAAGTGAAAACAAAAAGCCCATTTAGTTGATAAAAGCCATAAAGCAGATAAACCATTAAGCTAATATGATTAAAAAAGAGGAAAACCAACTTGCCAGTATCAAAAATGAAAAAGGCGAATTTAGAACAGAGGAAGAAGAAATAAAGCAATTTGAATAACCCCATCTCAAAAAAAGGAATAATTCCCTAAGAGGATGAAGGTGTGGGCATGGTTGAGGGACCAAAATGAGATGGATATGGAAGAGAATTCTATCAAATGCACAAAGAATAATTAATTCCGTTATTACATACTTTTTTTTCCAAAGACAGGAAAAAGAAGCAATTTGACAAATTCCTCTTATCAAATATTGTCAGTGCCTAAAAGAGGAAGAACCAAAGCAGAAAAAGAATAAAATAGACCAATATCACTAATTAATATCAAGGAAAAATATTGAATAACTATTAGCAAAATTAATATGAGAATGTATTTTTAAATTATGCTCTGTTCTGGTTGAATTTGTACTAAGAATGCAGGAATGATTCAATATTAAGAAAATTATAAATTAGGCTATATTGATAACTAAAACCAATAAAAATTACATAATCATCAATACATGCTGAAAGAGCTTTTTTCAAAATACAATATTTAGTTACATATTTCTTAAACACTAGAAACCATAAGAATGGACTGTTCCTTACTGTGGTAAATAGTATCTACTTAACATGAAGAGCATATGTTATCTATAATGGAGATAAATACTGGAGGCCTTTCCAGTCAGATCAGGACTAAACCAAGAAAGGTTATTATTACCCCTGTCTTATATATTTCTTGAAATGCTAAAAAAGCAAGAAGGATAAGAAATATAAATTGAAAGAATAAATTTGGTAAAGAGGAAAATAGGTCGTTTTTATAAATAGAACCATAGCAATTTAACCAAAGATAACTGAAACAATTTATGAATTATTTAAGGTAATAAAATTTTTTCAATCTGCATACCAAAAAGAAAACCAAAATACAAAAACCAAGAAGTGATGAAAAAGGGAATTCCATTCAAAAAAAAATACAGAATATGTAAAGTACTTTGAAGTCTACCTGTGAAGACACCCAGAAGAGTCATATAAATATTACCACAAATTATTCTTTACAGAAATAAAGACAGGCTTAAATATTTGGAAGTATTAATTTTTCATGTTAGGGCTTTGCATATACTCCACAGAGCTGCCAAATCAATATTTCTAAAACTCCAGTTACCCCTTCTTGGCTTAACAGACTCCTCTGTTTTTAAAATCTTTCACAGTCTGGCTCCAACCCAGTTTTCTCTCATAAACTGCATTCCAGTGAAAGCCATTTTGCTGTTACCCATATATAGTATTCTGTCTTTATTCTCCATAGCATTGTACAGGCTATTTTGCATTTGAGAGGCAGTTGGTTGCACAGAGTGGTGGGCCTAGAGTCAGGAAGACCTGAGTTCAAATCCAGATTCAGACATGTAATAGTTGTAAAACCCTGGGCAAGTCACAATCTCTGTTTGTCTCAGTTTCTTCAACTGTAAAATGAGGATAATAGCTTCTACCTTACAGGTCATTACTATAGGGATCAAACAAGATAGTGTTTGTAAAAAGTGCCTACCACAGTATCTGGCACATTGTGGATGCAATATAAATTTTTATTGTTCTCTTTCCTACTTTCATGCCTGTAATACACTCTCTCCTCACATACACATTGTAGAATCTCTAATTTCTGGAAAACTCAGCTCGAGTATCACTTCCTACAGCAAGCCTATGCTGATCTCTCAGATACTAGTGTCCTTTGGCTGAAAATTACTGAAAACTTATCTAAATATCTTGGACCTACAACTAGACTACAAACTCCATTGAAAATCACTTATCCCCAGATTCTTTTTTTTTTAATTTTATTATTTTGAGTTACATATTTTCTCCCCATCTTCCCCCTACCCACCGCCCCAAAACAGCCATCCCAGTGTATCCCCTCTCCCCCAATCTATTCTCTCCTATGTCTTCCCCCCTCACCTCTCTGACTTTTCGGTAGCGCAGGATGGATCTCCCAACCACAGTGCCTGTGTATCTCAAGTTCCA
>CM053584.1:178798910-178914057 GCA_028627135.1 Pseudochirops cupreus | reverse complement strand
CAGAGAAAGAGCTAGAAAGACTAGAGTTTTAATGGAGACTGAAGCAATACATGCTATCGTTCTTTTTCATGTTTGGTTTTGCTTCTTTTTTCCCAGTGATCACTCATTGGTTACAACCAAACTATTGTACAATGTGAAAGTATTTGCAGATCCTATACATGATTGCATGCCACCATGGTGGGAGGGGAAGGGAGGGGAGAAAATCTGAAACCCAAGGGATTGTGGAACTGAATCTTGTAAACTAAAAGTAAATTTTTAAAAATTTTTTAAATTTTTAAAAAATATTGTTCTACTTGTGGAAAGAGATGTCAAATGGCAGGATCAATACAAAGATGATTTTTTTTTTGTTTTTACATTGCATTTTCATTACAATTATATTTTTCAAGTGTCAAGTAAGATTGATGTAGCAAGACCAAAAAATCTTAGAGAAGGAATAAGTTAAAGCAGACAGAGAAAAATGAATATTTATGCCACCATAACATATTTGGTGGTGTCAGAAATTGGCTATGCTTCGAGAATCTAAAAGCAAGAAATCAAATATTTGTGGACTGTCCAGACTGTCTTGCCTGTTAGGACTCACTTGCTTGACATATCCACCTTGCCTTGTCACCTGTAATCAGGCAAAGAAACATAAAACAAACAAGGTAGTCCTGGGGCCCGTGATTTAACTGTCATGTCATGTGGTCACAGCTACCTTTCTGCAGTGGAGAGAGGCTGTCCCCCCATCCCACTCCCAACCCATCACAGGAAGTCCCACTATTAAAATCACTCCATTTTTAAAGTGAGTTGAGTGGGCCCCTCCTCCTAGCTGGTTGGCCAGTCCTTTCTTAGCTATTCTGCTGTAACTGAACCTTTATGTCTTCCGTTTGTCACAGACCTAGAGCCCACTCCAAGTTTGCTACATCATCCTGCAGTGATAAGTCCTTCAATAATAAGCACATTTCCCCAAAGTGGCACAGGCAGTTCAATGCACGCCCCATGGAGAGCAATCCCCATTACAAAAGGAAAATTAATTATGTAATGAACATGTCTGATTGGCAGGGGCAAATGCCCAGAAGGCAGTCAGAAATGCAATATGGGCCTGGAGGTGAAGGCTAGAGATAGAAATTTGCAGATTATAGTAGCCAAGAACAGAGCCTGGGAAATACTCATATTAAAGGGGTAGGTGAATGAAAAAGAAACAGTATTCTTAAAATCATGCTCTTTTCTTTCACAAGCAACCATAGATTAATGTTAAAGTAGCTTTTGGCATAATGTACAAGGGAAGATTTGTATTTCTTCAAACCTTTCCTACCTCGGTGAAAGACGTTTAAAAGATCAATAAGGTAGATAGAGAATTAAAACAATGTCCCCGAAGACTAGGGAAGAGAGACTATAAAAAGAAAGAGGTAATCAGCAGTATCAAATGCTACAGAAAAGTTGAAAGACTACAAGACCCTTAGATGATACAGGTCTAACAGTCGCAAGTGTCAGGAGTTCTGCCTAAATTGTGCTAAGCCCCAATGCTATCATACTGTTTACATCTACTCTTGTTCCCTAAACATCAGTTGTATGAAAGAGGCTGAAAACAAGGCCTCTAAATAGCTAGCTGGTAAACAGGATGATACAGTGGATAGAATACTGAAAAAGTGTAGAAGACCTGTGTTTGAAATCTATATTAGGTAAATACTAGCTGTGTCATCCTGGCATATAATACACTTTGAAAACCTTAAAACAATATATAAAATTGAGATAGAAGTTTTCCTCTATCCTAGCCTTTTCAGTAGATGTTAATTGTATTTCAAATTTAGTTTAGAACAAATGTGTATCTATCCTTTTCTTTAGCATCCGTGTGTGAGAAGAGTGAGTGTTCCTGGATTTAGTAAATGTTAAATCTTTCTAATTTACTCTCCACTAACCAACGTTTCATTTTTTTTATCCACTATCAGATAATTATGATAATTACTGATATAGTTTAAGATTAGATAACAACCACTTTTTTTTTCATTTTTCCTGCTCTCATTTTTTCATTATTTTTCCTTACTGTTTTTTATTTTGCTATAGCCTTCCTTTCTGAAGTCAGGAAGACGTGAGTTCAAATTTGGCCTCAGATATTTTCTAGATGTGAAACTATGGGCAAGTTAATTAACTCTACCTCAATTTCAATTATAAAATGGGGATCATAAAGCACCTACTTCCCAGGATTGTGAAAATCAAATAAGATATTTTCAAAGCTCTTAGCACAGTACCTGGAACATAGTAGGCACTTAATAAATGCTTATTTCTTTGCCTTACCCTCTTCCCTATGTAGAGTCCTCTCTAGTTAGAATTTTAGCTCCGTAAGAGCAAGAAAGCACTATCTAAAATCTTTTTGTATCCCTAAGATACATAGATTTACAAAGATACTAAGATTTAGCATTATGCTTCTCATACACTGTTAAGTGCTCAAAATACTTTAACATTCTGTGTAATATAGCCCCACCAAAAACATAGAATGTCACTCTAATTATTTTTAAAAGATTTTTTGATGCTGTTGCTTTTTACATCATAATCATTACTAAACCATAATACATTTTGATGCCTCAGTCTTACTAGAGGAATTATCATACCCCCAAAGAGGTGGTTGATTGCAAGAAAAATCCCCTATCGACAAAAATACTCCTATCATACACAGGGGGCAGCTAGGTGCGCAGCAGATAAAGTGGTAGGCCTAAAGTCAGAAAGACATCTTCCTGAGTTCAAATCTGGCCTCAGACACATAGTAGCTGTATGACCCAAGTTTCTTGACCCAGTTTGTCTTAGTCACTTCATCTCTAAAACAAGCTGGAGAAGGAAATGGCAAATCACTCTAATATCTTTGCCTAGAAAACCCATGATGGGGCTGTGAAATGTCAGATAAGATGGAAAACAACTGAACAATAATAACAAAGCATATACAAAGCACTTTATATTTAAAATTATATTACATTAATTTATTAAATTTATATTCAATTAATGATTATTATAAAATAATATTCACATATTATTTTATATGAGAGCTAATTATATTCTATATTATGTTACATCTGGGGGCATCTCCAGTCATTCTGATTTATATCTTGCCACTGGACCCAGATTGGCTCTAGAGGTAAAAGTGAGGCTAATGACTTTGTGCAACATTCCCTCACTGAAATCCAGTTCACTTGTATGTCATGGCATCACCTCCCTGATGTCGTGATGCTCTTTTGAGAATTAAGGACAAACAACAACAGTGACAACCACAGTATATCATATAACATATATTATATCTTTAATATTAATTATAATAAAATAATTCAAATTTGTTAATTATATTAAATTTTGTCTCATTTGATCCTCGCGAAAAACTTTAGAGGTAGATGCTGTTATTGTTCCCATTTTACAGATGTGGAAACTGTGGCTGAAAGTAGTTAAGTAATTTGCCCAGGGTCACATAGCTAAGATTTGAACCCAAGTTTTCTGTTTACTGGACCACTTATCCACTACAGAGTTTGTAGTAATAAAAAGCTGAAGATGATATATTCAATAATTAAACAGTTGCTAAATAAACTTTGGCATGTGAATGAAATTAATATTACCATAAGAATGGTAAAATATAGAGAATTAAGAAGTACTTAGGATGACTCACATGAAATGATAGTATAAAAATCAGAAGGTCTCCAAACAATGTAAATAAAAAATGTGTAAAAAGTGTTCTTTAGAGTAGTTTGGACATGTCTGGGGGAAAGTACATCAAAACAAAATAACACGTTTTTTAAAAAGAAAGTTATATCTAGAGATAAATCAGTTGAGGTTAGACATGACTTTAAAAAAGAAAAAGAATGTCTGTACTTGGGAAAACTGTAATTAATTTCTACAGAATCTAAGAAATATTAGAAGTCATCTAGTCCCAACTCAGCATGCCAAAAAATACCATCACTATTGTCCCTGACAAATGTTTATCCAGCTTCAGCTTGAAGATCACCAGTGATGAAGAACTCTTTGAAACTCCCCATTCTACTTTGAAGCAGTTCTAGTTATTGGGAAGTTTTTCATCAAATAGAACTGAAATTGCCCCGTTCAACTACCACCTAGTTCTAACCAGCTCCTAGTTATGACTGTGACACCAAGCAAAGCACATTTGACCTTTCTTCTGCATTGATAGGTCTTCCAGTGTCTGAAAGGAGCTATCATAATCTCCCTAACTTCTCTTTTCTCTAGAATATTCTTAATTCAACCATTATCCTATCAATCAACCAATCAATATTTATTAGGTGCCTGCTATATGCAAGGCACTGCAAGCACTGGGTATACAAAAAGAGGCAAAAGATAGTCCCTGATTTCAAGGAGCTTAAAATATAATGGGGGAGACAACTTGCAAACAGATATATACAAAGCAAGCTATATATAACAAATAGGAAATTATAAAAAGAGGGAAAGCACTGGAATTCATTTTGTTGGGACTTAAGGAAAGCCAGGGGCAGAGCCAAGATGACCGAGTGAAAGCAGAAACTTGCTGGAGTTCAGGCTCCAACAGCCTCTAATACCTATAAAAAAATGACTCTGAACAAATTTTAGAGCTATAGAACCCACAAAGTGACAGAGAGAAACAAATCTCCCATTGAAGGCAGCCTGGCAGGCCGACAGGAAGGGTCTGTCACACCAGGCTGGGAGACGGGCACAGTCCCACGCGAGCCACACCATTCCAGACCTAGGGCAACCCTGATCAGTGGCATGGACCTGCCAGAGCAGACTTCAGGAAAGTGAATCACTGGCAGCTGTGGCAGTTTCCAGACTTCTCAACCCATAAATGTCAAAAAGAAAGTAAAAGGTCAGTAGTAAACTCTGTAGAAACTGGGGGAGAGAAGAGCCCAGTCTGGCCCCTGCCCCTGGGGTGAGAGGTGTGTGGCGGCAGGGTGGCTACATCTGCTGCCATGTGGCTGCCTCCAAAGCTCCTGGCCTGCAGTTCGTAGGGGGACTAAGCAACCAATCAGAAGGTAATCACTCTTGCTTTCACCTACTTGGATCTGAATTGCAGTCCTGGGTGGTGGTCCAGGGGTGAGGAATGCCAGTGTGCCAGAGATTGTGGTAGCTACAGAGAGGGCACCCTCCTCATAGCTCTAACAACAGCTCTGACAACAAGTGCGAAAACCCCAGCAATTTAGGACATAGCTCTCTCCACTCTGGAAGCAGAGTTCTACTGTGGCAAAGAGCTAAAAAGTCAAGTAATTGGCTGGCAGGATGAGCAAACAGAGGAAGCGCAGACTATAGAATCTTTGGGGAGAACAAAGAGGATCAAAACATAGAACCAGAAGAAGACAACAAAGTCAAAACTCCTGCATCAGAGGCTTCCAAGAAAAATATGAACTTGTTACAGGCCGTGTGGGACCTCAAGAAGGATTTTTAAAATCAAGTAAGAGAAGTGAAGGAAAAATTGGGAAGAGAAAAGAAAATGATAAAAGAAAATCATAAAAAGCATGTCAACAGCCTGACTGAAGAAAATAATACCTTAAAAAATAGACTAATTCAAATGGCAAAAGAGGCCCAAAAAGCCAATGAAGAGAAGAATGCCTTAAAAAGTTGACTTGGTCAGATGGAAAAAGAATTTCAGAAACTCACTGAAGAGAATAATTCCTTCGAAATTAGATTAGAGCAAATAAAAGCGAATTACTTTATGAGAAATCAAGATACCATAAAATAGATCCAAACAAATGAAAAAATAGAAGGCAGTGTGAAATATCTCATTGGAGAATCCACTGACTTGGAAAATAGATCCAGGAGAGATAATTTTAAAAATTATTGGACTATCTGAAAGCCATGAACAAAAAAAGAGCCTAGAAATCATCCTTCAAGAAATTCTCAAGGAAAATTGCCCTGATATTCTAGAACCAGAGGGCAAAATAGAAATTGAAATAATTCACCAATCACCTGTTGAAAAAGAACTCCCCCCCCCCCCAAAAAAACTCCCAGGAATATTATAGCCAAATTCCAGAGTTCCCAGGTCAAGGAGAAAATATTACAAACAACCAGGAAGAAACATTTTGAGTATTATGGAAACACAATCAGGATAACACAGGATCTAGTAGCTTCCACATTAAGGGATCAAAGGGCTTGGAATATAATATTCCAAAAGTCAAAGGAGCTAGGATTAAAACCAAGAATCACCTTCCCAGCAAAACTGAGTAGAATGCTTCAGGGGAAAATATGGTTATTTAATGAAATAAAGGACTTTCAAGCATTCT
This sequence comes from Pseudochirops cupreus, assembly GCA_028627135.1. Classification (NCBI taxonomy): domain Eukaryota; kingdom Metazoa; phylum Chordata; class Mammalia; order Diprotodontia; family Pseudocheiridae; genus Pseudochirops; species Pseudochirops cupreus. Next base: position 178,907,839 of record CM053584.1, on the reverse strand, counting down.
TGATGAAAAAAACAGCTGAACAGAAAATTTGACTTTCAAATACAAGAAGCAAGAGAAGCATGAGAAGGTAAACAGAAAAAAGAAATCATATGGAACTTATTAAAGTTGAACTATTTACATTTCTACATGGAAAAGTAATAATTGTAACTCATGAGACTTTTCTCAGTATGAAGACAGTTTAAGGGAATATATATGTGTATACATACATATATATGTTTACATAGGAGGGTATATGAGCGTATAAATATATATGTGAATGTGTGTATATGTGTGTACATGTATGCATAGACAGAGGGCACAAGATGAGTTGAATATGAAGGGATGATATCTAAAAAATAAAATTAAGAGGTGAGAGAGGAATATATTGAAAGGAGAAAGGGAGAGATAGAATAGGGTAAATTATCTCATAAAAGAGGCAAGAGAAAATTGTTACAATGGAAGGGAAGAGCAGGAAGGTGAAAGGGAATGGTTCAACCTTACTGTCATTGAATTTGGCTTAAGGAGGGAATAACGTACCCACTCAGTTGGGTATCTTACCCTACAGGAAAGTGGGGGGGGGAAGCGAATGAGTGGGGGATGAAAGAAGAGAGGGTAGTTAGAAGCAAACACTTTTGAAAAGGGACAGTAGAAAATAGTGTAAGGGGTGGGGCAGGACAGGATGGAGGGAAATATAGTTAGTCTTTCCCAATGTAACTACTGTGGAAACGTTTTACATAACTGCACATGTACAACCTATATTGAATTGCTTGTCTTTCCAGTGGGGGTGGGTGAGGAGGGAAGAAGGGGAAGAATCTGGAAATCAAAGTTTTAAAAACAAATGTGTAAAAAAGTTGGGGTTTTTTTAGATGCAACTGGGAAAGAAGAAATACAGGCACTGGGGTATAGAAATCCATCTTACCCTACTAAAAAATTAGGGGAGGGATGGTGAAGACATAAGAGAGAACAGATTTGGGGAAGGTGTATTCAGTAGGCTTGCTATCTTGGGATGGGAGTAGGGGAGAGATGAGGAGAAAATTTGTAACTGAAATTCTTGTGAAAATGAATGTTGAAAACTAAAAATAAATAAATTGGGGAAAAAAAGAAAGAAAGCCAGGGAAGTAGGTAGTCACAGTTAAGGAGGGAGACAGTTTCAGGCATGTGGGCAGCCAGAGAGAATGTCCAGAGCCAAGAGATAAAGTGTCTTGTTCACGAAAGAGCCACAAAGCCAATGTCACTGGATTGAAGAGTACCTGTTGGGAAATAAGGTATAAAAAAAGTAAAAAAAAAAAAAAAGTAGGAGGGAGCTAGGTTATGAAGGGCTTTTGAATGCCAAACAGAGATTTTTATTTGCTCCTCGCAGCAATAGGGAGCCACTGGAGTTTATTGAGTTGGGGAGTGACATGATCAGCTTGTGTTTTAGGAAAATCACCATAGTAATTGAATGTAGGACGTATTGGAACAGGGAAGAGGCTTAAGGCAGGTGGACCCACCAGCAGGCTATTGCAATAAGCAAGGTGTGAGGTGATGAAGGCCTGTGCTAGAGGGGTGGCAGTGTCAGGAGAGAGAAGGGGGTTTATCCTAGATAATGTTGTAAAAGTGAGATTGACAGACCTTGGCAACAGATTGAATATGGATGGTGAGAGATAGTGAGGAATTAAGGGTGATTTCTAGGTTGTGAACCTGAGGGACTAGGGATGGGGCTACCCCCTCTAGTAATAAAGAAAGTAGGGAAGAGAAGGGGGGAACTAGGGAGAGGGGGAAAATAATTAGCTATTTGGAGCATTTTGAGTTTCACATGTCTACTGGAGATCCAGTTTTCAGGATGTCTGAAAGACAATTGGAGATGTGAGATTAAAGGTCAGCAGAGAGGCTGGGGCAGGAAAGGTGAGTTTGAGAATCATCGACATAGAGATGGTAATTAAGTTTGTGGGAACTGATGAGATCACCAGGTGCAGTGACTGTGGAGAGAGAAGAGGAGAGGAGAGCCAAGTGCTCCGTGCCTCTTCAATCCTGGTCACCTCTTCTGGCTTTGTCTTTCCTAAGATATGATGCCCCAAACTGAAAACTACCTACAAACCTGAAAACAGTTGTGGCCAAACAAGGGGCTGCTTTGAACTCGTTGGTTCTGTGCAGAATGCCTCCCTGCAGTCTAGGACGATGTCAGCGGGCAGCGGCAAAGGAGGCTGTCAGGGACCGTGCGTGTGATCTACCCTTGGAATCAGCCTCTCTTCTGACAAAAGTAGTTAAGCAAAACTAAGGAGGCGTCTCTGACAGAATATGCGATGTTTGTCATTGATACTGCTTACAGAAGTAGGGAGTTACATTTCATCAGCTGTCCTCTAGAAACACTGTAGTATTCATCATGGCATTTAATCTGAGTTTAGCTTACTTTTAGTAGTTTCATTTGCATTGCTGTTATTTATCGTGTATATTTTCCTGTTTCTACTTTTCACTCTTCGTTAGTTCATGCAAGTTTTTCCATATTTCTCAGAATTCCTAGTAGGTATCATTTCTTGCAATGCAATGATATTGCACAGTAGGATATATCTTTCTATTAAGTCAGTAAATAGTTGTTTCCAGCCTTCTCAGCACGTGGTAACTCACCAGTCACCACTGTTCCTCTCTTCTTGCCCTCCCAGGTATTCTCTTACCTAATGGCACTTGTGAATCTACATCATTGTTACTTGGAACACAAGAAACTACTTTCTCTTGATGTGGTCCACCTTCTTCCTCCACAAGAAGTACCTCTTAGTTTACTCTTAGCTCCAAATATCCAGTGGTCCTTCTTTTATGCTGTCATGGTTATCCACCTTTCAGTCTCCTTTCACTAGGGCTCCTTAAAGATGCTTAATTTATTTGGGAAGATTTTCCTACTTTGTTATTATCTGTGAATATAATCAATTGCTTCTGGTTGAATGTTAGCACTTTCTTGTTAGGTTCAAATGCAAACAGAAGTTGAGCCACAAGCAGAAATTGATTTATCTAATCAAATTTACATGCTTTATTGTTCCTGTACTTCCATGACCCCTTAACTCATTGAGGGACTGTCAGTATAGTTTCAGAGAAGTATATGGAAGAGGTAATGTGATTGATTGGAGGTAAACTTTGGGGAATTCAGTTTCTCGTTAAGAGAATGTAGGGCAGCCAGTGGGGCATTAAATTTGAATTTACACAAGTTTTAGGGTAAAAGTTTTTAAAATATCAAGATTTCCCCACAAACCCCATTCATTCTTTTGCTTTTGAGTTGTAGATGCAGCTAGATAGGATAGTTCACTTTCTGCAGTTTTTTTTAAACAAAGCTCCCATTAATAGGGTTTAACTCTTATAAATGAACTTTTTATACAAATATATTAAGATTTCTTTGACAACCAAAATGAAGAACATGTATGGGGGCAGAGGGAGTTGTTTGTTTGTTTTTTTAAGTTGAGTGGGACAAGTACAGGAAGTGGTCTGGACCTGTGATTTATTGAGTTTAGGGAACTCAGAGAATATGTAGAATCTCTCACAATACATGCAGACTAGCAGTTTAGTCTTACAATTGTCTGAGGCACTGAGAAATTGTAACCAGTAGTAACAATTGGTCTGTATTGGGTAGGATTTGAACCCAGCTCTTCCTCATTCCACTGTCTTGCTGCCTTTGTCTCCTACTCATCAAATATTCAGGAATCTTTCGTAGTGTCTTTTCTCCATCTAGATCTGGGCAATCTCATAGGGTTTTGTGGCTTCAATTATTATTTCTTATGTAGATGACTCCTACATCTAGATACCTTGTCCTAGTAGCTTTCCTAAGCTGATCTCCCATCACCATTAGCCCACTGTACCTCTCCACCTTAATGACCCATAGGCATCTCAAACTCAGTATATCTAAAACAGAACTTATCTTTCCCCCTAAACTTAAGCTTCTTCCTAACTTCCTTATTTCTGTCAAAGATACCACTATCTTTCCAATTACCCACATTCATAATCTTAGGGTCATTCTCAACCCTTTCTTCTTCCTCATAACCAAACAGTTTACAAGTCTTGTTCATTCCAACCTCATATCTCAAATTTATCCCCTTCTCTCTACTCACACCACAACCACCAGAGTTCAGGCCCTCATTACCTCCAACCTATACTATGGTGATAGTCAGGCAGCAAGAATTTATTAAGTGCCTACTCTACTAAACACTGGTTATACAAAGAAAGGCCCCCAAAAACAAGAAACAAAAAAACCCATCCTTGCTCTCAAGGAGTTCATAGTTTAATGGAAGAGACAACATGTGAACAAAAGGATCTATATAAAGGATCTGTAAAGGATAAATCAGAGGTCATCTTGGAGGGAAGGCACTAAAGTTTAAGGAGGACAGGGCTTCTTGGAGAAGATGGGATTATAGCTGAGACTAGAAGTCTCTTAATTGGTCTCCAGTCTCTTTACATCTCCAGTCCATCTTCCATATAGCTGCCAAACTAATAAAACACAAGTATGACCATGTTACTCTCCTGCTCAAGAAGTGGCCCTCTTGTTTATAGGGTAAAATACAAACCCTTCCATTTGTCATTTAACGCCATTCATGATCTGGCATCAAATTGTCTTTCCAGACTTGTTTCATGTTGTCTCACATACATACACATGCACACAGAGTATTCCAGCTAAACTGGCCTGCTTGCTTTCCTCTGTATATGTCGGATTTGTCTCCTATGCCTCGAATGATTTCCTTTCCTCTTTTCCTCTTGGAATAACTGCCTCTTTCCAAGTGCCACCTCATTTAAGACATCTTTCTTCATCTCCACCTCTGTTATCAATGAGTTCCCACCCACACACTCTGAAATTACTTTATTTACATTTTATTTTCTCTCTCTACTACAAGGTAAGCTTCCTGAGGACAGGGACTGTCATTTTTGCCTTTGTGTCATTATGCCTAGCACACAGTAAGGTATCAATAAATGGTTGTCAAACTGAATTAAATTCAATAAATGGGCATTAGGGCTGATGTTATCCTGGAATATGATTGAGGAAACTATCAAACTTGGAAATGTTAGCCAAGACACAGAATATGAGATTAGTACCTTACTTCTAGGGAGTTAGTATCTGAGATCAGAAAGTCAGCACATAAAAGACCAATGAATAGGGATAGTGATCTCTGAGCCTGGAGTAAAGTGATTTTTTTTTTCGTCTTTCATCATATTACCTGCCCAGAGCCCACAGTTGTTTGTACTTAGATGGTCAAAACCCAGTGCAACCTTCTATAGTAGAAAAACCTCTGGACTTGGAGTCAGAGGCCTTCCTAAATAAGCAAGGGCAAATCGCCTCACTTATCTTTTTCCTCATTCATAAAATGGAGGGAATAATAACAAAGTTGTACAAAAAGCATTTTATAAACTAACAACTCATATAAATAAGAGCCTCTGTTTCGTAATATATGCCATCCCTGATAGAGGGAGGATAGAGGTGCTGAAGGTCACCTTGTAGTATTTCCTCTTTCGCTGAGCTTTTTCTCTGTTCTCTTTTAGAACCCTGGTTTTTCTAGATAGCTACTATTGGAAGATGACTGTTACAGGAACATGAATTGTTCCACAGGATTTTGCAACATTGATCATTTGAGTTAGACCTCTCTCAGTATTTTATCAAAATATAGTGATCTCTTTGAAGTCAAGATTTGTTGCATATGATATTTCTCCTGTTCCTATACAATCACCTGAGTAGACTCCCATGGAATAAAGATTATTTTTATAAATCCATGCATGGAAGGACTTGTGCTTTAGAGTTTCAAGAAGCAACTTGATGATGTTCTAAGAACAGCTAAATCTTGTGTACTACAGAAAATGAAATTGTTGCTTGGAATTGTCATTCTGGGCCCTTTGTATAGTTGGTTGACATGTCTAAGCTACCAAATGACTATTGACCTGCGTGTCAGGTGTCCCGAGTATTAATCACATCTATGTAACTTATTATCTCTCTAAGTATTGCCAAGTAACTTAAACTATCTTGACCTCAGTGTCCCTTCTGTAAAATGAAAATGTTGATTTAGATCATTTCTAAGGCCTCTAGGTTTAACATTCTGAGATTCCAAATCAGGTTTGTGCATATCCCATCTATCATTGTCAGGCTGCTAAATTCAGTTTAATTAAGGTATATTTAAGGAATAGTCATCCTACTAGGATTGTGAGAAGTTCTTGATTCATTCACCCTTTATTTAGCCACTAGTAAAATACGTGTTCCTTTGAAAGACTTAGCAATACACTAGTCCAGGAGTCAGGACACCTTAGATACTAACTAGCTCTGTGATCCTAGACAAGTCACTTAACCTCTGTTTGCTTTGGTTTCTTAATCAGTAAAATGGGGGTAATAATAGCTACTACTACCTGGGGTTTTTGTGAAGATTAAATGGAATAATAATTGTAAAGCACTTAGCACAGTACCTGGCACAATGTAAATGCTGTACAAACATTTGCTATTATTATAGTAACTTTCTATCATGTTTTTCTCTGTGATTACAAATATGGGAAAGGGAGGTCATAAAATTTTTTCCTTTAAAAAACAATCCTTTTACTTAGGTTAGAAACCACTGATTTATAGTATTTGTCATTCATAATCAAAATCTAAATATCAGAAATTCAAAAGTTCCCTCAACATATAAAAAAGTTAGTTCAGTAGCATTGTCAAAAAAGCCTAATTCTGAATCTTATTTAATCTTTTTCAGATCTCAGTCACAGTGGATTGGTAGACCATTATGAAAATTCCCAATGGGGACAGCAGCCTACTTTTAGAAGTGAAGCCAACTGCACCTGGGATAAAGTGATAATAGATAGGACTGACAAGGAAGCGTGGCCTTCCATTACACTAACTGAGACTGAATCTGCTTCAGAATGTACTACAGACATTGACTCTGCCTCCAACTGTAGCCCAGAGAACAGTAGCATGGCTACAGGGAGTGCCCACGGCAACTTCACTGGACATACAAAGAAAAATAATGGCAATAATGGCGCAAATGGAGCACTCGTCCAAAGCACTTCTAATCAGAGTGCCCTTGGAGCAGGTGGAGCAAATGGTAATGGAAATTCATCTAGAGTGTGGGGTGTGACCACAGGCTCCAACTCTAATCTAGCTCACTGCTCTATCAGTGGTGGGGATGGAAAAATGGACAACATGATTGGAGATAGTAGAAGTCAGAACTGCTGGGGTACTTCCAACTCAAATGCTGGCATTAATCTTAACCTTAATCCTAATGCCAACCCAGCTGCCTGGCCTGTACTTGGACATGAAGGAACTGTGGCAACAGGCAACCCTTCCAGTATTTGCAGTCCAGTCGGTGCCATAGGTCAAAATATGGGCAACCAGAATGGGAACCCAACAGGCACTTTAGGTGCTTGGGGAAACTTGCTGCCTCAAGAGAGCACAGAACCACAAACGTCCACTTCTCAGAATGTGTCTTTCAGCGTACAACCTCAGAACCTTAACACTGATGGACCAAATAACACTAACCCTATGAACTCTTCACCAAACTCTATCAATGCAATGCAGACAAATGGACTGCCGAATTGGGGGATGGCTGTTGGTATAGGGGCCATCATCCCACCCCACCTGCAAGGCCTTCCTGGTGCTAATGGATCATCAGTTTCTCAAGTCAGTGGGGGCAGTGGTGAAGGAATTAGCAGTTCAGTGTGGGGGATGTCCCCAGGTAATCCTGCCACAGGAAATAATAATTCTGGGTTCAGTCAGGGGAATGGAGACACTGTGAACTCAGCATTAAGTGCTAAACAAAATGGATCCAGCAGAATAGATCCAGCTGTGCAAAAGGAAGGGAATGGAACAAATGCATGGGATTCAGGGCCTCCTGCTGGTCCTGGAGTTCTCGCCTGGGGAAGGGGCAGTGGCAGCAGTGGTGTTGGTAATATGCATTCTGGAGCTTGGGGCCACCCCAACCGTAGCACCTCAAGTGGTGTGAATGGGGAATGGGGAAAAACCCCAAACCAGCATTCCAATAATGACATCAATGGGAAAGGAACAATGGGGTGGGATAACCCTAATGTTACCAACCAGAATCCTGCCATACAACAGGGCAATGAACAACTGAACTCTTGGGCCAAAGCTGGCACTTCTGGCACTGCTACAAGTGAAGGAAGTAATGACAGTTCTGGAAGTCAAAATGAAGGAAGCACTGGGAGGGAAGGAGCTGGAGAGAGTCGACGGAGAGATAAAGGAATTATAGACCAAGGGCAAGTCCAGTTGCCAAGGAGTGACCTTGATCCAAGAGTACTGTCCAATACCGGTTGGGGACAGACTCCTGTAAAGCAAAACACTGCCTGGGAATTTGAGGAATCCCCTAGGTCTGAGCGAAAAAATGACAATGGGACGGAGGCTTGGGGTTGCACAACCACTCAGCCTTCAAACTCAGGGGGGAAGAATGATGGGTCCATCATGAACAGTACAAATACCTCTTCAGTATCTGGGTGGGTCAACCCACCCTCCGCTGCTGTTTCAGCAAATACAGGTTGGGGAGACAACAACAACAAGGCACCAAATGGCCTCGGGGGTTGGGGGGACTCAATAAGCTCTACTGCTGTCAATAATGCTGCTGCCAAAAGTGGCCATGCTTGGAGTGGGACTGTAAATCAGGGGGACAAATCACCTACCTGGGGTGAACCTCAGAAACCCAAATCTCAAAACTGGGGAGATGGACAAAAGTCCAATCCAGGCTGGACTTCAGGGGGGGGAGATTGGACAGATTCGTCGTCTGTCCTTGGAAATTTGAATGATGGAAAAAAGAATGGATCAGGATGGGATGCTGACAATAATAGATCAGGTTCCGGTTGGAATGATTCAAGATCTGGGACCAGTGGTTGGGGTAGTGGCACAAATGCTAAGGTTAACCCAGGTACAAATTGGGGGGAGTCCTTAAAACATGGTCCCCAGCAAAACTGGTCTAATAAACCCCAAGACAACAATGTGAGTAACTGGGGAGGAGCTGCTTCTGTTAAACAGACTGGATCAGGATGGGTTGGTGGGCCAGTACCAGCCAAACAGAAAGACATTAGCGAGGCTACAGGTTGGGAAGAACCTTCTCCCCCCTCCATTCGACGGAAGATGGAAATTGATGATGGTACCTCAGCTTGGGGTGACCCAAGCAACTACAACAATAAAACTGTAAACATGTGGGATAGAAACAATCCTGTAATCCAGAGCAGTACCACAACCAATACCACTACCACCACAACCGCCACCAATAGCAACACAGACATGGTTGAAAATCCACCATCGCATCAGTCAGGCTCTCAGCTCAGTCGATCTCCGCTGCTCTGTCCAGGTATGAAGAATGTTTTGTACTCTTCTGAATGCAGAAAATATTTTTCAGCTCAGTACATATAGTATGCACGTACAAATATAGCGTGATAAGTATTAAAAGGCGTTTAATCACCTTCTTGTAGGTGCTATTGCGTTTGTGAAATACAGAGAATTGCAGAGGCGCTTAGCGAAGTCTTCTGCCCAGCGAGGCTAATCAGCAGAACAGAACTCTTCAGCTGGCGTTATCACTGGCTGACTAGTGTACAGGGCGTACCCTACAACTGACATCTACCCTCTGTAGATAATACTGAGTCTTTTGAAAAACACGAAGTAGGTCCTTTCAACTAAAGGATAAGGAAGTCACCACAATAAAAGATTTCGTTTGTGTAATTTTAGTGTCATTTTACAGATATCTTACTTTTTTGTTCAAATAAACTAACCACATAAAAATTACATGGATTTGATACAACTGTTACCTTTTGACTCTTGAAATAAAAATCGTATATTATTAGCAGCAGAGCCTCTAGTATACCTGAATTTTTTTTCTTAAATTCTGCTATATCATGGGATATAGCAGATATATTTCATGCTTTAGAACACTGGTGTCAAACTCAAATAGAAAACATCGTGTTATGTATCTACATTTATTTAATTATTTTGTTAAACATTTCCCAATTTTAATCTGATTCTAACAGCACTCAGAAATTTTTCTGCAATGTATTTGATACCTCTTATCTAGAAAACTAGTTAGTCATAGAAATCACCAAGGTGACAACAAGCTTTATTTGTGGTCATGCTTATCTTAATAAGAAAAGTAGATTCTCTTTTATTCAGGAATAACACAGCAAAGAATTTGATTTTTTAAAAAAAGAGTAAAATAATAATACTTTACATTTAATTGGTTCTCAGCAATGACTATAAAAAGGTATGTACTAAGTCCCCGAGAAGTTGTGATTTTAGGATTAAAAAGCATTTTATGAACCTTAAAATGCTATATAAATATCATATTGTTTAATTGACATAGTCCAGTGCTCTACATCACCTTACCTCTTTCTCCAGTTCATGTAGAAAATACCATTTAGTTTTTCCCTTATTCTATATATCTGAAAGTTTCTTTCCACAAGAAAATCAAATGCCTTCAAAAATATTTCAGACGAGGAATTATTTAAGGTTTTTTTATTCATTTGCTTTACAAGGAAATTGAGTGTTCTTAAAAGAGAATTTATAGTCATTTTTTAAAAATATTCCCATTAGTCCTTATACTGTGGTTAACATTTTAATCTTAATGGATTTACTATATTCATTTGTCCTTACGGGCACAGGTTAGGCAATCAGACCAAGACTTTAGAAATTGCTCAACAAAAAAAGACTTTCTTATATTATGCTGTGTTATATTATATTATAGGAAATGGCATTATGGCATTGCAAAAAAAAAATTTGCTTTGTATTTAAATTATTTTAAATTATACATTGTCTATTTTCATTGTTAAATTCCCATGTCTTATAACTTCTTTGAGATAGGACACTATAGTTAGTAGCAGGTGGCAGTGGATTTTATTAATCTCCTAGTACTTACAATGAGATTTTCCATGAGACTAAGCACTAGTATCAATAATTGAGCTCCTTACAACTACTACAGGGACTCAGCAAGTCCTAACTTTAATCACTACAGAGTTGTTTGACAAAAGAGCTCTTACTTTGTCCTCGTGATAGATAAGGTTCCATAACCACTCTGTTTACCTTTTTTAAAATGCCAAGTTTTATTTATCAGTAGTGATATTTTTGTTTTTCTTTTCATTGGCTTTTTTAGAATTTTCTGTTTTTGTGTTTCATTGGGGTTTTTTCATTAGTTGGGTTACTTTTTTAGTTGCAAATCCAGTTTATTTAAATGTTCTTCTAAATGTAATTTTAAATAAAGACTGTTTACAGGTCTATAGAAGCCCATTAACTTGAGTTCTAATTAATAAAAATATTCATTAGTTACTTGTTTCCTTTCTGTTAACTTCTTTCAAGGAGATGCCCTAGATCAGGGTTTCTTAACCTTCTTTGTGCCATGGATAATCTGGTAAAGCCTATGTACCCTTTCTCAGAATAGTATTTTTAAATTCATAAAGTATGTAAGATTACAGTTATTAAAATATTAAGCAAATAAGTTTTAAGAATCCCTGATCTAGATAAAACTGGGTTTTAATCATTCAATTTAGTCTTTTGCAGTACCTAAAGCCACCCTCATACTCTCTAGAATTCTGTACCCAGCCTAAATTGAGGCTTCGTATTAAAATTGTTGCTTCTAGAAACTGAAGATAAACAAAGAAGAATTGCTTAAGAAACAGCCTCATTTCCAACTTCATTCAATTGAAACTATTCTCTTCAAAAATTTACCAGTGATTTTTTAATTGTCAGATCTAATGGCCTGTATTCAATCTTAATTCTTCTTAGCCTCTCTGCAACATTTGCCAAAGTTCTCCTGAATACTTTCTTCTCTTTGGCTTTGTTTGAGAGTTCTTGGTTTTCCTCCTCTCCATTTTCAGTCTCCTTTGCTAGACATTCATATACATCATGTATGATAATTGTGTCCCCAAAAGCTCTGTCCTGGGCCCTCTTTTCTCTGTATAATTAGCTCAGATGATAATCTCATCAATTCCCATGGTTCAAATATCTCTATAATTACTATGTCTAGCTCTCATTTCTTTCCTGAACTCCAGTACCATAATACCAACTGCCTCTTGGACATTTCAAACTAGAAGTCACAGAGGCATCTCAAAGTCAACATGTCTAAAACAGAAGTCATTTTTGTATTTTTATCCCCAGCAGCTAGCGCAGTACTAGTATAGAGTAGAGGGTGTGTGTGTGTGTGTGTGTGTGTGTGTGTGTGTGTGTGTAGAGATCAACAAGAGATCAATTTCCCTTCATGCCTATGCCTCTTCTGAACTTCCCTATTATTTTTGAGGGAAATATCACTCAGTTCACAGCCTTACTGTCTTTCTCAACTCCTCACTCTCACCCCATATATCCTTTCATCTTAACCACAATTCTTATATAAGTCCCAGTCTCTTCATTCATACAGCTACCACCTTTGTTCAAGCTCAGTTAAATTAAACCTGCTCTATTACAATAACTTCCTAATTGGTCTCCCTGCTTCAAATTTCTACCCCACTCCAATGTATGCTTCACTCAAGAACCAAAACCATTGTCCTAAAGTGCAGGTCTGACCATGTGTCCTGTCCTGCTTTTTCCATCTCCGTCCTCTCATCCTCTGGTAAATTCTAGTGGTTCACTTTTACCTCCCAAAACAAGTATAATTCATCATTTAAAGCTCTTTACAACCTGGTTCTTTCCTATCTTTCCAGTCTTCTTACATTTTAGTCCCTTCTATGAACTTGATAATTGAGCCAGACTAACCTGTTTGTACTTCCTCACCCATATCCTATTCATTATACCATACCCCATGCCTAGAATGCTCTCCTACCTCATCTGGCTTCTTTCAAGATTGAGCTCAGATTCCAAGAGTACTCTCTCAGTTCTTCCAACTACTAAAGTCTTCCTCTCTAAGGTATATCCTGCTGACTCCAGGTATCTTGTGTGCACCTACTTACTTACATGATGTCTTCCCCATTAGAATATAAGCTCCTTGAGAACAAAGATTGTTTTTGCCTTTCTTTGTATCTCCAGCACTTAAATCAGTAACTAGCACACCAGAGCACTTGATGTTAGTATAGCACAATTATAGTTCTCCCATATTATCAAATAATCAAACAGGCTATTAGTGAGTTCTTTAAGTTATTGCCTATTTAAATTCAGAAGACTGAATATTACAGGATGGGAAGGAGGGAGTTGGATATCCATGGATTTCCATGGATACAATATATAACAAAAAGGATTTTTTTGAAAATTTCATTGAGAAATCAAACAAGTAAGCAAGATAATACTATCATGAAATCATAGGTGAGGTTTATCTGGCAAAATTATGTGAAAGTAAAATGTTGCTAATACCATATTATATCAATATAACTGAAGTATGCTACTTCTACTAAGCTAACATTTATGTAGCACTTACTATGCAGGCACTGTACTGTAAGCGCTTTACAATTCTTATCTCATTTGATCTTCACGACAACTCTGGGAGATAAGTGCTGTTATTATCTTATTTTTACAGATGAGAAAATTGAGGCAAAGAGAGGTCAAATGGCTTGCCCAGAATCACACAGCTAGTAAGTGTCTGGTTAAACTCAGATCTTACTGGTTCCTAGCCTAGTGCCCTACTGTGGTACTGCTGTCTTAGCTACTGCAGGAGACTTCCCAGTTTTTCACTTTACTGACTAGTTTCTTTGACTTGTCAGGGATGGCTGACACCATTCCCTAGCTTATTTAATAACGTACTTCTTCAGAGTTGAATATTTTTCAGTTATTGACATAATATTATATGATCACTTTTTAATTTAGCAAACATTTATTGGCATACTATGTGCAAACACTGTGCTAGGGGTCGGAGATACATAAATAAACAGTTTTGTCATTGAGTACATGGATGGTATGGTCTAATGGAAAAGATATGACATATCTTGTATGCAAAGTAGAATTAAGAACAAATTAGAGATGCTGGTAAAAAAAATTATGTTTACTGTGTGCTGGGCACTGTGCTAAGATTTGGGGATATAAAGATAAAAATAATATAAGAATATTTTGTCATGGTAAATTTGAAGGAAGAGAAAGAAGTCAACAGGCTGAGAAGTAAAAAGGAAGATGACATCCAAGGAGTGGGGAGTGGGGAAGGCCTGTGCTGATATATGACAGCAGGCGCATGCAGGGTGAAGTCAATAGTAACATGGATGAATCAGAGTATGTATGAAGTGAGAGAGTAGTTTGAATTAAGGCTGGAAGGGTCAGTTGCAACTAGGTTGTGAAGAGTGTTTAAATGTTTTTATTTGCTTTTTTTTTTTGCTTTTTTTTTTTTGGAGGGCAATTGGGGTTAAGTGACTTGCCCAAGGTCACACGGCTTGTTTTTGTGTTAAGTGTCTGAGGCCGGATTTGAACTCGGGTACTCCTGACTCCAGAGCTGGTGCTCTATTCACTGTACCACCTAGCCACCCCAATATTTTTATTTTCTTCAAAAAACCACTTACTACTTATTTGAGCAGAAGATTGACATATTAAAGCCTATATTCAGAATTTTAATTGCTCATCTTCATGAAGGATGGATTAGGGAGGACAGAGACTGGGGTAGGGACTCTAATGAGAGAAAACTCTTACAATAATACAAGCAAGAGATAATGGAGACATTGTGAATGAAAAGGAGAATCAGACCTGGCTAAAGAACGACTGACAGAATTTAGCAGCTGACAGAGTGAAGCTCAAAGAAGATTTTGAGGTTTTAAAGCTAGCTGACTGGGAGAATGTCAAGAGAAAGAGGGATGGATGTCTTGATATAGAAATTATAAAAACTTTAAGAACTTGAGCTAGAAATGAAGTTTCCTTCATGGTTGTCTTTTGGGTTTGGTTTTTTTTTTGTTTTTTGTTTTTGGAAAGGGGGATAGAAAAATCCTTTCAAGCACAAGCAACTACAAATATATTATTGTTTGGTAACTTACTGCAATGATTTGAATATGGACTTTCATAATTCTCTTAATGCTGTTTCTTTTCTAATGTAAAAGATGGCATGAAAATGACAAAAATACACACAATCTTAAAATTGCCAAGGGCATCTAAAAATTAGAGCTGGGACTAACTGACACTTTTATTTCCTTATACTGTTTACAGTAGACCAAAGAGCAAAGTCTATTTAAAGTGGACATAGTCTTCCTATTAAAATTTCACAGGGGTAGTATGTTCCGTGGTACCAAAGAGGCCATTCTGTAGCATGTGTCCAGAATTCTTCTTAGTAGCTGAAGCTCAAAGTTGTACAGTTCCCTGTAAACCAACCTGTATCTCTGTCGTACTTTAGGGAAAAGAATATTGCCTAAAATAAAACTGTCTGCAGGTATAGTGATGTAAAATCAGAAAGCCCTAGCTCTGTTGCAATAACATTTCAGCTGTTCTCATGACTCAGCTTCATAGCTAGATCCCATTGACCTATCCCAGTTAGCAGTCACTATTTTAAGCCTCCTAACTAAAAATAGAAATGCTGCACTATATCTGTTGCAGCTTTTTTTTTTGTAGGGCAGGAGGTTGAAATGAGAGGGAGAAGTGGGGAAAGGAAATTCAGGTGAGAGGTGGATTGGTGAACATGTTTATGTACATTAAAAAATGAGCTTAATTTATTTTCTTTTTCAATATCCAAATGTGTTTTTGATCTTGTTTAATTGCACAAAGAATAATAAAACTATTATTATGATATCCTACAGTCAAACTTCCATAGTAGCAATATTAAAGTTCTACTAAAGTGGTCCTTAATAGATTCAAATAAGATTTAATGCAGCTTTCTTTTTAAAATTTCTAATGCCTAATGCTTAGAAGGGACATTAGTCCACTTTGGATACTTTAATACATGATTAGAACCTGTACATCTGTGCCCATCCTGTAAAACTCTTATCTATCTCTCCTGGATATGGGGATCCACTTTTTTGGACTTTTTTTCATCGAATAGTTCTTTAATGACAGTTTTTTATTTATAATATGACTTATTAAACTGAATGTCCTCTAGGCATCTCAGCTCAACTTGTCCAAAACAGAAATCATAATCTTTCCTCCAGACCCTTTTCCTGATTTTCCTGTTATCAAGGACATCACTCGGGTTCAGAACCTTGGTTTCATCCTCTACTTCCTACTCTCACCCTACATATTCAGTCTGTTGTCAGATTGTGCCCTCTTTTCACATCTGTCCTCATAACCACTGCCCTGGTACAGCCTTTGTCACCTTTCATCTTGACTATTGCAGTAGCCTTTTAATTTATCTCTCTGCCCTAAATCTACTCCAATCCATCCCTTACTCAGTTGCCAAAGTGATTTTCTTAAGGCAAAGGTCTGACCACATCATTATCACCACTCATTAAGCTCCAAGAATTCCTGTTGACTCCAGGATCAAATATAAAGTCCTCTCCTTTGCATTTAAAGCCTTCTAACTTTCCATCTTCTTTTACTTTATCCTCCTCCGAGCACTCTACAGTCTAGCTCCGCTAGCATTATTGGTGTTCCTAGCATACAACTATAGGTCTCCTGATTGTGTGTCTTTGTATTGGATGTCATATCCCACATTCCTAGAATGGAATGTCTCTTCACCACCACTTCTTAGCCTCCCTGATTTCCTTCAGGATTCAACTCAAATGGGACTGCTGGAGGCCTTTCCCTATCCTCTGCTTCTAGTACCTTCCTTCTGAGATTATTGTTGTTGAGTAGTTCAATCATGTATGAGTCTTCATGCCCCCTCTGTAATGCCATGCAAGAGCAGCTTCCCAAAAGAATACTATTGTGAACAGCTTTTAAGTTTCTGATTACACAGTATAGTAAACACTCCATTTATTCCATAACAAATCAAGGCAAACATTCACAACAAATCACAGTATAAGATTCACAATATCACATCTTATCACAGAAAATCACGAGATAGTGTTCACAACAGCTTAATGTTATAATGGCCACATAATTTTCACCAAAGTGGTCACAGTATTTAGAACAAAGAACAAAAGAACAATCATCTGGTGTCCCTAGTGGGGAAACCCTCCTTACTTAATCATTCAATCATTTCACAATACAAGTCCATCTTCCACTCATGGGGCAATCATAAGTTAACTTAATCAGTCACTTATCTAGCAATCAGTCACTAAGTGTCATTAATCTCTAAATACAATCACTAGAAAATTACACAAACCCTCCAACCCCTCTTGTCTAGTAAACTTCAATTTCATCACACATTCAATATCCAAGGAGAGGCCTTTTCTTCATCTTGACTCAGGGTGGTCTCTCAGATTCCCTGGATCCCTTTCCATGGTCCCAGCTCCTACCGGAATCCACCAAACAGTCACCTGGATTCAGAGGCAGCTCCCAGGTTCTTGTCCAGTCCTCCGGGCAGTTCTTGTTACACACTGAAGTTCACAGTGTCTAGCACATCTCAAAACCTTCACAACTTGTATTGCTGGGAACTGAAGGATCAACCAAGCCACAAACAAAGTCTTATCCTGGTCATGCTTCTTCAGTCCTCCAGTTCGGCTGGCCTTCGGACCCAGAAGAAATCTCAACCTTCCAGGCGGCCTTCTCAACAGCAACTTCAGCCTTCACCAGATTCTGGTCTCATAGAAAACTCCAACTCAGTTCTCAGCCCAGCTCCCAGATGCTGGGACAATTCTGCTTCCTCCAACAGGAGCAAAAATTCTTGATTCTGCCTATCTCTTCTCTGGGCTCATCTTAAATACACACACATGCATGGGCTTCCTGTCTCAGCCAAACCCTTCCTGTTATGTCAGCAGCAGGAGACAGAGTTCACACTTAAGTACCTGCTTACTTGACATAACAAAAAAGGGGTCTTCAAATTTAAATTAATTATCATTACACCCTCATGGGGTTTTCTCGACAAAGATACTGAAGTGGTTTGCCATTTCATTCTCCAGATTATTTCCTATCTATTCCGTAGGTACCTTATATGTATCTAATTATTTTACATGTTATCGCCTTCATCTGTAGTGGAGCTCCTTGATGGCAAGGGCAATGTTTTTGTCATTCTTTGTATCTCTAATGCATAGCACAATACTTGACACATAATAAGTACTTAATAAATGCTTATTGACTGACTGTTATAATCTACCTTTACTCACCATACATATCTCAATCATTCTTTGGATAATCTTTATTCTCTGGCCTTTGGAGTCTTAAGTATTCCATGACTGGTAGCCATACCCCAGTGGAAGAAGTTTTCCCCAAAGTAGACACTCCATCTCTTGGCTCCAGACATTTTTTTCTGACTATCCCCTTGCCTGGACTGCTCTTCTATCTCAGCTCTACCTTCTGTTTTCTATTTTATACAATCTATAATGATTCTGACTGTAATTTCTTGACTGTTCTTGGTGAAAAGTTTATCATTTAACAAAAAAAATTACAATTTTTTTTTCATCTTTGCATTGTTCTCCTGGCTTTATCTTTACACATCCTAAGGATAACTTCACTTGAATCTTTAAATTTTTTTCCCCTCTACTGCATCTCCTCTGACACATTAGTACTGATAATCTTCTAAAACCCTCCTAAGTGAGATTTTAAAAACAAGTTTATATTCTAAACCATTTCTTCTTTGGTTTTCATATAATTGTATTTGGCAAGGAAATCAAATAATTTGGGGGGGGAAATTGTTTCTTTTTATAATCACTGTCAATGACTATTCCTCTATTTTCTTTGAGACTGGAAGGAGCTGTAATAGTTTGTTTTTATAGGTCAAATTAGAGTTACTTTCATTGTATTCTGTACCTTTTTCTTAATATTATTGTAGTTTTTTGTTCATTTTTATTTCTTTATTAACAAATTGGTGGACTGACCTATATAGCTAATTCAGAACTAATTCTTACGTACATTATAATCATAGTCATTTCCTTTTGTTAAAAGTATAATCATTTTCATGTTTTATTATTTGGTACATACTATATGCATTAACTCCCAAAATCCTCTCTTCGAATATGTGTAATGTATGCAAGACTTCTGTAATTTTACAGGATTTTGGTTTCATTTCTTATTCCTGTGCTGTTTTTGAACATAGTTTTCACCATAATTGCCATTGTCTTTTATCAGATTTTTCATATAATTTGTTTACCTCCTTATGCAATAGATGCTGACAATCAGAAATTATTTTCTTAATTATATTTTTCTAATGTTTATCATGAACCACTGCAATAAATGTCTACCCTCCCTCTCAGAGAAAACATAAAGGTTCCATAGAACATCTCTTTCCCCTCTCTCCCACAAGAAATGCAAAAGTCTATTCAAATCTGCCATGATTAGGAATACAGAGAGTCGTGTCATTTCTATTTTTGAAGTGGTTTCCATATCCTCTCTTTCTTAGAATATTGTCCTACAGTCTAATGTTTCTCTTTCCTGATTCGCTATATTGATGCAGCAGCTCACTTCTCTATTACTACCATGCTGAGACCAGAGCAAAGCCTCTTTTGTTGAACTGTACCCAAATGATACCCAAAGCCTCCAATGCCTCACAAAACTTGCCTCTAGAATCCAGCCTAGAACCCGAGCCTTAACATCTTATGTTCACTTCTACAGCCCAAACAAGGACTTGCCTCAGTTTACCATACCTAGCACATCTAGGATCAGAGCTTTAGGTACCAGTACCTCCAAATCTTTCACCTCTAGGAGCAAAGCCTTTAATATTTAGAACCCAGCCTGGGACCAAAGATAGAGATATTAGATATCTTGCTGGCAGAAACTTACAGGATGTACTGATCTCACCAAGCCCAAGGAATTTCTTCCCTAGTGCTTGAAATAGAATTAACTGCCCTCTTCCATTCATAGGACACTTGAGAATTGGATCCCGAGTGAAAAGATAACAAAACATGTAGTCAAGCAAAACAAATTCCCATATTGGCCATGCCCCCAAATATTTCTTATTCTGCATTTTGAGTCCATCATCTCTTTGTCAGGAAATAGATTGCATACTTGGACCTTCTTTGTGTGAGGCTTAAGTGGGGTGAAGGAGTAACTTAGTCATGAGAAGTGAGGAACTAAGTGGTTAGAATATTTGAGGGAGAGTCAATATATATGTTAAATGATGTATTTATGTTGAATGTATTATGTACATCTGAAATGTATGTACGCTGTGTGTACAAAATAATGTATGTACATTGCTCCTCTAATATGTTTATGATGTTACCTTTTATATCTATGTATCCATGTAGCTTATCTTAGTATATAGTGTGAGATGGTTGAATTCTTATTTCTACCAGACTTCTTTCCAGACTTCCCAGCCATTTTTGTTGAAAAGCAAGTCTTTGCCATAATAGCCTGGGAACTTTGTGTTTATTAAATATTAGGATGCTAGGTTCATTAGCTATGTTATATACATAATATTATGTTAAAATTAAAATTAGTTCATTTTAAGCCTATGGGGCAATATAATGGCTCCCCAAGGTCCACTTGGTTCCCTCTTCTTCATTTTATTTTAGATTAAATGTTCTGAATTCATTGACAAGTGCTCCTACCCCCCAAATTAGGAAAATTCCTGACACCTATGTAGAACTTTATTTTATATCTGTGTCTAGTTAATTGCTGATGTTTTTGTAATTGAGGCAAAAGTAAATTTGCTGGAAATATTTGGATAATGAAACAGCTGATTATATTATATACTGTTTGTTATTAGGAATTAATTGGGAAACTGGGAAAAAGTGAACCTTCTCTTGAGACTTTGCTTAGCTATTATGCTCAGTTCTGAGTTATTTGTGTAGTCATTGTCTCTCTTCCATATCTCCCTTCTCTTCCACGGCACAATCCTCCCTTTGTTCCTCATAGGTGTTCCAGAAATATCATTCTTTTTCCAACTACTTGAAGCTGGAGGTTTACAATATCTTCCCCAGTTCTGAGATAGCTTCTTCCTAACAGACTTGATTGATTCAAGACCCTGTTCATACTCAGTTTGATTTAATCAAAAACTGTTCTTCCCCTCCTTAAAACACCAGAGTTAGAATGGGGTGATTTGAACCCTAACCTTACACTCTCCCTCCTGTTTTAATTTGTTGTCCTTAAAAAAATCTACTTGAAATTTAGTTGGCTGGGTTGATTGGTTTTGGCACAAATCCTGGATACCTCTTTTGTGACTTGAGGTCCTGCATTATCTGATTTTTTAAAAAAATTTCTGCCCTCCAGTTCCTGTCATAATGTAGCTTTTCTCTCTTAATAGTCTGGGATGAAACACAACTCCCACCGTCTTCAGTGGCCTACTCCTCCCTTTCAGGGCAGTCAGTCCAACCCCTGCTGGAATGATTTTACATTCTACTTTTATAGTACTTAATCTTCTACTAATTAGCCTCTATTTTTTAGCCAGTACCAAAGAGTTTTTGATAATGACTGCTTAGCGGTGCAATCTAAGATGTGATACTGCAAAATCCCCTTCTTTCCCATTTTAAAATTATTTCCCTTGAAACTCTTGACCTTTTGTTCATTCCTCCAGATGAAATTTTTTTTTCTACTAATAAAAAGTACTCCTTTGGTAGTTTGGTTTGTATAGCACTGAATAAGTAAGTTAAGTAGTATTATAATTTTTATTATTATATTCTCAGTCTGTCTTTATTACCATAAAGAGTGTTTTGTAGTTGTTTCCATATGCTTTTATGTATCTTGATAGGTAGACTCCCAAATATTTTATACATTCTTTAATGATTCTGAATGTAATTTTCTAACTCTTTATTCTGAGTTGTTTTTTAATACACAGAAATGCTTTATGTGAATTTATTTCATAAATACTACAATTTTGATAAAGTTATTAATCATTTCAGTTAATTTCTAGATAACTCTAGAGTTTGTCAGACGTTTTCTCAAAAGTGAATGAAGTAATAAGCCTGTCATTTAAGGAAAACAACTGACAATATTTATTACCAATGTTAAAATTCAGGCTTTTAGTGAAAATTAGAATTTTGGAAACTTTGTACCTACCACCATGATGATGACAGCTTCCGACACTTAAAGACTTTTCTGATGAGATCAGTGGTGACAATAACAAATGTGATTTTTTTTGATATTACATATTGAAATGTGTCAATATTTGGAAAATCTGAATAACTCGGTGAACCAATATTTTTTAAATGGCCAGTGCATACATGGATTCAAAATCATACATAGATTAAATATCATAAGTACAAGGTAGACTAATGGATTTCAAAATAACAGACTATAAAAAGTTTATTGATATGGTTTCAGATTCCACATTGCAACTAACCTTCAAGAAACTATCACTTTTCAACTTTTGGTAGACTATCCAAACTATCTAGAAAGGCTAATAAAATACTCCTCCCTTTTCCAACTACATATCTGTAGGATGCCAGATTTTCTTCATATACTCCAGCCAAAATAACCCTTAGCAAAAGAAGCAGGTATGAGAATCTAGCCTTCTTCGGCCAGCTACCATACATTAAAGTAGTAGTAGCTGTCATTTTTTTAGTTGTTCAGTCGTGTCAGACTCTTTGTGACCCCATGGACCATAGTATGCCAGACCCTTCTATCCTTCACTATCTCTCAAAGTCTGTCCAAGTTTGTGTTTGTTGTTTCTGTGACACTGTCCATCCATTGCATCCTGTGCCGTCCATTTTTCCTTTTGCCTTCAATCTTTCCCAACATCACAGTCTTTTCCAATGAATCCTATCTTCTCATAATTTGGCCCACAAATTTAAGCTTTAGCTTTCTATTTAACCTTCCAGTGAATTGCCTGAATTAATTTCTTTAAATACTAACTGCTTTGATCTCCTTGCTGTTCAAGGGACTCTCAAAAGTCTTCTTCAGCATCACAATTCAAAAACGTTGATTCTGCAATATTTAGTTTTCCTTATAGTCTAGCTCTCACAGCCATACATTGCTACTGGAAAAATCATAGCTTTGACTGTATGGATCTTTGTCAGCAAGATGATGTCTCTACTTTTTAATATGCTATCCAGATTTGCCAAAGCTTTCCTTCCAAGGAGCAAGAGATTTATAAAAATGTAAAACAGTGCTACTTTTCTCACTAATTTTTAATAATTAAGTTATTTTTAATAAAAAAAATAATACATATGTTCACATGTAGTGAATTTACTATTGTTATTTTTTTTTAATTTACCAGTTTTAGTTTCTGGTATGATAAATATTGATGGATATAATGAAGGATGTGCTAAAGCTATCTCAAAGTAGCTTGTGGGAACTACTTGTTAAATTTTCAGTGTATTTAACCCTTGAAAATTCCAAAAAACTTGATTGCTATCTCCAATGATTTGCTATTTTGCTGATTTTCTAAACCTAAAGTAATGGAGAAAATGTTTATTAATACAGATTAAACTTAAAGGTGTGTTCTTCATGCATTTTGGGGGGAGAGCCAGTTACTGAACCAGAACACCACTGGTTATAACCTAATACACAAAAGTTCCTCAATAATTTTTAAGAGTATTTTTTTAGAGTCCTGAGATCCAAAAATTTTACGACTACTGCTATAGTATGAGGATTTTTTGTGTTTTTTAGGCCCCTTTAATAATCTCGTGAAGCCTATAGACCCTTTATCAGAATAATATTTTAACTGAATTAAATAAAATAAATTGTATTGTAAAGGAAACCAATAGTTATCAGAATACCTATTTTTAAAGTCCACAGACCCCAGGTTAAGAGTCATGAATCCATGGTCTCAACCATTCAGGAGTTTCTTCCAATAATGCATATCTCAGCCCATTCATACCTACCCATCCAGTGTGACACTCATCTATATTTGCCCAAAGGTTCACATAAAATGTCCATCCAACATGCCAAAAGCATTCCCTGCTTTCTTCTAACATTGAAAAGATCTCAGTGGATGGAGCCTCTGGATGTTCACCTGTTTTTCCAAATTCTTACCATCCAGAGGAAAGACTAGATGGATGAACAATTTCTGTTGCCCAGATTTTACCCTACAGCAGAATGGGCAGCTTTGCAGTATGTATTTCTGGGACAGATGATACAGATTGACAGTGAGCTGGGCCCAGAGTTGAAGAGGACAAAAGCAGGCTGGATTGCTTTTGGGAAACTGCAGAGCTCTTTTACTGAGCCCAGCCTTCCCAAGAAAGCAAAGGCCTATCTTTTATCTTTTCAATTCAGACATGTTATCAGTATTACTTTATGGCAGCAAAATCTGGAACTCTGCTGACTCCAAAAAACTAAAGATGAGTATCATACAGAGGGCAATGGAAAGATGTATGGTGAGTGTGAACAGATGTAGTGCCAATGCAATATTTACAGCGCCCATGATCACAATAAAAACTGTGACTTTAAGTATCATATGACATTCAATCACAAAATATAACAAACTCTCCAGATAGAAGACAGAACCGAAGTACTTATTTAGACACCAGAAAACCCAGTCCCAAAACCAGTAAGCCAATTCCATCATAGTGCCAAAGATCTTCAGAAGCCATAATAGTGCTGAGAGCCACAGCATCCTTCAGTCTTCCCACAAACCAATACAAGATCAATATTTACTCACAAACCTCTCTATCTCCTTGCCTCAACCTTCTCTGCCCCCCACCACAGGCTCCATGTGACTACATTCAACCTGTTAGGGGGCAGAGTTTTATCTTCACAGCAGGGAAGCTTCCTGTGGGCTTCGCTGCACTTTTTAGCAAATTCCCTCCATCACAGGCTCCATGTGATTACATTCAGCCTATTAGGGGGCAGAGTTTACTTTCAAAGCAGGGGAGGTCTTCAAACTCCCCTCTAGGTCTATTAAGGGGCAGAGAAAATGTCTTCTTCAAGTTCCCATTCTCATTACAACAGGTTGCAACATAAACCCAACTAGAAACATGGAGAACAAGAGTAAAGAATGTTATTGAAGTATCTTATGACAGGAAAGGAAGATGAGTTGGTCACATAGCATGTAATATACAATATTATTATATCTTACAATACCTAAATTTGGGACAAAGTATAAGTTATCTGAACCAGAGACCCCAGAAGAAGTAGCTTGCTTTGTTATTCCACTTAATTTGTTCTTTAATATATTAATGTTTTTAACATTAGGTTTCTGTAGCCATCTATATAAGAGAATGTTTTCCAGTCTGAACCTAGTTATAAAGATGTATTGATATTGCAGCTTCCATTTCTGATTTTGACTTCAAACTCCACTTCTCAACTTAGGTTCATAATAAATTCACATTGTTAGAAAGAGTATGAATAAATGAAATATAAAGTGCTTACTGTGAATAAGTGAGGCAGCTAGGTGGCACCATGGATAGATCTATGGACCTGGAGTCAGGAAGACCTGAGTTCAATCTAGCCTCTGCCTCAGTTTGCTCATCTGTAAAATATTTTTTAAAATAAAAGTACCTACCTCCTAAAATTGTTATAAAGATAAAATGAGTTAATATTTATAAGACACTTTACTTAAAATGCTACAAAAGTGCTAGTTGTTAGGACTGTGTGTATTACAAAGTTTAGTGAGTTAATTTTCTTTCTGCAAGTGTCCATTGTACAAGTGCTGGACCTAGTGGAGGAAAAATGGTGCAGATGGTAATCTAGCCCAAATGAATGGTTGAATGAGATGTGATTGAAAAATTCTACCTTGTTTGTCTTGTACCAACCCCTGATAATGCACATAGAATTTGCTCAATAAATATATATATCAGAGCAATTCTCTTTTGTCCATCTTCATTATATATTCATCTAGTTAAATTTGGCCATTTACTAAGTGTACATTTTTGAGAAAGAAACCAGAAAGAACTGATTCTTATCAGAAGTTGTATCCTCAACCCTGAAGGAAAATAGTCCCGGATCAAGACCGAATCTGAGCAATGAATACCATCTAGTGTCATAATTTTATGCAATGCCCTAATGTTAAAGTGGTAAATTCATATTAAGATTGCCCATCCTATGACTTTAAGTAGAATTCTACTTCTGCTTCTTCAAATATGTTCCTTGGCTAGTATATTTCTGGGTAAATGTACACTTTCCTAGGTACCCTATGTACATTCTCCATTTTCCCCATTAAAACAAAAAACCATAATGTTTGCTTCTAGTGCTATGTCATGCCTAATATTTTAAAATTAAATGAAAGCAAACACTTATGGGACATATACTATATGCTTTTATCATTTTTAATGAATTGAGAAAGGCATGTGATGTCTAGAGCAAAGCACAAAAATATTAATACATTTTTGCTTAGAACTTGATTGAAAAGAATTTGAAGTGGCATTTTATCGTTTTTAAATCTTGTTACTAGTCTCTCGTGCAAGGTTCAGATTTATTGTTATACAGTAAATCTGTCATTTATATAATTCCCATGATAACTATCAACCTGATTTATAATTTGCTTCAATGATAAATAGAATAAAACAATTAAGATTATTGATTTCTGTAATGACATTGTCATCCTAATTTAAAAATTTTTCTTATTCATTGTAAAGTATTGTTTCTATTAAACCTATTATATATATATGTGTGTGTGTATATATATATATATATATATATATATATATATATATATATATATACACACACACACACACACACACACACACACACACATATTTTGCCCTTTAGGGAAATTATATATTGCACCTTTGCTTTTAACTACTCCTTGATGCAGTGTTATTGTATAATAGTTGACACTGAAAGTTAGATTATTATTTTTGTTGAAGAACAATTTAAAACAAAAGGACTACTGTCTTGATTTTTTTAATAAGTAGGCTTCTGCCAGTTTGTAAGTTTGAAGTTATGCTATGTAGAAATGTTTTCTCCTGTTTCCATTTCTAGAGTAGGCATTCAAAGAATTGTGGTTCCTACAATCTTAGTATTTGTTTTGTCCCTAATGATTTGACATATTTGCATTTCCAAAAACTTTTAATGGAGAGATTACAAAATTTGAGTTAATGAGTTAATCACTTGTAATAATACCTTACTTTTGCTGAAACTTTTATCTGTAATATCCCTAAGTTAATTTCCCAGGATGCCCACAGTTTTTATCTATTCTAATAATTCTCCTGATTTAATCTGCTTGGGTGTTATAAAACTTTTATCCAATGTATATTATTGTTTTTATGTAATCTTAAGTAATCTAATTATTACCAGTAATAAATGGCACAAACTCTTTTATTGTGGGTAAGAATTTATATGATACATAGCTTATCTTGAAGCATTTAGTTCTAAATGATTCATACAAAAGATGATATTACAAATATTGGGAACATTCCAAGTGATTACCTGGTTGGTGGATGGAGGTAACTTTCGTAGGTATTGCTTAATGAGTTTTAAAAGGTAATGTACAGTAAGGGGAGGAGGACTAAATTAAGAATCATGAACTTTTAAAAAATTAGAACAAATAGTAGAAAACGAGGAAAACATTATTTTTACTTTATTTTTCTATATCTTTTTCAGTTTCAACAGGCTGGGGAGACATGCCTAATGTTCATGCAAAGACTGAAGCTTCTTGGGGAGAATCATCATCTCCTGCTGCTACAGTTGATAATGGCACAGCAGCTTGGGGAAAGCCACCCAGCAGTGGTGCAGGATGGGGAGATAATTCTGAGCCATCAGGGACATTTGGAAGAACGAGTGCCCCAGCTGCTGCCCCAGCCCTGTGCAAACAAGGTGAGCAAGATCTAATTTTTTGTTGTCACATTTTTAAAATTGAGGAAATATTTAATGAATAGGAAGCTTAATTATTACTTTATTTTAATTAAGGCAAGTGTTTTACATATAATTTAGGGAGTTTGATTTTGACTGATCTGTTCATACACAGAGAGATCTACAAGTTATTTATGGTAGGGAATTGCAAAGTCTCCTTGGCTCTATTCTGCTACTTTGAGCTTTACATACATTACTATTTGAAGTAACAGTCCTAATGGCTTAGAAGTCAAAAGCTCAATGT
Organism: Pseudochirops cupreus; assembly: GCA_028627135.1. Taxonomy (NCBI): domain Eukaryota; kingdom Metazoa; phylum Chordata; class Mammalia; order Diprotodontia; family Pseudocheiridae; genus Pseudochirops; species Pseudochirops cupreus. The sequence continues at coordinate 178,880,108 of CM053584.1, read as the reverse complement.
CAGTTGTAAAGTTACCACTCTCAAGATCACATTGCAGTGAAACAACATTTGCTATGTATATTACAGATCCATTAAGTAGATGTCGTTGTTTTTTTTTCCTTCCAGCTTCAAAATCTATGCAAGAAGGCTGGAGCAGTGGTGGGGATGAAATGAACCTCACTACCAATCAGTGGGAAGATGAAGAAGGAGATATGTGGAATAATGCTGCTTCACAAGAAAGCAACTCCTCCTGCAGTTCCTGGGGGAATGCCCCAAAGAAAGGACTTCAAAAGGTAGAATTTTCTTTTAGAAAAAATAAGAGAGAAATCGGGGCTAGTTAAGTTACTTTAAGCAGTAATAAGAAGTCTTGCTCTTTTGAATTCCGTAGTTATTACAGGAAAATTAAAATCAGGCCAGTTGGTTCAGCAGTGTTGGAAGCTATTGTACCTATGTGCAAAATAACTTTTTTTCACTTAAATTGAGAAGTAGAAATCATTAATATTGATCGGCCCCACACACATACCAAACACACAAGCCAAATTTTCCAGTTAAAATATTGAATTAAAAATTTGAATCATCATCATACACTGACTTTGAAATTCAGTCATTATGAGCCGAGACTTTAACTCATTTTTGAAAGTCAGCATGGTAAAAGTCTCCTTTGCCATGGACTTGGAGTCAGAAAATATATGTCGCTTAACCCCTCTATGCCTCATTTTCCCCATGTGCAAAATATAGGTCTTGGATAATATGACTTTTAAGGTCCCTAAAGCTATGATCATATGATTATACGATATAATAATGATTAAATTGACCTAATAAGATGATTATTTGATGAAAGAGAATAGTTTAATAATATCCTTGAGCAGTTTTATTGCATAATTTTGAAAACCTTTGTGGAGAATATTTTCTAGAGTTTGTAAAGTATTATAAGAAATTTTTGTAACATTTTAGAATTTAAATGAGGAAGTTTTTAAAAAGTAGGGTTTTTGCAGATCACTTAAAGTCTCTGTGTCTTTTGTTCCTCTCTGCATTTATCCTTTCTGTATTGTCTCTTTTATATCTTTCTGTAATTGACCTTTCTTTCCTTTTCTCCATTATAAAGGCTATATAGAAATAGAAAAACAAAACTAAATAAAATGAATTTTTTTTCTTACACTCCTTATCTTTTTGTTTGAAAGAAGACCTTATTTTGTGTCAGTCTTTATATTTTTGAAGTCCTAAAAGCTACCATGTTATTTTTAGTTAGCCTTCTTTAGTGCTCAGTGTGTTTTGAATAACAGCATTTAATTTTGAAAATGTACATTTATAATTAGCTGCAATAATTCTCTGAGAAAGAAGTAATTGTTTTGCTTTTCCAGTTAATGAATTATTTTTATGCACATATCCCTGCCTATGAATACTGAAACAATCCATAATATTAGCCGTGACCATATATTAAAAATTTTCCAGAACACAAAAATTTTTAGTGCTCCAAAGAGATCTTCTAATTCTAAACTGCAATAGATTGGGATCGTGCATTATTTTTTGTAAATACAACAAAGAAATTATTAATAAACTCTTTTTTTCTTTTGACTACATTTTATTTGTTTAGGGCATGAAGACATCTAGCAAGCAAGATGAGGCCTGGATCATGAACCGTCTGATTAAACAACTCACAGACATGGGCTTTCCGGTAATTAGCATTTTATTTTGTTGCTACTGTGTCTTGCCACTAACATATAAATAACAGATTTTGTTAAATAATGAAATACACATTTTTTCACTTGTGCTTACTGATCAGGAAAAGAATTATTTTAAGGATGATCTTGAAACACACTAACTTGGAAATTCATTATTTTATAGATTTGATTAGGAAAGTTATGGTGCCTTTGTAAAATATTCTCTGAGGAAAAAACAACTTTAAAAATAGCTAAAAAGAGAAGGACTATATGATTTCATTTTCATTCATATGCAAAAATAAAAAACTTGAAGTACAAAAGCTGTACCACTGATAGTCTCTTGCTCCCTCTATTTGGTCTCTCAAACCTTTATTGAGATGGCTGAAAGTATATTTATGTAATATAATGAGTAATCATGAAGTAATGAATGCATCACATACACTAAAAACATTCTTTAACTCACTTTTCTCCTTATGTACTCTTTTGATGCTTGAAAAGTCAATTAATCTTTATCAGTTCATTACTTATGAACTAGAGAATTATATGATAAAGTATTTGAAGAATTGAGAAAGTCTATAAAATGCTTCAAATTTCCAGAGTATAATTTTAATAAAAAAAAGTTATTCCAAAATATTAGAATGCGTAGAAAGAGAAATTGAAGAAACCATAAATGAAATCCCAAAGGAAAAACCTTAAGATCGCATGGGTATACAAATGAATTCTATGAGACATCCAAAATGCAACTTGATTCTATTAGACTTTATTGATGTCTATGTTTTTATCTCATATGTCCCCCATACACCTCCTCCTCCAAGAGATTTATGCCTTACAAAAGAATTTTTTAAAAAGAAAAAATATTAAGCAGATTAAAAAATGGGAAAAATATGGTTTTATATGCAGTATTCCATACCTACAAAGGAGCAGGAGGAGATATTTTCTCGTATCTTATCTTTCAGCTTGTGAACATTCAGTTTAATTTGTTCCATGGTAGATGTACTTTCCCCTTAAAATTAACTGACTTTGCTCAGTTCACTTTCTATCAGTTTATGTAGTGTTTCCATTCTTCTCTGTATTCATCATACTTGTCATTTCTTACAGTAAATACGGTTTGGGTACCAAAACTAGCAGACAAAAATCAGAGAAAGAAAAAAATTGCAGACCAGTATCCTTGGTGAATATTGATAAAAGAATTTTAAATAATATATAATAAAGTTTATAGATCATGACTAGGTTATATTTATACTAAGTATCTAAAGTTAGTTCTATATTATGCAAACTATACACATAATATATTATGTTAATAACAAGAACAGTCAAAATCAAATATTCTATGTAGAAAAGACTTTTGACAAAATAAAATATCCACTTTTCTTGAAAAAAATACTAAGGGGGACAGGGCCAAGTTGGTGGAGTAAAAGCGAGAACTTACCTAAGCTCATCCCCAATTACCTCAAATACCTGTTAAAAAAATTACTCTAAACAAATTTTAGAGCTACAGAAACCACAAAGTGACAGAGTGAAACACTTCTCCAGCTGAAGACAGCCTGGGAGGCCAACAGGAAAGGTCTGTCGCACCAAGCTGGGAGTGGAGTATAGCCCCACCTGGGCCATGCCAGCACAGATTGGGCTGGAGCAGGCCCCAGGGGACTGAATCACTGGAAGTTACGGTGGTTTTTAGACTTCTCAACCCACAAACATCAAAGACAAAGTAGGAGGTCACTGAGGAAACTCTGTTGGAATTGGGTAAGAGAAAGAGTGTAGTCTGGTCTCAGCCCCAGGGCAATGGCAGCAGTAGTAGCGGCTGCTTCCAGAGCTGCAGGCCCATAGGTGGTGGGGGTATCAAGTGGCTGATCAGAGAGTAGTTGGAGGGTTTTCTTTGCTGGTGCTGAGGCAGGATTCTCTTACTTTCCCTGCTTGGATCTGGGTGGCAGTCGTGGGTGGTGGTCCTGGGGTAAGGAGGAGTGCTGGTATGGCAGAAAGTCTCCTCATAGTGCCAGGGCAGAAAAGAGTACTTGGGGTCATTCACAGGCCACGCCACAGGCCAGGAGAGGAATAAGCGCCTCTTCTTTGATCATCTCGCCTTAGAAGAACTGAAAATTTATAGGTGCCTAGAAGTAGCTCTGACAACAACAGCACAAAACCCCAGAAACTTAGGATGCAGCATTCTCCACTCTGGAAGGAGAGTCCTACCTTGGCAAAGAGCTCAAAAGTCAAGTAATTGGCTGGGAAAATGAGCAGGGAGGAAAATTCAGACTGTAGGATCTTACTATGGGGGCAGCTAGCTGGCAAAGTGAATAGAGCACCGGCCCTCGAGTCAGGAGGACCTGAGTTCAAATCTAGCCTCAGACTTACTAGCCATGTGACCTTGGGCAAGTCACTTAACTCCAATTGCCCTGCCTTCCCCCCCTCCAAAAAGCAAAGAAATGAAACAACAGCAACAAAAAAGAATCTTACTTTGGTGACAAAAAAGATCAAAACATCCAAGCAGAAGAAGAGAACAAAGTCAAAACTTCTGCATCAAAAGCAGGTGAAAGGGAATGAATCAACCTTACTCTCATTGGATTTGTCTTAAGGAGGAAATAGCATATACAGTCAATTGGATTCCTTGCTCTACTTCTCAACCTGTGGGTTATGTTCAGTTTGTAACAATGAAAATACATCCTGCATATCAGATATTTGCATTACAATTCATAACAGTAACAAAATTACGGTTATGAAGTAGCAACAAAAATAATGTTATGGTTGGGGGTCACCACAACATGAGGAACTGTATTAAAGAGTCGTGGCATTAGGAAGGTTGAGAACCACTGCTCTACAGGAAAATAGAGAGGAAGGAGATATGAGGGGGGAAAGATAGAAGGAAGGGCAGATTGGGGAAGGCAGTAGTCAGAAGCAAACACTTTTGAAAAGGGACAAGATCAAAGGAGAAAATAGAATAAATGGGGGGCAGAATAGGATGGAAGGAAATATAGTTAGTCTTTCACTATATGACTACTATGGAAATGTTTTGCATAACCACATATGTATAACCAATATTGAATTGCTTGTCTTCTCAATGGGGGTGGGTGAGGAGGGAAGAAGGGAGCGAATCTGGATCTCAAAAGTTTTAAAAACAAATGATAAAAAATAAGTTTCTGCATGTAGCCAGGAAATAAGATATATAGGCAATGGGGTATAGAAATCCATCTTGCCCTGCAAGAAAGAAGAAAGGGGGTAAGGGTGAGATGGAGGCGGACAGTTGAGAGGCAAGACTGACAGAAGGGGTAATCAATATGCTTGCCATCTTGGGGTGGGAGGGGTAGAGGAGAGATGGGGAAAAAATTTGAGACTCAAAAATCATGTGGAAATGAATTTGGAAACTAAAAGTAAATAAGCAAATTAATTTTTTTAAAAAGACAGAAAATGAAGATAAAAAATATTTATAGTACTTTTTTTTGTAGCAAAGAATTGGACACTGAAATACCCATCAAGCAGGAAATGGCTAAACAAATTATGGGATATGAATGTGGTTAGGGTGTAAGTGACAAAATAGAAGGTTTCTGAGAAACTTGAAAAGACTTAAATGAACAGATGCTAAGTAAAGTGAGCAGAACCCAGAGAGTAATATATGATACTATTTTAAAGAAAAACAACTGAAACAAATTTTAATTTTAAAATAAATTTTAAAATTTTATTATTTTTTGAAAAGCAACTTGGAAAGACCTGAAAACTCTGATCAGTGCCATAATCAACCATGGTTACAAAGTGCTAGTGATGAAAAACGTTACCCACCTCTTGACAGAGAGATGAGGGGTCCAGAACAGCATACATATTTTCAAACATGGTCATTTGAGGAATTTGTTTTTGCTTGACTTTGCATATCTAATGCAAGAGTTTTATTTTCTCTTTCTAAATATTTTATGAAGAAGAGTTGGGAAATAGATTAGAAATGGGGTCACCAGAATGAAAAAGAAGGTCAAGAAAAGAGGATCATCTTTTAAAATAAATAGAAGAAAACAGAACAAAGTTCAGCAGGAAATACAAGCAGGATGGCTTCAAAAATAATCCTTGAATTTTAATTAGATTTTTAAAAAGAAAAGCAGCCGGTATACAATGCATATTCACAGCTTCATGTACATTTGTCTTTTCTGTTCTACTTTGTCTATGGAAAATTCTTAATTTTTTTTTGGTGTTGGTCAAGTTCAGAATTTTTAAAAAATTATACAGAGAGGGGCGGCGAGGTGGCACAGTGAATAGAGTACCGGCCCTGGAGTCAGGTGGACCTGAGTTCAAATCCAGCCTTAGACACTTAACACTTACTAGCTGTGTGACCTTGGGCAAGTAACTTAACCCCAATTACCCTGCCTTCCCCCGTCCAAAAAGCCCAAAAAAAAAATCATATGGAGGTAAATTACTTTCTCTAAAACATCTTTTTTTTTTTACTGTATCATTCTCCTGCATTAAAAAAAAAATCTAAAAATCTTCAACCATTGCTTCATTTTTCTTTGCACCTATACTTAATTTCTCTTTGTCCATAGGAAATAATCTTAGCTATAAATATGTAGTTTTTTTATTATGATGATGATGAAAGAATATCTACTTTTAATTTCAATCTTAACTGACAAGTAATCAGGATAGTAAGATGTGGGGAGTGAAAAGGCTGTTCTACTCTTAATACTTTTTCCATTACTTGAAAAAAATCCATCTAAACCTGGGAAAAGATAGATAAAGAAGTTCTTGGCTATCATACGTTGAGCATCTGAGTGATCTGTACATGTGCCTTAATAATTTAATTTTTTTAAATGTTATCTTTGGTAAACTACTCTAACCCTTTTTCTTTGTGCTATTCTTATAAAGTTTTCCATAGACTACTAAATGTAATTATATTAAAGTTGTATTGGCTCTAGTAGAAATTTATAGAAAATGTGAATGTTAAATTGAATAAAACAAATAAAAACATTCAATTAATTAAGTTTAAAAATAATTTTTGACATATGTTTAAGTATTCCCAAGTTCTTTAACTTTTTAAATAGACACTTACTATGAAAATACAATTTTTTTTTTGTTTTCCTACAGAGAGAACCAGCTGAAGAAGCTTTGAAGAGTAACAATATGAATCTTGATCAGGCCATGAGTAAGTAATAAAATACTATTCCTAAAACAATGCTTTAAAAAGAGGTACTTGCAAATGAAGTTTTACTTTTCAAAGTTTTAATTCTCAATATCGTCAAGTAATATTTGAGTATTTGTTGAATAGAAGAGAGAATTTTAGATATTTCAGAAAGGACGCAACATATGATGTTCATTTACTAAGAAATGAGCTGTTTAGATCCCAAGAAGTATACCACTGAAGATACAAATTATAGTACACATTTAAAGGATTAAGAATTTGTCTAGTCTCATTTACAGAATGCATTGACTTTTAAAAAATTTTATGTGCTGATATAATAGTAAAATTCATTACCTTATTTATATCATCTGATCTATTTGGTAGTCTAATAAAGCCTATGGATCCACTCTCAGAGTAATGTTTTCTTGCTCACGTTCATAATTCAATGAAATATTATCCTTTGACTACTTATTATTTGGAGAATGGCTTTTATTTTTATAAATTTGACTCACCTCCCCATATATTTGAAAAATGAGGCCTTTATCCGGGAAAGTTGTTGTAAAAAAATGTTGAAATTAGTTCATTATCTATGGTATCTTTTAGCAAAGTGTGGTTTTCATGGTTATCTCTTTTCATTAGATCTATTTTTGCTTTTGCTTTGCCTGAGGTCATCATTGCTACCCTGGGCTTTTTTACTTCAGTATAATAGATTCTGTACGAGCTCTTTATTTTAACTCTATGTGTGTCCTTTTCTATTTCAGACGTATCTCTTATAAACAATGTGTTGTTGGATTCTGGTTTCTAATTCATTCTGCAGTCTGCTTCTGTTTTATGGATGAACTCATCCTACTCACATTCACAGTTACGATTACTGTATATTTCCCTACATCCTGTTTCCTTCTGTTTATCCCTTCTCTTTTTATCCTGCTCCTCCTCAGAAGTCTGTTTTGCTTCTGACTGCTGCCTCTTAATCTGCGCTCCTTTTCGTCACTTCTCCCTCCCCCCCACTCCCTCATATCGAGTGAAGTAAAGTGCTATACTCACTGAGGGTGTACAGATGTCCTCCCCTCTTTGAACCCGTCCCAAGGAGAGTGAGATTCAAGCACTGCCCCCCACACCCAGTTTCCCCTCCACTCTAAAAGCTCTTGCTTCCACATCTCTTTTCTATGAGAACATTTTCCCCATTCTTCCACTCGAGTCCTCCTTCTCCCAGTGCATACCTCTTTCTTACTGCTTCATTCTTTTTTGGAAATCATCCCAACATAATTAGCTTATACCCATGCCCTCTGTCTATAAAGGCCCCTTCTAACTTCCATAAGAACAATAAAGTTCTTGGGCGTTACGTACACCATCTTCCTTTATAGAAAAGTAACAGTTTAACTATTGAATCTCTTGGGATTACTCTTCCGGTTTATCGTTTTTATACTTCTGTTGAGCTTTGTGTTTGAGTGTCAGATTTTCTGTTCAGCTCTAGTTTCACCATCAGGAATGGGAAGGAGACCTCTATTTCATTAAATATCCACTGTTCCCCCTAAAAGATTATACTCAGTTTTGCTGGGTAGTTTATGTTTTACTGTAGTTTTCGCTCCTTTGCCTTCTTGAATATCATATTCCAAGGCCTCTAGTTTTTTTAATGTGTAGGCTACTAAATCTTGTGTGATCTTGACCATGGCATCACAGTATTTCAGTTTTATCTTTCTGGCTACTTGCAATATTTTGTCCTTGATTTGTGAGCTCTGGCATCTGGCTAATAATAATTCCTGGGAGTTTTCATTTTCGTTTCACCTCTATCAGGAGGTGATCCATGGAATTTTTCAGTTTTGATTTTACCCTCAGGATCCTTAGATAATTTTCCTCGATAATTTCTTGTAATATATCTAGACTACCGATACACACAGAAAAAAAAGAGGCTTGTTATTACATTTGAACAAAAATTTTATGTAATTGAATGGTATGAATGTGGTCATAATAACTCTAAAATTAAATGATATGGATATACCTGGATATACTTTATGGGATATTATAAAACATTCATGCAAAATAAAACAAAAAGGCAAAGTTACATCATCTTTTTGTAGTTTACAAGCAATCACAAGGAATACAATTGTTACAGTGATAGAAATGGAGCATCTTATGGTTGTATAGATAGAAGATTGTAATCAGTAAACTCATTCCTCTTAGCAGAGCAGCTATCCACACAAAAACTTCAAGTTTATTTAAGGCAGTGAAAGAAAATAGAAATTAAGTGAATAGTGAAGAAACTTATTTCGGGCATCACTTGGTTCAATAACTTTTAAAATCTAATTCAGTTGCATGGTGTTAAAATTACCAGAGAAGGCATTGGCAGCTAAATATATATACTGGTGTTTTGAAGAAAACAGTCAAATAAGGTTGATAAATTTTTAATGTGGATGAAAAAGATTCCTTTCAGAAGTTAAATTTCCAAGACTGAAAAAACTCAACCTGAATTTAAAGTATCTAAGTATCACCAACCGCTAATTGGGAGATAATGCATAAGGGGCAGCTTAGGTGGTGCAGTGGATAGAAGCCAGGCCTAGAGTCAGGAAGACTGATCTTCTTGAGTTCAAATCTGGCCTCAGACACTTACTACCTGTATGATCCTAGGCAAGTCATTTAACTTTGTGTGCCTCAGTTTCCTCATCTGTACAAATCAGCTGGAGAAGGAAATAGCAAACCACTCCAGTATCTTTGCCAAGAAAACCCCAAATGGGGCCATAAAGAGTCAGACATGACTGAAACAACTGAACAGCAACAACAAATGCATAATGGGATTTTTAATTAAAACCGTTGCTTGTTTATCAGACTCAGTTCTTGTGTTCTGAAAGGCTATCACTTCCATTTCTTTGATGGTCACATAAGTGACTAAAGCTGTTTTGGAAGACTGGCTTTCAAGTTATTTTAGCCCAAGCTATTGAAAAAGATTACAGGGACAGTGATATCCTTTTTAAAGCATTACAAATTTTATATAATACCTCAGGTCATCCCTCTGTACTAGTTTCATTGTATTCATTCACATGAGCATGCAAATTAGCTGAGATGTATATAAAGCTTTCTGCACCTACCAGTGTATAAAGATTTAAAGAAAAAGAAGACAGTTGAGTGTAAACTGCTAAAATATTTTATATTACAGTAATGACATTTTCATCATATTGTCAGTGAAGGCTTATATTTAGGTACTAGATCTAGTCATTTTTTATATACTTTGCTTCCTAGATAGCTAGTCTATTACTTTATAATAAACTTGAATAAGAAATTTATCTTATTCTTTGGTGTTATTTTACATTAATTAAGAGATAAAAATTATTTTAAAACATTTTCATTCCATATTTCCATTGGTCTATAAGCATATTTGACATATCATGATGATTCCAAATATTGCAAATTTGAATGCTGCTACCACTTCTTAGGATCAGAACCAAAGTGTATTTGTAAGATGGTTGTCAAAGGACATGGATCCTTGGACTGCATCAACATACGAATTAACAGTGTCTGGGAGTCTGGAGGGTGTAGGGCAAATGCTCAGGTCTGGTAGGCTTCTTCGTGCTTATCAGAAGGATTAGGTGAGGTAACAGAGTAGGGTTTTATTAAAAGTCTGTGCACTTATCCAGCAGCCAAAATAGAGCCGCCTATAGTCACAGTCTTCTTCAGAGAAGTATACACAGCCCACACAAGGCAGGAGAAACTCATCATGGTGGAGGAAAGTTAAGAGTTGAAGTTATTTCAAATATGGGCATGTATTGTCTTCATGCCACCAGAAGGTATTAAAGGAAGATTTTGGTAATAGCTTTTTGAAAACAAATCAACAAGTCAGTAATCATTGATTGAGAGTTTGCTGTGTATCTATCAGACACTGTATTAGGTACTGGAAATAGAAACAAAAGCAGGACAGCTCCTGCCTTCAAGGAGATAACATTCAAACAGGAGAAAACAACACATAAACGGAAACTAAAAGGAGGTAGGGAGGATGAAGGTGGGGAAGGGAAGGGTAGGCACCTTAGAGAAAATCTGAGGGGAGAGTCAGGAGCGTTCCTGGAAAGGAATGAAGACATGAGTGACCTGAGCGTGCTTCTTAGAATGGAGGTCCTGGGAAACACTAGTCAGTCAGAGAGTGACCACAGGGATGGAGGGTAATTTTCTTTTTTTCAGTTCCAAATTCTCTCTCTTCCTCTACCCATTGAGAAGACGAGAAATATGATAACCATTATACCTACAAAGTCATGGAAAACATTTCCACATTAGTCATGTTGGCCCCCCTCCTCCAAAAAAGGGATGAAATATAAAGAAAGTAGGGGGGGAAATATGCTTCAGTCTATACCCAGAGTTCATCATTTCTCTCCCTGGAGGTGGATAGCATTTTTCAAAATTAGTCCTTTGGAATTGTTGTGCATCATTGTGTTAATCAAGAGTAGCTAAGTCTTTCACAGTTGAGTATCATTACAATATTGCTATTATTGTGTACAGTGTTCTAATAATTATGCTCACTTCATTTCTCATAAGTTCATAAAAGTCTTCAGAGGGTAATTTCTTGTTTTTTAAATTAATTTGTTACTTTTATTGTTTACAAGATGTAGTTCCACAATCCCTTGAGTTTCAAATTTTCTCCCCTTTCCTCACCTCCCCTCCTCCATGGTGGCATGCAATCAAATATAGAATCTGCAAATACCTTCACATTAAACACTAGTCAGGTTGTAAAGAAGGATTATAACCAATAGAATGAACAATAGGAAAGAGGAGACAAAACAAGAAAAGGAAAGAGAACAGGTAGTTTGCTTCAATCTGCATTCAAACTCTGTAGTTCTTTCTCTGGATGTGGAGATCTCTTTCCATTACGAGGTTTTTGGAGTTGTCTTATAACCTTGCATTGCTGAGAAGAGCCCAGTCTGTCAAAGTTGATCATCACACGTACGTTGTCTCTGTAATTATGTACAAATTTCTCCTTGTTCTGCTCTTCTCACTCAACATCAGTTTGTATGAGTCTCTCCAGGTTATTATGAAGCCCGTCTCCTCCTCATTTCTTATAGCACAATAGTATTCCATTACATTCATATACTACAACTTGTTTAGCCATTCCCCAATTGATGGGCATCCCCTCGATTTCCAGTTCTTTGCCACCGCAAAAAGCTGCCATAAATATTTTTATACATACGAGGCCTCTTTCCCACTTACATGATCTCTTTGGGATGCAACACTAGAAGTGGTATTGTTAGAGGGTACTTTCAATCTGTGGAATCCAGGACTGGAGTAGAAGGAGTGTAGGGAAAATCTGGGAGGAGATTGAGGAGTGTAGCATGGAGAGCAACAAAGACATGGGTGGCCTGAGTGGCCTCCTTAAAAAAACTTAATCCTTTAAACAAAACAATTATTCTTCATCCAATTTATCTTTGACAAGTTATTTTTTAGGCAGAGAACCTTCCTCTTGCTTATGGCTACCTTTAGTTTAGGAAAGAACTCTTTCTGTCCCTTTCCTGATAACCCTGTGCATCTAAGCGGATATTACACCCCTGTACCACAAACTTTCAACTCATCTGAGAATGTAGGGCTTCAAAAGGCTTTAAAGTTTTGAATCTTTTTTTCTGAGATTGATAGCCACAAGTGTTATATTAGATGGTAATGACTGAAATTAAACATTTTCTTAAGCTTAATGCTTTTTCAAACTGTTCTTTCCAGGTGCTCTGCTGGAAAAGAAGGTGGAAATGGACAAGCGTGGAATGGGAGTGACTGACTATAATGGAATGGTCACCAAACCCCTTGGCTGCCGCCCACCAATCTCCAAAGAGTCTTCCATGGACCGCCCCACCTTTCTTGACAAGGTGAGTTATCTTTTTGTTTAGATAAGTATTCTGATATCTACTGCAGTTGGGTGAACTTTGATGAGTCACCTGCACAAATTTCTCCATCAATACTAAAACTATTCAGTAGCCTTTCCATAGTATAGATTTCACATTTGGATATTCTGATTTCATAACAGATCTGATCTGTGTGCTTAATCTGTCAGCTGAGGTTTATAAGCAGTGATGATTTTAGTACCAATTCTTGACTCATAGCCTTTGATTGATGCTCCTATAGACTTTGAAGCATTTAGAGAACAGTGTACCTTGTAGCTTATAATGGAAAAAGCTTCCAAAAGTTGCCTTGAATATTTAGCATATCTATTTAGCAAGACTTTTTTACATTATTAATATCAAATATAATGATCAAATAAGATAATATTTGTAAAGCACAGTACCTGGAACAAAGGAGCTATATAAATTCTTCTTCCCTTCCCTTCCCTTCCTTTAATGCCAAAGCAAAAGAGTCAAATCTCAAAAATAGAAGAGTATTATGGAAAAACAGTAGGGCAAGTAAGAAAATGCTAGAGATCATTGGCAGACTACCAAGGATCAGGTTTCTTTTTTGTTCTCCAATAGACTTGTTTCTATGTTGGAATTACACCCCTTATCTGTATGTTTGTTTACAAAATGGATGTAGATGGTTAATCACTTGTCCATTCTATGCTGGGTAAAGCTTCATAACTACGCAAAGGAAATCTGCTTATTTGAAGATAATCAGAGTCCTTTTAGGACCCTTGGTATAGTTTTCAAGTCTTTGACCTTTCTCTTTCCCTTAGTAGTCTGTAGGAATAGTGAAAGTATTAAAGGTGCTATACATTATGGGAAGGGGGGAGAAGCTTTTGTGTGTTTGTGCATGCGTGCACATTTGTAAAATACAGGAAAAAATGGAAGGAAAACTATGTTAATACTCTTTCTCTTTCTCTCCCCCCTTCTCTTTCCCTTTACCCATATTCTTCATTCTCTTATTATTCATGCTTTTTTGATATTTTAATCCTTTATTCATCCATATCCTTTATATTTCCTTGGGAAATTGTTTTGTGCTTTGTCTGCCATTGGACATTGCACACAGCTCACCCTTTCTTTCTCCAATCAGGATGGCGGCCTAGTGGAAGAGCCCACTACTTCACCATTTTTGCCTTCACCAAGCCTGAAGCTCCCCCTTTCAAACAGTGCACTCCCTAATCAGACCCTGGGTGGGATTGCCTCAGGGCTGGGCATGCAAAACTTGAATTCTTCTAGACAGGTAAGGCTATTTGGACAAATCAGATGATGGTGTTTTTTTTTTTCAATTCCCTAGAAGTTACATTTTGAAGGAATCTTTATCATCTTTACTTAATATTAGTATTTCAAACTGTAATAAAATGAAAAAGATAATTTAAAACTGCAAATGCTGTATTTTAAGATTTACTGTGACCCTTCATGATATACTGCTATCACTCAACATAAGATGTAGAAATTGAAGGAAAATTAATTTATTTTGGTCTTATCACAATTCTTAGAATTTAGCTTTTGAGTTTTAGGGAATTTATAAAAAAGGATATGTAGATAAATAGTCTGAGGATTCTTTTAAGTAGCACTAACATGTCGAAGTAGAAATATCCCTCAGATTAACATTAAGTTGCTAGATATATTCAGTGATGCTAGAGATTTTTCTTTCTACCTTCAGTACTTTCAGAAAAATTAAAAATTATTTCTCCAAGGAAGTCTCTAATGTGAAGACCTAGGATTTTTTTTAATGTAATGTGCTAGAAGCATGTTTTCTTATATGGAAATTCTCTAAGCTAAAACAAGGTATACATAGTAAATGAAATTTTCTTATATTTCTGAGTTTTACAGGAATTCTCTTACTGGATTCCACTTTTGAATAAGTTTCTAAATTTTGAGAGAACATTTCTGCATATATGAGATTTTCTCTTTAGTGCAGATTCTATAATGTTTTAGTATAATACCACTATTGGTGTTCCATCATAACATTATATTGTTTTGCTGAATTTATAATAACTTCTTTTAAGAGAAACTATTAGCACATATAACTAATATTCAAATTACAATGAGTTTGCTCATCACACAGCTATTTTCTGAAAAAATTGCATGATCTAATCACAAGGAATAATTTTTAATGCCTTTGAGCCCATCTCAGAGTAAAGGGATATAATATTACAAGCATATTGATTAAGTATGTTTAGGCAAAAATATAAAAATTGTTACTAGAATCTTGTTAGAGTTCATTTGAGTAGCAATTTAGCACTGGTACTCTAATCTCATTTCTCTCCTTCAAGTCTTGACTGTATGTTTGAATAGTCAACTATTAACTATTTAAAAATTTTAAGGTTCATTCAAGTGACAATTAAATTGCCCAAAATTGAAAACAATTATTTTGTTTCTGGCTAATATTCTTCTGCTAAGATAATTCTCTGCCCAAATATACATATTAATAACTCTGTAGCTGTCATGAAATTATTCCTTTGGAAATATAAATTGCCGAAGTAATGTGTATATTGGTGTCATTCTTTGAAATATTTCTTATATTCTCCATTAGGTTGGCTAAATGATGTTTCTTCTCTTTTTCCTTTTTTTGATAGTCTTATCTACCATCTTAAAAGTTTTATCCACTGTAATATAGCTTCTATGAACTTTATATCTTCAGCAGTGTTTATGCTCACTTCAAACCATTATAAGATGCTTAACATCTTTAGTTAATATTTTTTATTACAGGTCTAGGCTGGTGAAAAAGTACTCTTTTTAGAAAATGAAGAAATAACAAATTATTGTCTCTGTCCTCCTCCAGATACCGAGTGGCAATCTGGGTATGTTTGGCAATAGCGGAGCAGCACAAGCCAGGACCATGCAACAGCCGCAGCAACCGCCAGTACAACCTCTTAACTCATCCCAGCCTAGTCTTCGTGCTCAAGTGCCTCAGTTTCTATCCCCTCAGGTCAGATTGATACCCAACAGTTTTTAAAGCTAAGGAATGCTATGTACATAGTTTACTCACACTATCCTTACACACAAGATAATAAGACTAGACTAGATAATACAATCTAGTAGATTCAGAACTGTTTGAATAATCATACCCAGAAATAATTGTTGCCTTGGTGTCCATTAGAAGGGAGTACTCCCTCTGGTAAAGTGCCCTACTGATTTCTCACTGACCAAGTGTTGGTCAACATTTTAATGAACAACTTAGTTACTTATCAAATTTGCAAGTAACACAAAGCCAGCAAGGTAAAGTTAATATCTTAGATGAAATTAAATGACAGAATCCAAAAAGGCAAAATTGAAGTAAAAAGGTACCTCGTTTAGATGATAGGTAATAGACTTATAGGTTTAGACCTGAAAAAGACTTTTAGAGGTTCCAATTCAGCCCCCTCATTGTACATCTGAAGAAACTGAGGCCCAGAGAGATTAAGTGATTGGCCCAAGGTGGCCCATGTAGTATGTAGTAAGTGACAAAGATAGGATTTGAATACAAGTCCTTTGAAAAATTATAGAAACAAATATGAAACATGCACTTAGGTTCAAAAAATCAAGGCAAATCAAGCATTTATTAAGTTCTTACTATGGAATAGGCACTGTGCTAAACACTAGGGATACAAATACAAGGAATCTGCCATCAAGGAAGTTATACTCTAATGGGGGAAGATAACAAACAAAAGGGAGAGGGAGAGTGATACCCAAACTGAGATGTAGTGTCAAAGTCCAGAAAGTCAGAAGTAAAGCCAAGAGGAAAATGGCCAGTCTGGGCCGGTCCTCAGAATGGAGACTCCCAAAGGAACTCGCCTATGGAAGAAAGGAGCAGCATAGTAGAGAGATATTCCAGGGTGATAAATGTTTCAGGATGAGTAGGTCTCATACAGCTGAGACAAAGTGGCAGAGTCTACAAAGTCAGAAGCAGCTTTAGAAGTTAGGTGAGGTAACCTGGGACAGTAGTGAAAAGACCATTGAATTTGGTGTTAAGGGCCTGACTTTGAATCCCAGCATTGCCATTTACTATGTGACCCTGGGCAAGTCATTTAACTTCTCTGGGCCACATCTAGTTCAGTTACCCTAAAGGGAATTTAACTAGATGACTTATAAGGTACCTTTAAGCTCCAAATCTATGATCCTTTGAACAGTAGTTTATGTGAAAAATATCTAGAGGTTTTAGTGGACGTTACCTGGCAACCAAAAAAGCTCATGTTATTTCAGACTATATTGAGAGAGATGTGTATAGTGTCCAGAACACTGGAAGTAATGGTCCTGCTCTATTCTGCCCTAGTCAGGCTACATCTGGAGTCCACTGTTCAACTGGAAATCCTTTTTTCAGGATACTTTGTGTCCAGAGGAGGGGAAGCAGGCATAGTGTGGAGTCTTAAGTTTGCTTTCCAATGTTCGTTTGAAAGAACTTGGGTGCTTTTTGAATAAGGGAAATGACATAATTGTTTTCAAGTGTCTGAAGGGTTTTCATGTGGAAGAGGGATTAGACTTGCTCTCTGTGGACCAGGAAGGCAGAATGGGGAGCAATGGATAGAAATTGCAGATGGGCAGATTTAGGTACAATGTAAGGACAGTCTTCCTAACAGAACTATTCAAAAGTAGAATGACAGACCTCCAAAAATAGTGAGTTTCAAAGTCTAAACTTGTTGGAAATGTTGTTGAAGGAATTCCTGGTTAGATACAAATTGGAGTAGATGACCTCTGAACTCCTTTGAGATAAAGTGAAATTGAATTTCTGGGCTTCGCACATTGCAATAGAAATAATTATTTTAATGTGACAATTTGGTTCAACTTTAAAAATTAACCCCAGGCAAATTGGCTTCATTGTAAGAGCTTGAATTTATTTATGAGTTTAGCAACTTTAGAATATCTCCTTTTGAACAATTAGCTAATAATGTATTGAGAACTGTTGCTGAGACTGACAAGCCATCAGTGAAATCACTATAGATCCTTTTATTTGGCACATTTAAGTGAAGGCTGTGATTAACTGGAGTTACCCAAGGGAACACAACAGAGAGAGACATAAACAATAAGGAAAGGGTACTAGGGGAGCCCATTGACTCCCAGTCCCATCCCTCATGTCCAAACAAGGATATGCTAACGAACTAAGAAACTGGAAGTTGTTAACCTGGAATATAGGATTCCAAATATGGAAGGAAGGGACCAGGGTTCCAGAAAAGGTAGGTACCAGGAGAGAGAGTATATGATGAGAGCATAGCTTATTGGACTAAGGAAGAAAAACAATAGGGTTTTTTTCTTTTTTTTTTTTGGAGGAGGGAAGGCAAGACAATTGGGGTTGTGACTTGCCCAAGGTCGCACAGCTAATTAAGTGTCAAGTGTCTGAGGCCGGATTTGAACTCAGGTCCTCCTGACTCCAGGGCCGGTACTCTATTCTCTGTGCCACCTAGCTGCCCCAACAATAGGTTTTTCTAGTGGTCTGGGGATCCTCAAGACCTTTTCAGGAGGTTCACATGATCAAACTTTTCATGATAATAATAAGATGTTTTATTTTCTAATATGCTAAATATCAACAAATATAACTCATATAAACAAAAACTCTTTCAGGTCCTCTAATTTTTGAAGAGTGTAAATGGGGCCTAAGACCAAAAACTTTGAGAACTGCTGTTAAAAACTAAAACAATGTAAATCACTCCCTACCACCTTTACTTAAAAAATAAGTTTTTTCTAAGTAAGTACCTTTCAGTAATTGGGGTGGGAGGAGAAAAATGAATAAGAACCTTGGAATTATTCAGAATAACTAGGGGGAAAAGGGGGATGTGTAAGAAAGAGATTCAGAGTGTATTTGTCGAGGACTACACTCTATATTGGTCATTCATGAAAAAAATTCCATAATGTAGCCATTACAATATACCTAAATCACGTCTTTGAGGATGAAGAGTTGTGATGAAATGACCAAACGAGGAATGGCTCAGGTTACAGAAGTGAAAGTACAGGAATTAGAGAAGGGTGGGAAATTCCCAGCCACTGTCCTTACCTGTTCTGACTTAGTAGGTAAATCACAGGGAGGACCAAGTTAAGTGGTTAAGGACCAATATAAGTTAAGTGATTTGCCCAGAATCATCAGAGCCAAGAGAACTGTGAGCCCTACTTCCAGGAGCACCTTTCGGACCCTGAGCCCAGAGGGCCTTCTGTCTACCATCTCCACGCAATAGCTTTACAAGTAAGAGTGTAGAAAAGCCCTGGGTAAAACAAAAAGATTTACAATCTTATGTAGTCCATAGTTTTTCATGCTGTGATAAATTTATCAGCTTGTATAAAAGTTATCTATTTCAGTCAGCCTATCTTAGTTCTGTCATCTCTGCCCAGGTGATTCCTGGGCAAGTCACATGACTTCTTTGGGCCTGTTTCCTCATCTGTAACAAAATGGGGAAGGACTAGATGACCTCCAAGTTCCCATCCAACTCCACGATTCTAGGGGCATTAGTAGCACTAAACCCCTTGGTTCCTTTAGAATTTAGTTACCAAGATAGTTTGAAGTGTAGCTTTGCATTATATTTTGTAATAATAGTTTACATATTATGGTGCTTTAGGGTATGGATTTGTAATGTAGTATCATGTATTTGAGAGTTCCCTGATCATGTTAACTACTAAGTAGTAATATCTCACCAGATTTTCCACTAGTGGGTATTTCAAGTGGCCTTTAGAGTGTTTAGAGCTGTGGAGTTTAGGGTTGCTTGATATAAAGGAAACCTTTGAAGTTTTCATGGACCAAGTGTTGGTCAACATTTTAGTCAGCAACTTTGTTACTTATCAAATCTGCAAGTAACACAAAGTCAGCCAGGTAAAGCTAATATCTTAACTTTCAAGTAATACTATTTGATCCATTAGATTGTTTTTCTTCTGGTAAGGAGAAACACTCTGTTTATCTCTGCCTCCTGGCTTCCTTCTAGTCTAAAAGTCTTACATAATCTTAGTGCCTTCTCTCTGAAGCTGTCTCCATTTTTATCCTGTAGATATCTTGATACTTGTTTTCATGTTGTCTTCCTCATTAAACTAGAAACTACTTGAGAATAGGGACTGGGTTTTCCTTTGTATGCTCTGCACTTAGCCCAGTGCCTGGTACCTAGTAAGTGCTTAATAAATGCTAGACGACTGGCTGACTGATTAATTGATTGACTAAGGAAGAAACTTTTTTTGGAGCCCTGGAAGAAACCCTTTTTTTTTCCTTTCCATTCACAAAAGGTAGAATATGCTAATTCAGATTCCCTACATTATTATAAATTTCATTTAAATGCAGTTTATTTTCTTCTTTTTAAAACACAAGTCTAGCCATGTTATTCCCCTGCTCAAGGACCTTCCTCTCAGAATAAGAACCTTGCTTTTCTGAGCAAATCACTGCAATTATTGCTTCTATGATAAGATACAACAGTCTGTTTTTAGCATTTAAAGTCTTTGATATCTGATTCCAACCTAGGCTTACTCACATTACTCTCTATTATGTGCTATATGTTCCAGCCAAAATTAGCCTGCTTTCTTTTCCCTGAATTTAGCATTCCATCTACCATTTTCATGCCTTTATTTAAGACTTATCTGTATTACTGGAATACCCTCCCTTTTCACTCCCACTTCTTATAGTCCCTAGTTTTTCTCAAGGCTCATCTATAACCTCCTATAGGAAACCTTTCCTCCTCTTTCTAGTTATTAGTGTTCTTTCCTTCCATAAGTAATTTTACTTATGCTTATCTATTTGAATGCTGTATTCCCTTGATAGAATGGTTCCTGTTAAGGAAAGGGACCATTTTTCATTTTGTATCTAATGTCCTAACACAGGAGTGGGGAACCTGTGACCTCAAGGCCACATGTGACCCTCTAGGTGTTCAAATGCAACCCGTTGACTGGGTGCAAACTTCACAGAACAAATCTGAAATCTGTTCTGTGAACTTTGGATTCAGTCAGAGGGCTGCACTTGAGGATTCTCTAGAAGGCCACATGTGGCCTCGTGGCTACAGGTTCCCCACCTCTGTCCCAGCACAATGCCTTGCAAGTAGTAGCAAGAACTAATTAGAAACTAGCTACTGATAGGAATAATACAGTATCCTGAAATGTCTGTTATCACTAGTCCAGTGGTTCTCAACCTTCCTAATGCTGCAACCCTCTAATACAGTTCCTCATGTTGTGGTGACCCCCAACCATAAAATTATTTTCGTTGCTACTCATACCTGTAATTTTGCTACTGTTATGAATTGTAATGTAAATATCTGATATGCAGGATGTATTTTCATTGTTACAAATTGAACATAATCCACAGGTTGAGAACTGCTGCACTAGTCTATTGTTTTTGCTTTTTAAAAATTATATTTTATTAATAACTTTTCTTATGACACATTTATTTCTTAATATTCTCCTCCATCACCCTCAGTGAGCTATCTTATCCCTTGTGGCAAAGATTTAAAAGTTGAGGGGAAAGCAATTCTGTAAAATTGATGAAACACATCTGACTGTAGATACAACATTCCATATCCATAGTCTCTCACCTTTTCAGTGAAGGGAAAGGGTATATTTTGTATTTAGTATTAGGGGCAGGTGGGAGGGGGATGACATTCTTTCATTTCTATTATATACATACACACATAATGTATATGACTACGTATATGTTTTTCCCTGCGTCTGCTTGACTTGCTCCACATGGATTCATATATGTCCTCTTCTGCTTCTCTGAATTCTTCATATTAGTAATTTCTTATGGTACGGTAATATTCCATTATATCCATGTTTAGCCATTTCTTTCTTTGTTTAACCATTTCTTCATCATTAGGCATCCACTTTGCTTCTAATTATTTGCTAATACAAAAGGTACTGCCATAAATATTTTAGTATATGTGGGATCTTCATTTCTTTCTTCCACTTTCTTGGGATAGATGCTTAAGAATGGGATCTCTAAGTCAAAGGGTATGTGCAATATCAAGCACTTGTTTTTTCTCCCTCTTTTCAGTTATTAAGTACTTGTTTTTTTCTTGCTCTCAATTCTACACATACATCCCCTCTGGAAAAAAATAAAAGCTAAACCTTGCTCATAGTCAAGCAAAATAAAGAACCTATATTGGCTGTGTTCAAAAATTTGTCTCTCATTCTACATACGAATCCATCACTTCTCTATCAGAAGACAGAGAGCATTCGTCATCATTAATCCACCAGAATCATGGCTGGTTAGCGGTTTGATCAGGGTTCTAAAGTCTTTTGAAGTTGTTTCTTTTTACAGTAATGTTGTTATTGTATAAATTGTTCTCTTGGTTCCATTGACTTCACTCTATATCAACTCATACAAGTATTCCCAGGTTTCTCTGAAACCATTCATAAATATTTTCTGAAGTGTGGATCCTTTTTCTCTTTCTTTGAAATCTTTGGGATATAGGCCCAATAATGGTATTGCCAAATCAAAGGGCATACATAGTTTAGTGACTAATATACTTGAGCATAATTCTAAATTACTTTTCAGATTGCTTGGACCAATGTACAACTCCACAGCTTATTAATGTGTGTTTCTTCCCGTAGCTCCTCTGATAATGACTATTTCCATCTTTTGTCATCTTTATCAGTATGCCTGATGTGAAGGAAGATCCTAGAGTTCTTTTCATTTCATGTAGCTTATTTAAATGACATTTTTAAAAGATTTTTTTTGTCCTGCTTGAGAAATGCAGGTCAGATATTAGTAGTAATAGACATTTTTGCCCATTTTAAAATTTTCCCTTGAATTTTAATTCATAAAATGAATCTAAAGTGTATTTTATTAATAATCCATAAGTTTTAAAATTTGCTTTAATAAATATACAACATTCAGTGACTAGTGTTTTCTATTATGTAGGTTCAAGCACAGCTTTTGCAGTTTGCAGCAAAAAACATTGGTCTCAACCCTGCACTATTAACCTCGCCAATTAATCCTCAGCATATGACGATGTTGAACCAGCTCTATCAACTGCAGCTGGTGAGTTAATAAACATGCAGACAGTAGAATAGATTTGAAGAACAAAAGGAAAGTGGGTTTTTTTTACACTTATCCACTTCTTTGTTTTTCTGCTTATTCCTTAAACAAGCAACTAAATTTTCCATTCTTTCTCCATATTAGCTAGATATATATTGATAAACACATATGACAGGTTATTTTTTGGTCATGTAATAATGTGCTGTTCACATTTCCCTAAAGTTCCTACAACTTTTTAAAAATAATTATCATAAAAACAAATTATCACACATTGGTAAAGTTGCTCCTGTTAGCAGGTTATAGTTTCTGTATAGATTTTATGTACATTTATTTTATCGATGTGCAATAAAAAAATAAATTTGTTTTATTGAAAACAGTGGCCCTTCATTTTTCTGGAAGTAACTTAACTTGACATCCTCAATTATGGAGCATGACAAAATATCAGGAAGGAAATATAGAAAAGCCTCAACTTCCAAAATGCAATGAATAAAGCTTTTATTGCTACTTTCATAGAACACCTTCAAGCTCAGCATAGTGACTTTCATTTTAGATTTACTTTTAATAATTATAGTTAGATAGTATGCAAGTAGGAAATTAGAAGCAAACATCAGGGAATGTACTGAAAAAATATATGAAAAGCAGTCATAAGCTAAAAAAAAGTAATAGTCTAGAGTGATTCATAGTGATTTAGGGATTATGGAAGCCCTATAATCTTCAGTAATTCCTGAGGACATCATATTTCAAGATAGTACATTAACCGATATTCATAATAACTAAATATTAGGGTAAATGTAAGAAAATAAGAATACTTAATTATAGTCCATGGAGAAGATATGGTACATATTTGAATTATTTTTATCCAAAATTATCAAATGTTTAAGTTTATCACTTGAAGGGGAAAAATTCATGCTTTATAATATCAGTAAATTAATATAGTACCAAACCAACTAGGTTGCACAATAGATAGACTTCTGGACTTAAATCAGGAAGTCAGGCCTGGGTTCAAATCCTGGCACAGACACTAGTTATGTGACCCTGGGCAAGTCACTTAACCTTCATCAACCTCAGTTTCCTCATTAGTAAAATGGAAATAGTTACAGCACCTACCTCACAGGGTTGTTGTGAGGACCAACTGAAATAATATATGTAAAGCACTTTGTAAACCTTAAAGTATCATATAAATGCTAACTAAAGTAGCTTTAAAATATTTGTAATTTTGACTACTGAATAATACCTATTCCAGTAAGCAGTCTATTTTATCGTATCCACTTTTAATAAGAAAAGTTGCATTTTACTCTTTGAATCTAAACAATACCTAAGTTTTGTGCTAAGGAAAATATCCACAGGTATATTGCCAATTTTTTTGAATGATAAAGGAAAATGACATTGTAAAGGAAATCTTCCCAAATATTTAGCATACAGAGAGACAATACCAAGGGTGTTTTAATCATGCTTTATTGATAGCTTCTCAGCTCTGAAAGTCTATAATTTGTGCTATATTTCTCTTAGATTGCACTTCCGGTGATATATGTTAAAAATGATCTTGTGGACTTGTAGTATTTATAATCTTTTATAATTTTTAACACATTTTTTGTTTATCTGAGACAACCTAATGCTAGTATTGGACCAAGTCGTTTGAGCCATTCTGGACAACTTTAGTCTGAATCATTCTTAGAATAAATATTTTTTCATTGCTTTCCCTAACTTTTTCAACGTTTCATTTGTATTAATCAAGCAGAAGGATTTTGACATCATCCTTAACTGAAAAACATTAAATGTGGGGATATTAGCATAGTTACCCAAAAGTTTTTAGTGTATTCAGTTTTTTAATAAGACCATAATCTTTTTAAAATTGTTTCATGCCAGAAAATATACTTTCACAATAGTGACTTCTGTCAGGAATTCAAGAATTCTGGAAATTGGTGGGGGGGTGTTTAACCCAACAGCACAAATTGGACGATTTAGTGTCTTTCGTGTGATCATCACAGTCTCATTTTTCTGCCAACAGGCGTACCAACGTTTACAAATCCAGCAGCAGATGTTACAGGCCCAGCGTAATGTTTCCGGACCGATGAGACAACAAGAGCAGCAAGTAAGTATTCACTCTCTGATTAAATTTTCTTTATATTATCTCCTTGAACATTAATCTATAATGTCCACTGACATAAGAAATTTCAGATAATGAAATAATATAATTGCTTGCCCCTAAGCAAAAAAAGAAAATAGCATTATGATCTGATAAATTTAAAAGATTTGTTCAAATATAATGTTATATAAGTTGTGCAACTATAGTGAAAGAAAAGCAAACATTTTTACTAAAAGAAAGAAAATTCTTCTAACTGAAAACAATAAGTTAAGTAAATTGTTCTGAACTTAATAAAATTCTTTTTTTTTTATTTTTCTCTTCCCAGGTTGCACGTACAATCAATAACATGCAGCAGCAGATCCAGCAGCACCAGCGCCAGCTGGCACAGGCCTTGCTCATGAAACAGCAGCAGCCTCCGCCTCCACATCTCTCTTTGCACCCCTCTGCAGGCAAATCAGCCATGGAGAGCTTTTCACCCCATCCCCAGGGTCCCGGCCTACCTGACCTGCAGACCAAAGAGCAACAGTCTTCAATGAACACCTTTGCTCCTTACCCAAGTCTCGGTGAGCACCTTGTTTTTTTAAACTGTCACTTGAAACAAAAGTTTTAATGAGTACTATGAATACCAAACAGTTAAACTTGTATTCTCTAAGGCAGGGTGAAGACATTGAAAGTTTTTTAACGAGGAAACATTATAAAATAGAAAGTATTCTTTGCCTTTATAGAAGTAACAAGACTGGGAGATTTGTCTTTTTTAAAATTATTTCCCCAGTCTCACTGATTAATCTAATTTTTAAAACTTCTTTTTTTTACAGCTTTAAATTTACTACCCTTTTTCTAGCTTCTTAACCTTATATTTGTACAGTTGAATTCTTGGATAGTACTTGTTTGATAGTACTTGGATAATACTTGTTTAACAATGGAAGTTTGCCCTTGACTTCTGCCAGAATTTATCATTATCTGCTAATTGTCATATGCCAGAATTAAAGATTAGAAAATTATATTTTTGTCATCTGTTGTTTCCCAACCAGTTAGCAAATTCATGGCTAGTATCCTTATTATGGGAGTTGTTGGCATAGCCTTTTTTTGGCTATTGATCTTTGGATATGAGGCAGTTGCCAGAATTCAGCTCTAAGAAATATATTCACTAGTTCACTAAGCACTTTAACTGATAACAACAGCCAGGGTAGAATTGGTAGCCCTGGGTTCCAAATTGAGTTATTCTTTAGAATTATGTTGTCATTTGATTCATATATTCTTCAAGGTTGGGATTCTATATGAATTTCTGCAAAGATGGTATTATAGGTGTCTTAGCT
Source organism: Pseudochirops cupreus (assembly GCA_028627135.1). Classification (NCBI taxonomy): domain Eukaryota; kingdom Metazoa; phylum Chordata; class Mammalia; order Diprotodontia; family Pseudocheiridae; genus Pseudochirops; species Pseudochirops cupreus. Next base: position 178,854,209 of record CM053584.1, on the reverse strand, counting down.
ACAATACTAGGAAAATTTGAGTTTGAGTCTTTCCTCAAACAGCACCTAGTGTGACCCTGGGCAGATCACTTAGCCTCCCTGAGCCTCTGTTCCTTCATGTGTAAATTGAGCATAATAGCACCTCGGGACAGGTAGGTGGTACAGTGGATAGAGTGCCCAGCCCAGAGTCAGGAAGATTTCCTGCGTTCATATCTGACCTCAATTACTTACTAGCTGTATGACCCTGGATAAGTCACTTTACCCTGTTTGCCTTAGTTTCCTCATCTGTAAAATGAGCTGGAGAAGTAAAAATGGCACACCAACTCCAATATCTTTGCCAAGAAAACCCAAATGGGGTCATGAAGAGTCAGACAAGACTGAACAACAAAAGCACCTACTTCAAAGAGTTGTTATGAGGATCAAATGAGATGATATTTGCAAATCCTATGCTCTGTAACTTCCCTATTACTGTGAGTAATACCCACTATGCTCCCAGTCACCCTGGCTCATAAAAGCCTCAATTTCTCACTCTTTCCCCCTTTCCCCATATCCAGTCAGTCGCCAGGTTCTGTTGTTTCTGCCTTTGTAACATCTCTCATGTGTCTTCTCTCCTTTGACAGTGCCACCAACCTGCTATAATAAGGCTTTCATTATCTCTTGCCTGTACTATTGTAGTAGCCTGCTGGTTGGTCTCCCTGTCTCAGATCTCTCCCCCTTTAGTCCTTCCTCCTCTCAGCTGTTAACCTAAAGCACAGATTGGATCATGTCACCCTCACACATATATACCCCATTCAAGAAACTCCAGTGGTTCCCTCTTGCCTCCAGGATCAAATGTAAAGTCCTCATAATGACTTTTAAAACCCTCCATATTCAGGTCCCTTCTTGCCTTTCCAGTTTTCTTACACTCTGTAGATCTACCTCCCCTCCTGACATCCAGTGATATTGTCCTCCTTTGTGTTGCTCTCACTAAACCCTCCATCTCCCAATTCTGGGCATTTTCACTTGTTGTGCCAATATTTGGAACTCTCTCCCTCCTCATTGTCTTCTGGTTTCCCTGGTTTCCTACAAGCCCCAGCTAAAATCTTACCTTCTATAAGAAACCTTTCTCCAATCCCCCTGTTAAAGATTGTAAGAGAGTTAGGGTGAGGGTAGTGCCTTTGATTACCTCCACGTTGACCTGTATATAGCTTGTTTGTACATAGTTGTTTGTTTGTTGTCTCTCCCAGTAGACTGAGCTCTTTGAAACAGCACTTTACTCTTCAATTTCAGCTAATTAGATTTGGCCCATCATCTCAGACTATATAGATCTGTTTGGATCTTAATTTTATAATGCAGTGTTAACTATTCTTGTATACTGAAAATTTGATGTGGATTCTATCTATCCTGTCATCCTTTTAATGTAGACATCATTTCTGTATCCTCTGTCAAGAAGAATGATATTCAGACTAATTACAGTGTACATGAGTAAAAGTGAATTGAAGCCTACCGAAGGCATCCAGCTACTCTAAATATATTCAAGTGTCCTAGCCTAGATTCATTCCAAACTACTAAAGAATTTTCAGGTGTGACTACTTATTTGTTGCCAGTACCCTTTGAAGAATCAAAGAGAATGAGAAAGCTGCCAGAATACTGGAAATGGGCAGATATTGATGCAGTTTTCTTAAAAGTAGGGAGTTGGTAGATCGCAGAAACTGTAGATTTCAATTTGACATGATCATGATTATCAAAATGGGTTGGGGGAGAGGAACTAGATTTATTTTGTTTTAGAGAGACTAAGTAGAACCAGTGAGTATAAATTACAAGAAGCCAGATTTTAACTCTGTATAAGAAAAGAATTTCCCAACAGTTCTAACTGTCAGAAAGTGAAATGAGCTACTGAATGGATTCCTTTTATCACTAGAAATATTTTCATAGAACATCCTAGACCAGGCCTACACAACCTGCAGCCTGCCAAAGGATTTCCTTTACATACAAAGGATGTTTTCCTCTACATTTTTGCGGGCTCCCCCCCCAAATTCCTTTGGCATGCCACAAGTGGCCTGCAGATCACAGGTTCTGCCAGCCTGACCTAGACCAAATGCTACATGACAGTTCTCTTTTTAACTTTCTTCCCTCCCTATTCTCCTTCCTAGAAGAAGACACAGCTATTCTTCTGCCGGGGGGGGGGCAAGAGCTGATGTTCCACACCCTTCCCTGTGGGTACAGGACCCCAAATAAACAAAGCCTTGGAGTTGTAGAGCCTTCCAGCTAATCTTAAGAAAGAACTTTCTGGGGGCAGCTAAGTGACACAGTGACACTTAATACTTTTTTTTTCTTTTTGGAGGGGGGAAAGTAGAGCAGTTGGGGTTAAGTGACTTGCCCAAGGTCACAGGGCTAGTTTCTGTGTTACGTGTCTTGAGGCCGGATTTGAACTCAGGTCCTCCTGACTCCAGAGCCAGTGCTCTATTCACTGTGCCACCTAGCCACCCCAGACACTTAACACTTACTTGCCATGTGACCTTGGGCAAGTCACTTAATCCCAATTGCCGTGCCTTCCCCCTGCAAAAAAAAAAAAAGATTTAAAAAATAAAAAAAGAAAGAACTTTCTGTCTTAAACAGATTTCTTGGCTGTCTGAATTTCACTTTTTTTCATTGACCAAGTCATTTGAACAGTGATTTATTTAATATCTACTATGTATTAGGTAATGGATATAGAAGCACCAAAATAAAATAGTCCTTACCATGAAAGAGATTACATTGTTTGGAGGGGAATATATGTATACAGAGAAGTAAATAAAAATACATACAAAATTAATTTAGAGAAGAGGAACGTTAAAAACTAGGTGAATTGGAAAAGACCTAATAAAGTAGTTCATCAGCTAAGTTTTGAAATGAGCAAGAGGTTCCAAAAGTGAAGATGAAGAGAGAGAGCATTCCAGGCTTGTGGAATTGCCTGTGCAAAAGCATGGTGATGAGAGATGAAATGTTATATACACAGAAGAGCAAAGTAGGTGGCCAGCTTATTTGGCTGGACCATAGTATGCAAGGGAAAGTGATGTGTAATTATCCTAGAAAGGAAGGCTAGAGCCAGATTATGAAGAGGCATTTTTATTGTAACTTAGAGGCTATAGTGAGCCTCCAAAGGTTCTTGAATTGGAGAGTGATATAGTCTGTGCATTAAGAATGCCAATTTGGCAGTTATGTAGAATATGAACTTCAGAGGGAACTTCAGGCGGGGAGACCAATGAGGAATCTGTTGCCTCCTTTAGTGCAGAGGAGAGATAGGGTGGTAAGAAGGGGAGTATATAAGGGAGAAATAGCAAGACTTAGCCATTCTAGTGTGGGGTATAGGTGAAAGCAGAGGGTCATAGATGACTCCTAGGTTGAATATATAGGTTACTAGAAAAATGATAGTGCCTTCAGAAAAAGCAAGGAAATAAGTGGGAGATAGGGTTTGGGGGGAAAAATGCTAAATTTTAGTTGTCTATGCAGCAATGTCAAACAGGTAGTTGGAACCAGAGATGAAGAGAGAGATGATGACTGGACATGTACATTTGGGAATTGTCAGCAGAGAAATCATAGTTTAATCCATGAGAGGTAAAAAAAAAATCTATAGGAGAGAAATAGAAGACACAAGACAAAACCCTAGATTAGAGGGACTAGGCTTAAGGAAGAAGGATGTTAATGAAGAGAATGAGAAGGATCAGGCAGGCAGGTAGGGGGCAAAAATAGGAGAGATCAGTGTCACAAAATCCCTGGGAGAAGAGAATATTCAGAAGGAGAGATGGTCTCCTTCTCTATGGCAAATACTGCAGAGAAATCAGGAAGGATAAGGACTGAGAAAAAGCTACTGAATTCTAGCAATAAATAAATTATTAGATGAATAGAATTTTGGAAAAGTTAGATATGATAGACCTTTGGAGAAAAGTGAATGAGAATAGAAAGCAATAGACATATTCTTCAGTGATACATGGCACCTACATAAAAATTGACCATGTTTTAGATCATAAAAATCTCACAACCAAATGCTGCAAATATTAAATGCATCCTTTTCAGATCACCATACAATAAAATTACATTCAATAAACGGGCTGTGGAAACAGATTAAAAATTAATTAGAAACTAAATAATCTAATCCTAAAGAATGAGTAGATGAGAGAACAAATCACAGAAACAATCAGTAATTTCATTAAAGAGAATGACAGCAATGAGACAACATACCAAAATTTATGGGATGCAGACAAAGCAGTAGTTAGGGGAAATTTTATATCTCTAAATGCTTACATCAATAGAAAGAACAGATCATTGAATTAGATGTGCAACTAAAAAACCTAGAAAAAGGCCAAATTTTAAATCCCCAGTTAAGCACCAGATTGGAAATGCTGAAAAATCAAAGGGATGATTAATAAAATTGAAAATTAAAAAAAATTGAATTAATAAATAAAACTAGGAACTAGTTTTATGGGAAAAAACAATAAAATGAGCCATTAGTTAATTTGATTTAAAAAAAAAAAGAATCACCATTATCAAAAATGAAAAGGGTGAATTTACCACCAATTGAAAATGAAATTAAAGCAATTATTGGGAGCTATTTTGCCCAATTATATGCCAGTAAATCTAACAATCTCAGTGAAATGGATGAATATTCACACAAATATAAATCGCTCAGATTAACAGAAGAGGAAATAGAAAAAGAAATTGAACAAGTCATTCAATGAGCTCCCTAAGAAAAAATCCCAAGGACCAGATGAATTCACAATTAATTCCAATACAATAGAAACTGTTTGGAAAGCTAGACAAAGAAAAAGTCCTTCTAAATTCTTTTTATGTCACAAATGTGGTGCTGATACCTAAACCAGGAAGAGCAAAAACAGAGAAAGAAAACCATAAACCAATTCCTTAATGAATATCGATACAAAGTTTTAAATAAAATACTTGTAAGAAAATTACAGCAACATATCACAAAGATCATACACTATGAGCAGGTGGGATTTATGCTAGGAAAGCAGATTCAATATTAGGAAAACTTCCAGCATGATTGACCATATCAATAATAAAAACAACAAAAAATCATATGGTTATCTCAGTAGATGCAGGAAAAGCTTTTGACAAAATACAAAACTCATTCAACACTGGAAAGCATAGGAATAAATGGAGCTTTCCTGAAAATGATAATTAATATCCAAAACAATAAGTACATCATTATTAACTCTGACAAGAGCAGTTTCCATTCAGTAGTACGTATTAAGAAGTGACAGAAAAGAAGAAAGTGAAGACAATAAGTATGAAGTTTTTTTGTCCCCAGGATTTTGACTGTAAAAGGGAGAAGAAATAGAGGACAGGCCAAGTGAAAAGTTTTTGTAAGGATGGGAGGTAACACTGAGAAATCTCTAGAGGAAAAACCGGTAGATAAGGAGAAATTGAAAAAGAACAAGCTTCCAGAAAAGATGGGAAGAAATGGGATCAGAGATAAAATTAGAGGGGTTGGTATCAGCAAAAAGATCCACCTCTTCATCTGAGACTGGAATAAAGATGGAGAAAATGGGAGACAATTTGACATGATGTTAAGTGTAAAATTGGTATGAAAGAGGAGTCATAAATTTTTTTCAGTAAAATATGAGGGGAGGAGCTCTGCTGAGAGGGAGAGTTCGTGACCTTCCCTCAGGATCTGAGGGTCACTTTTCTATTACATTATCCGTGACTTATGCTTCCAACTCCTCCCTCTTTTGAACTTACACTACAGGGCCCAGGGCCCAGTTTCTTTTTCCCACTTCCATATTAAAGAAGAGGTAGCAGGCCTGCTAGATGGCTCAGTGAATGGAGCACCAACCCTGGAATCAAAAGGACCTGAGTTCAAATGCAGCCTCAGACACTTAACACTTAAGAGTCATATGACCTTGGGCAAGTCACTTACTCCCCATTGTCCTGCCTTCCCACCTCCAAAAAGCAAAAAAAAAGAAGAGGAGATGTACCATGTGTACTTTCAGAAGAGCAATTTTCCTAATGTCAGTTGTCTGTGTTGACTGTCTTCCTCTATTTGGTCATCCCCCGCTTCCACCGCCCCAGCCAAAATTATGGCTACACTTGCCCCTTTTCATTTCTAGAAAGCATATTTGCCAAGGTATTTTCCAATCTTGGAAGATATTCATTTAGGTTTTCTGAGTTTTCCATAAACTGTGACTCTTAGTAATTAGCTGCTCCAAGATATGGCCATAATTATATGGCCTGATTTTCATCCAAGTCCCCAGACTCTCTAAGTTGGAATGGACCACAGAGGCCATCTTATTCAACTTATATATTATTGCTAAGTCTGCTCTCTGATTATTCCTATTTCTGCACTCTGTGGACAAGACAGCAAGTATAATACCTCTTCCACATGACAAGTTCTTGAGATACTTGACCACCATTCTGGTCATCTTCCTCTACATTTTGTGGCTTATCAGTGGACTTTCTAAAATGGGCTACCTAGAATGGAACACAGTAATCAAGTTGAGAACTGACCACGACAAATTACAGCAAGACTGCCTAAGGTTACATTAGCTTTTTTGGCTTCCATGTCACTGATAATTCATATTAGGCTTACAGTCCAATGAGACTTCCAAATCTATTTTCATATGCTTCATAGCCACATGTACCCTGTCTTACACTTGTGACACTGATTTTTATTAACCCTACTCTAGGGACTTTACGTTTTTCCTTATTGAATTTCATTTTATTAAAGAAAGCAAAGCCACATATAGATTTTCAGTCAGCCCTGAAAAAGAAATCAAAAACATTTCCTTTTTATTTCATTTGGTTCTACCTTATGAAAGTCTAAGGCTTTAATGTAGGATTTCAATCCTACATTTTGAAATTTACTTTTTCTTTATTTGATTTTTTTTACTATGGTTATTAAGTATATAATTTTTAAAAATTTCATCCTTAAAAAATTTGGTTCATCTAGCCTGTCAAGATTTTTGAGCTCCTTCTTCTGACGTGCAAAATGTTAGCTATCCTAAAGTAATATGCAAAATTTTGCCTTCAAAGCCCCAAACACAGATAACTAGAATATTAAACGTTATATGGTAGGGGCCTTAGTGAACAAAATACCATCTGAAGAGATGCAGAGTGGCATAGAGAGCCAGCTTTAGATGCAGAAGTCATGCTTCTTGGCATTTACTGGTTTTGTCATCCTAAACAAGCCACTTAAGCGCTCATTGCCCCAGGTGACAGGGTTCTAAATCTTTTAATATGTCCTGAAGTCTATTGGCAATTTGGTGAAGATGGTAGACACCTCAGAATAATGTTTTAAATGCATAAAATAAAATATAGGATTACAAAGGAGTACAATTATATTGAATTATAGTTATCAAAATATTTTTTTAAAGTAAGATCACTAGATCCAAAGTTTAAAACTCCTGCTCTATAACTATAAGGATTAAACAGGTGCTAATCTCCATTGTTGGAAGGAGTTTTCTTCACTGTGATTTCCTTATACCAGTGAAATCACAGTTCTTGTCCAAAAAATTCATAAAATAACTTTAATTTATATCTTTAGTTTATGAAGTGTCTAATGTCGATGAGAATCAAGAAAGTTTCCTTAGAAGAGCAAAGTCCTTTCCCATAATAAGCATGTTGTTTTGCCTTTTTATATAATTTATTTATTTATAACTGTGAGATTCCACCCCTTATCTAATCCCATTAATGAAATCCTAGAAACTACCTTGGGGGCATCTAGGTGGCACAGCAGATAAAGTGCTAGACCTGGAGTCAGGAAGACTCATCTTCCTGAATTCAAATCTGGCCTCAGACACTTGCTAGCTGTGTGACCCTGGACAAGTCACTTCACCCTATTTGTCTCAGTCTCCTCATCTCTAAAATGAGCTAGAGAAGAAATGACAAACCACTGCAGTATCTTTGCCAAGAAAACTCCAAATGGGGGTGACAGAGTCAAAACAAAACAAACAACAAAAGAAGCAGCCTCATTGAATAATCAAAGGGTAAACTAGGTGTGAATAAATTCTTAATCGATTTGAGAGGATTATGGTGCTCTGATCATTAAATGAAAACAAATGATGACAACCGTACAGAAGAACCTTGCTACTGACTAAAAGAACCAGATACAGTGCGTAGAGATAGATGCAGGTATAGACATCTGTGTGTGTGTGTGTGTGTGTGAATAACAGCCAGTCCAGTGGTTAGCGCAGTCACTTGATAAATCACTCTGGGGGTGGAAGAGTTCCATTACAGCAAATTCTGATTTCAGAGTTGGAGCCAACTCGCTGAAAGGGAATCATTCTCGTCATCAAGGAGAGAGTTTCTTTCTCCCTACTTCCTCAGCCTCCCTCCCTCTACCCCCATTCCTCATTGCTGCAACAAGCAGAGAGACAAAAAATATTTATTAAACTCCTACTGTATGCTAAGTACTGTGCTAAGGATCCAAAGAAAGGCAAAGTCCCTGCTCTCAAATAGCCTACAGTCTAAGAGGGGACACAACATACAAACAACTCTAGACAATCTATATACAGGATAAATAGGGAATAATGAACAGAAAGAAGGCTATAGAATTAAGAAACATTGGAAAGGGCTGATGGTAAAGAGAGGGGTTTTAGCTGGGACTTGAAGGAAGCCAAAAGGTGGAGATGAAGAGAGAGCATTCCAGGCATGGGGGACAGCCAGCAAAGATGCCCAGAGCCAAGGGAAGGGGATGTCTTGTTCAAGGAATTGCCATGAGGGTGGTGTCACTGGATCAAAGAGTATTTGATGGAGTGTAAAATGTAAGAATGCTGGGAAGTTGAGGGGTAAGGGACTGGGTTGCAAAGGGCTTTGAACACAGGATTTTGTATTTGAACCTGAAAGTAATAGGGAACCACAGGAGTTTATTGAATCAAGGTGGGACCAGGTGTGACATGGTCTGTGCTTTAGGAAAATCATTTCACAACTGAATGTAGTATGGCCTGGAATGAAGAGAGACTTGAGACAGGGAGACCCACCAGGCAGCTCTTGCAGTGGTCCAACTGTGAGAGAATGAGGGCCTGCAGTAGGGTGGTGGCAGTGGCAGAAAAGAGAAAAAAGTGTATTTGAGAGATGTTGAAAGGTGGAATTGACAGGCCTCAGCCACAGATTGGATCCAGGGGAAGGAGAGAGAGTGAGGAGTCAAGGATGACACCTGGGTTGTGAGCCTGAGAGGTGGGAAGATGGTGTTACCTTCAGATGGTAATAGGGCAGTTGGAGAGGGGGTAGGGTTTGGAGGGAAAGATGATTGTTTCTGTTTTGGATATGATGAGTTTAAGATTTTTTTTTCAGTAAAATATGGGGCAAACGATGTTCATTAAGACAAACTGAACAAATTGGGGAGGCAGGGAGAAAGCATTCGGCTGGGAGGAGTATTCATCCTATGAAAGGCAGTTTCTCAGATCTTAACCCCTCCTGTCAGAAGGGGCAGCTGTGCCTGCACTCAAAGCCCAGAAGAAGAGACAACTTTATAAGGTCTCTGCAAAGGTAAAAAAAGTACTGCCATTAGCCAAGTGTGAGTTACACCTTTAGCACATGTGTTCTCAACATGTGTGCCTCCCTGCGTTTGTATTTGATTTGTACCTTCTCTCCCCATGGTCCCTATGTGTATTTATGGGAGAGTGTGATGCAGACTTTCAGGGAAATGTTTCTGTAACTATTCTTTTTGCTATACCATCTTAGTAACTAGCTTTTGCTAAAAAGCTAAAGTCTGACTGATGGTTAATGACTACCATACTGGTAAGAGCTCGTCAGCATCAGTACTATAAACCCAGCTTTTCCCTCTAGAACTCTTAAGAGTAATAGCCGATTCACCAGTGCAGGTGCAAATTAGAGAATTAGCCCTGAACAGGGCACTATACTCAAGGGACTAAGTCTAGGATAATTTTGGAACTCTGCATATTTGCAAGGACCCACTGGTTTGATTCTTCTAGTTCATAGGTATCTATTAGGGTGGAAGGGGAGGAGAAAGTAAGTTTTTCCTCTTGTTTTAAACTCTAATCAGATACTGTGTTTCCAGAAACACATCAAACTGGTATAGCTTGTCAGTTGCATAAAATTAATGTGCTTATCTTATATTCCTTTGCCAATAACATAGCTGTGCCAAGGCCGGGGCTCAGGTCAGGAATGTTGATATTCAGTCTCTGGGGTCCCTTCTCTTCCTTTTATCTAAGATTCTGGCAGCCAGTAAAACTGAACATACTTATTTGCCAGGGCACTGGGCCAAATAGGTCAAAACTGAAAAACTAAACGAGTTTTTGACATGCCCCACCCCAGTTTTCCCAGTTGCTCATCATTTCACAACATTGTTAGTTTTATTTTGCTATAAATCAGAGCAGTTCTTTTGAAATATTGCTTTTTTTTTGTCAGACATAGCTCATAAATATTCTTTTGATTTTACTTTATTGCTCTTAAGCAGACCTAAACTCCTTCTATTATGAGTCCAGACAACTTGTCTAATTTCCTTACAGACTGACTTATAAGTCAGTTGACTTATAAATACTAAGTAATGAGTCCCAAGTATTTAATCCCTTTTGGGAGCCTCATACTTCTTTGAGGCTTTTCTAAGTTAATCTTTTTGTCCTAATGAGGGATGATTTGGACATCAAGTAGGATTCCCTACATGATTCAAGGAGCCTTAGGAAAATGTTGGGTGCCCTGTGTTTTTCAGAGACCCAAAAGAGTTTTCCATGATTAAACCTGGTTTGTGCATGTGGGTCTGTAGGAGTTTCTCATGGAGAGAATGAATGATTCAGGCCCCTGGACCCAGCACTAATTTCTTGTAGCACTTTTAATACCTGACAAAGCCCAGAATAGAGGAGGTCTTCAGTGTGACAGGAAATGAGAAAAGGCCAAATCCCACAACTTCTTACCATTGGTGCATGCTACATATGCACCAAGTCAAATCCGATTGGTTTCTCACCTGAAGAATAAAAGAGAATGACTTCTAGTCACCCTCAGGTCTTTAAACTCTGTTGGGAAAGCCCTAAGTATTCTGAGAGCCCTGTAAGGACTAGACTTGCCCTTCAGAGGAGTGAGGGCTGATTTTCCTTTCTTATATTTAGGTTGGAAAATATTTTTTTCAGCTCTAACGCAGCTGGTAACCTATGGGACTTTTTAAAACATTATGTTTAAGTTGTATCACTATGTATTTGGAAGCATGGGAAAATGTTAATTCTCCAATTACATATGAACTGTACCACAAAGACAGGTTTGAGCTTTAGTATAAAGCACTGGAAAAGAAATCTCCCCAAGTTACTAAATAACTGTTCAGAATTTGGGATTATGGATTTTGCCAAAAATACTCCAGTTGATTTGCTAGAGACACTCTCTCCCATGTCTCTTCTTCAGTCTCCTCCTTCCTCTCCTCTTCTTCTTCTCCCCACCATTAATTATCATTAGAAAGACTAGACTAGTAAGAGAAAACATATCTAGCCATACCTGGCACCCATAAAAATGGCAGCTTCACTGCATCTTTTTTCCCAGGATGATGGCTTTGTGGGCCTTATGCTGTTACTCCAGGACTTTTGGGCTTCACCTGCACTTTGGTAGCAGAGAGTTAGAATTTGGTATTGATGATGGTGAAGCAATTGTCCTGAAATGATTTCTCTCTTTAGTGATAGTAGCATGACCAGTGGTCTGAGGGATACTGCTATTCCCCACAGCTTTTGGTTTTGGAGTCCTGGGTTGTCTACATCCAGATCTCAACAGAGATGACCATTATTTGACTTGCCTGTCAGAAGCTGTCTCTTACTCAGAGTATTTTGCTGTTTCACCTAGGCAGGGTTGCCTGCCCAGTAGGTGGCAGTCGGTCAGGATGGCTGTCTCTACAGAAGTTGCTTTCCTAAAGACTAGCATATTCCAGGTTGTCATAAGAATTCTGCATTTCAGTATTTCTCTAAAAATGTATCATCCTGTTAACAAAAGATGCCTACTTATTAGGGTTAACCTTAGATGTTAAGGTTATGAATGTTGAAAAGAATGGACAAATTAACAATTTAATCCCATTAAGTGAAGCTATAGGTAAAACCTTGTTTACTTTTTTTTTAAATAGAGATTTGAGTTGAAACTATGAAGTATTCCCCCAAAAAAATTTTAAAGTAAAACTAAGACAAATTCAAAGTCAGACTTTCTCTTTATAGAAGATATTTATAATCTACTTTCTGTTACAGCCGGACTGAACCCAAACATGAATGTAAACAGCATGGACATTACTGGTGGTTTATCAGTGAAGGACGCTTCTCAGTCTCAGTCTCGCCTTCCTCAGTGGACACACCCCAATTCAATGGATAATTTATCCAGTGCTGCTTCTCCACTTGATCAGAACCCTAGCAAGCATGGTATGTTTCATCAGAAATGTGTGTGATTTTTATTACTATTGTTATATATGCCTCCAGAAAAGTTTTCAAAGGCTATGCCAGCAAAGCATAAGCTCTAACAGGTTGTACCCTGGTGGAAGAGCTTCCAGGACTGTCCAAGCAACAAATTAAATCCATTCTGCAATGACCAGCCTTATGAAGTAAGTACAAAAAGGTGCATTACTAGAAGGCTGGCCACTTGGTGATGAATTCTTTGGCCATGACAATCCAAGAAACAAAGAAAAATACAAAACAGTCCTCAGTCCTGTATGATCACAGTGATGTTGGCAGAGTTGTCAAAAAAGAGGGGGAAAGATGCTAAGAATCACACCATTTTTAGCTGTCTATAAACTTTAATTTGATTATGACTCTAGATGTGAGATCCCTTGTCCAGTAATCAGTGAGTGGACATATTACTATAAAAACTAAACCATCTCAATGTTAATGTTCTTACCATAAGCAAAACCAAAGGAAATAAAGATGTTGTGGAAGGAAGACTCACAGGTTCTTCTTGGAAAGGCATGTAAAAGAATTGACAATGTGGGTTTTATAACATACCCAAAAGAAGCAACCATTATTTCATGATACTTCTTGGCTTTCAGTGCTCATTTTGTTCATTTGCAAAAAGACCACCATGAAAATAATTGCAATTTATGAACAAACATCCATTGGAAAGAATGAAGAGTAAAGTAATTCCACAAAGAATTTAGTAGCTCATTAAGAGCCTCCACATTAAATCAACATGTATATACTTTTATGCTTGGTGACTTCAGTGTAAAGATGGTTTAAAGAAAGGAAGAAAAAAAATATATATATATATACACATATATATGTGCATATATATATATGCATATCTGTTAGAAAACATGGATGTGGAGTAATGAATAAAAGAGAAGGTAAAGATTTGCCATGTACACAGAAACCTAATGCCTCCATTTTAACAACATTTTCAAGATAAGAACCAGTAGGCAGTAGACATGGTGAGCACCAAATAATAGACCAAAAAAAATTGATTAAGTATTTACCGACTAGAAATGACTCATTAACTCATGTGGGAGTCGTTCCTGAATCAACTGCCTGAGTTGATTACAGACAATCAGTTGATTACTGATTGAATATAACAACTTGCTAGAGGAAATGATCAAAATTAGTACAAAGCTAGAAGATGATGAAAAAAAGTTAATTGGAAACTCAGTTCTCATCCATTCAGACAGGTTACTAATAATGGAAAATGAGTAATGGACTGAAAAAAGAACAGATGCAGATTAGAATAATTTAATGTAGATACAAACAAATTGGTAACAAGGTGATCAAGAGTTTAAAAATGCCTTAGCAAACTTTTAATTTACCAGACAAGTAGAAAGAGTTAGCAGCCAAAAGCAGCATCAATTTATAGCATAAACTATATTGTTAATGCTTAAAGAAAAGGGTTGTAGAGTAATATTGCCTCAGGAAATAATGAACAGTAATGGGAGGTAAAACCAGTTTATTAAAGTTTGCTGAGAAACCCAAAGTCATCCTAAGGACATTTAAGGATGGAAGGACAACCAACAGAAGAATGAAAAAGATCAGTAAGGATAACAAACATTTTTTCACCTTTAAGTATGATAGAACTACCACAGCAGTTAATATCATAGGCCTGGAGTTGCTTTTTGTGGTAAAAATAAAAACAAAGATTATGAAAGTCACTGGAGTAAACCAAATAGACGTAGAGGTTATCCTGGAGATGACACAACCCCAGAGTCATTGGGAGAGCACAAAGTAGCGGAAGAAATCAAAGATGCTGTCCTTTAGAAGACACCAGCAGCATGGGGGAAAAAAATTCAAACCTTAAAAAAAGACCGGACAAAAAATTTTTTGGCTAAAAAAATATGAGCAGCTACTGGCCTGTCTTCTGTATTCCTGCTTTCCCGTACATAAAAACTTGCGTATTTTATCATCTGTTGATGACATCTTTGGTGAGGGTATTAGAAGAGAGCAGGCTGCTTTTCCTAGAGATTTTCCATAAAAGACCACATCTTTACCATTGCCAGATTAACTGAAATATATAATAAATCAACGAGCATTATAAATATAGGAATATACAAATTAATACAAGGTGATGAAGGGTAGTATACTAGCACCTGGAGAATCAGGAAAGGCTTCATGTAGAAGGTGGCACCTGTGCTGAATTTGAAGGAAATGAAGGCTTCTAAGGGGCAGAGGTGAGCAGAGAAAGTATTCTCTAGTCATCAGTGTACCAGCATTTATTAAGTACTTAGTATGTGCTGGTTCCCGTGCTAAGTGTTGGGTGTGCAAAGAAAGGCAAAAACAGAGTCCCTGCCCTCAAAAAACCACATTCTGATGGAAGAGACATGTAAATAACTAAGTGCTTACTAAACATATTCAGAAGTAAATGCAAACTGTAATCACAGAGGAAAGTCACCAGTAACAGGGGGCATCAAGAAAGGCCTCCTGCAGAAGCTGGGATTTGAGCCAAGTCTTCAGGGAAGCTGAGAGGCAGATATAAGGGGACAAAGTATTGCAGGCATGGGGGAACTACCAGTGTTGACAACAGAGTCAAGAGGTAAAAAGTTGTGCGTAAGGAGTAGCAGGTAGGCCACTTTATCTGGGTTATATGGTGTATGGAGTGGAGGAACATACAGTATTGAATAGTTATGAGGGGGCCTATTGAAGAACATAAATGCCAAATAGGAGACATTATATTTGATCCCAGAGGTAATAAGGAGCCACTGGAACTTACTAAGTAGGACAAGTGACGTGGTCAGACCTGTGCTTTAGGAAAATCATTTTTCCTAAAGTGATTTTAGCAACTGAGTGGAGGCTTGATTGGAGTGGGGAGAAATTTGAGGCAGGGAAACCAATTAAGAAGCTATTAAAAATAGCTCAGGCAAGAGGTAATGAGGGTCTGGTAGCTGTGTGAGTGAAGAAAAGAAGAAATATATGAGAGATGTTGTGAATCAAGGTTTTAATGATCCATTGGATCAAATCTCTGCTTCAGTAGGGAAGGAATTACCTTTTTCTTAACTGTATTTAGTATTTAATTTTTCCCTAGTTACATACAAAAACAGTTTTTAACATTTGTTTTTAAAACTTTGAGTTCCAAATCCTCTCCCTTCCCCCCTCCACACTCCCCCCTATATTGACAAAGCAAGCAATTCCATCTAGGTCATGTGTCTGTAGTCACGCAAAACAACCATAATTGTCATGTTGTGAAAGAAAACAGACAAAAAAACTCAAAAAAATAAAGGGGAAAAAAAGTTGCTTCAGCCTATATTCAGACACCATCGGTTCTTTCTCTCAGGATGAATAGCATTTTTCATCCTAAGTCTTTCAGAGTCTTCATGGATTGTTACATTGCTGAGAACAGCTAAGCCATTCACAGCTGGTCATCTTGCAGTATTGCTGTTACTTTGTACACAGTACATTTCATTTTGCATCAACCTATGTAAGTCCTTCTAGGTTTTTCTGAGAGCATCCTGCTCATCATTTCTTATAGTATAGTAATAATGAATTCTTTTTTAATAATATTTTATTTTTCCCCAATTACACATAAAGACAATTTTTAACATTCTTTTTTTTACGTTTTGAGTTCCGAATTCTATCCCTCTGTCCCCGTGCCCCAACTCCTTGAAACTGTAAGTAATCTGATATATGTTATACATGTGCAATTGTGTATAACATTTCCATATTAGTCATTTTCTGGAAGAAAATTCAAACTAAAAATAAAAGTTAAAACTGAAAAAATTGTATGCTTTGGTTTGTTTTCAGATGCCATCCGTTCTTTCAGTGGAGGCAGATAGCATTTTTCATCATGACATCATGCTGGTTGCAGCAAGCCTCCTGAAATAGATACATAACTTTTTGTTACAGGCTAAAAAGCAAGAGGAGAAAATGTATATTACTTAGATTTTATTTTTACATGCAGGCTTTTTAAATGAACAAGATTTAAATGAATTTATAGAATATGTGTACGTGTGTGTGAATAATAGCAAAAATGAATAACCCGTTGAATTAAATAGGAAAAGGATAGCAAGTTGTATAGCTTCCAAAAAATTGCGAAGCTCCTTTACCAATCCCAGACTTCTCCCAGGGACACAGGCGCATCCCAGTAATCTAATGGTGGTATTGCAAGGTTTTAAATAATAAAACACAATAATTTCCACAGAATTAAAAACAAGTATCACTTCAAGAAAAGTGTATTTAGATGTTATGTGCAGGCTGCAACAGATTAAGGATTTAGAAAAAGAACTGGACTAAAGAATGTCATCAAACAAATGTATGATCCAAAAAAAATGGTGGACTGGTCATACGACAGGAGTTTAATTAGTGAGAGATTAATAGTGTGTGCCGCTGATATTCCCATAATTTTAAAAGAAAGCAAGGATGGCCCTTAGTTGGCACCCTCTGTGACACATTTGGAGCAGCTAGGTGGTGGAGTGGATAGAGACCAGCCCTGGAGTCAAGAGGACCTTAGCTCAAGTATGGCCTCAAATATTTATTAACTCTGTGACCCTGGGCAAGTCACAGGAGAAGTTGTACACAGTAACAGTAACGTGATGCAGTGACTGACTTTGATAGACTTAGCTCTTCTCAGCAGTGCAGTGATCTAAGACAGTTCTGAAAGACTTATGATGGAAAATGCTACCCACATCCTGAGAAAACTGTGGAGTCTGAATGCAGGGCAAAGCACACTATTTTTACTTAATTTTTTTGTTTTTTCTTTCTCATGGTTTTTCCCGTTTGTTCTGATTTCTTCTTTTACAACATGACTGATGTGGAAATATGATTAATGTATACATGTATAACCAATGTCAGATTGCTTGCTGTCTGGGGGAGGGGGCAAGGAACAAGAGAGAGAAATTAGGAACTCAAAATCTTATAAAAGTGAATGTTGAAAACTATGTTTACATGTAATTGGGGGAAAAAATTTTTTAAAGAAATCTTTCCTGATTTTTACCTAATGCTAATGCCTTCCTGCTTTTGATTATCTTTCGCTTATCCTTGTTTGTACATAACTGTTTGCATGTTGTGTCATCCATTAAACTGTGAGCTTGAAAAGCTGGTGACTGAGAAGCTGAGAATCTTTTTTCTTTCTTAGTATCTCTTGTGCTTGGCATAGTATTTGGTAGATAGTAGAAGTTTAATAAATGCTTATTGGCTTGACTTAACAATAATTAAACAATGTAATTATGAAAGAGCAAAATATAGGCTTCTACTTGTATAGCATGTTTTATTTGGTTCTTCGGTTTTTGTTTCTCACTACAGGTGCTATCCCTGGAGGCTTAAGTATTGGGCCTCCGGGTAAGTCCTCCATTGATGACTCTTATGGCCGGTATGATTTAATCCAAAATAGTGAATCACCAGCCAGCCCTCCTGTAGCCGTTCCCCACAGCTGGTCACGTGCCAAATCTGATAATGATAAAATCTCAAATGGTTCCAGCATTAACTGGCCACCAGGTAAAATAATGTTTTTTTCTATAATTCACATGGGTAAGAATCTAGTAAAACAGAAATTAGAGAAGACCTATATTCAAGTCCCACCTTTCACACATACTAACTTGATTATAATAGGTAAATCACAATGCTTCATTGCCCTAGGTCAGAGATGTCAGACTCATAGCCCTTGGGCCCTTGTAACTACAGACCTCCTGAGTGTGCCTGAACCAGATTAAAACATAATTGGGGAATGTCTTAACAAAATTAACACAAATACATTACAGTATAAATAATGTTGATTTGAGGTTTTCTTAAATCAGTACGGGCAGACAGAAGTTTGTTTCTGTTTGAGTTTGACAGTACTGCCCCAGTAACTATGACTATAAGTTATTTATTAATTAAGATTAATTAATTGCCTGTCTACATCAATAAAGGGAGATTCAATACCAAGAGTCCTCTATACCAATGAAATTACAGGTCTTAACAAACAAAAAAAAACCCAGAGGATATTGTTTTAGAACAGAGAAATCAAGTACTGAATTAATATAAATTCTGTAAATGTTGATATTCTGTTATCTCTTTCGAGTTTTCATGGGAATTTCCTTGCTACATTTTTTATAGGTCTTTCTCTGTCCTTTTTGGTTATTAATAGCATAATAAATCAATTTAAGTAAGATCTAGTATATGAAATGTCATTGAAGATCAACAAAGCTCATGAAATCCATACTATATATGGATTCTAATTTAAAGCTTCCTTAAGCCAATATCTATGAGACAAATTCTCGTTATTTCCATAGGATTCTTGAGTTAAAATGCACCAAAAAAAACATAGTAGCAATGAAAAATTGCTTTGATTAAAACATACTAGACAAATATGGCACCAAAAGGAATCAAACACAGCAGTCCAGAATTTGATAAACTTAAGGCTACACATAACTGGAGGAAGGACTTTCCCATTCACCAAGAACATCTAGGAAGACTAGAAAGCAATTTTACAGACATTAAATTTAGACCAGTATCTTTCCTGGTATATGGATACTGTACCTAAATAGAAAAAATCTCATCAGAAAACAATTAAAAAAGAATGGAAGGAGGTACCTTTAACAACTATAACTGGGGGAAATTTTTTTATGTAGTGAGGGACAAAAGTGATAAAAGTAAAATAGGTCATCTTAGTTACATAAAATGAAAAAAAATTGAATAAACAAAATCAACTCAAGTAAGAAGAGAAACTGTTGAGTGGAGCAGAAATGTTCCTATCAAATTTCTTAGATAAATCTGATATCCAAGGGGCAGCTAGGTGGTGCAATGAACAGAGCGCCGGCCCTGGAGTCAGGAGGACCTGAGTTCAAATCCAGCCTCAGACACTTAACACAAAACTAGCTGTGTGACCTTGGGCAAGTCACTTGACCCCAATTGCCCTACCTTCCCCCCTCCAAAAAGCAAAAAAGAAATCTGATATCCAAGATATTTAGGGAACTGATATATAGACATATGAACAAGGGCCATAAGCAGTCAAAGTATATGAATACAGTTTTCTAAAGAAAAATTACATTCAACAATCATGTAAAAAATGCTCTAAATCACTAATGATAAGAGAAAATAAATTAAGACACTGCAGTTGTCATACCATAAAAGTTGCCAAGATGATATAGGAATAGTATTGTAATGGCAGTAGAAAAACAGACCTGACTGTGGTTGAAACTCAAAATTGTGGGCAACCGTTCTAGAAAACAATTTAGAGTCATTTCAAGAAAAGTCACTAAACTTTATATATCCTTTGACCCAGTGATGACTAGATACCTAAATAGTCATAGCAGCCTTGGTAGCAAAAACCTGAAAGCAGAGTTTCCCCATTGATTGGAAAATTGCTGACCCAATTATGGTGTTGTGAATGTGATAGAATGCTATTGTGCTGTAAGAAGTAATAGATACGAGGAATTCAGAAAAACAGTGGAAAGATTTGAATGAACAAATGTAGAGAAGGCAGAATCAGAACATGCGATTGTAATAATGCAAATAAAAATTAATTCTAATACCGGTCTCAGTATCCGAGGAGTGGCAGGACACGCCCCCCTTCTCTGGAGCGGAGGCTGCTGTCGGCACAGACGGCACACATCATCATGCTCGGCTACTTGGTGGTTTTCTCTGCTCTTTTCTTTATTACAAGGGTGTGTTCAATGCAGAGAATGACTGGGGTGTACAAAGAGAAGATAGCAGTGCAGCTTTGTTTTTTTTAAGTACATTGGCAGGAACAGAATATTCGAAGTCATTGAAAGGTATTGACGTTACTGGATTACATAGATTCTTACTTTGGTTGTCATAAACAGAATTTCATCCTGGAGTGCCATGGAAAGGACTGCAGAATATTGACCCTGAAAATGATCCTGATGTCACTCCAGGAAGTGTGCCCACTGGACCTACAATTAATACGACAATACAGGATGTTAACCGTTATCTTCTCAAAAGTGGAGGTAGGAAAGAAAACACAGCATGTTTTTATCTCTGTTCCTAGAAAAATCATGACCTTCAAACTCTTTTTATAGATAAGTATGATAATTGAGTTAGTTCAAAGGGTAAGTAACTGTATAAATAATGGTATACATTTTAATATAGAGTTTCTTATTGTCTTTCATAGTATGCCATGTCTGGTACTTCTCATTATTCTAGGCAGTGTGCTGATGATGAAAGTAGGAATCAGAGAGGTGTTGTTTTGCATCTTATTTGTATTTCTGTAAATAAGACCATTATTTTAACCATGTTATTATAGTATAGTTAACCTACTTCATGTTAGGATTTTTTATATTTAAAGTTTCCTACTTGGGAACTTAGAATTGGTACATTAAACTATAAATATAATTTTTATACATTTTCTAGGTTTAATTTCACTATATTTAACACAAATAGTTTTGTTTAAAAAGAGATGTTAATCTCTCCTTCAAAGTATCTACTGCAAATTATCTATAGCAGTCTCATAGTGCCAAGTTTAGCATACACAGATTTTGGCTTGTTTTATAAATTGTCTCACTGTGGGGTCTGGTACAAAAAAATTAATGAGCCATAGAATTGTAGAGTATAAATACTGAGTACAAATACAGTATTATCAAGGGACATAGCTTGATTCCCTTTCAGGCACAGAATGCCCTGTCCTCAGTATAAATTGTACTGTCAGTTTACTAGTTGTGTGAAGAGAACAGTTTACATCACATTTGAATACGTTTATCTTTATCAGATAGTAGTTTGGCTTGTAAATTGTGATCTGTAATTTGATATGTAAAATTATAATGTTTTTTGGCATGCCTTGGTTATGCCAACTGAACTTGATCGTGTAAAACTTGGTCTGAAGGAATATATAACAAAATACCTATCAGGAACACAATAAGAAGACAATGCAGTTTCCTGTGGGGATCAATCAAATTCCCGTTCTGTTCGTTATCTATTTTTGATGACTTTGATAAGTCCTAAAGAATTTATTCATTGAATTTATAAATAATCTTTATTTACCTCAATAAATAAAGAAAACCGTTCTTTTAAAAGAGGATAAATTTCAGTAGAGACAAGTACAAAATAGTGTACTTAAGATTAAAAAAAAACTTTTCTACTGACTAGGTCTTTAACATGAATCATTGCAATGTGAATTAATCAAGAAGTATTTATTAATCTGTGTGTCAAAAAAAAAAAGGAATCTGTGTGTCAGGCACACTGCTAAGTATGGAGGATACAAAGGCAAAAATGAAATATTTCTTGCTCTCCAGGAGCTTAAATTCTCTCAGAGGAGATCATTCTTATTTATATGCAAAAGAGACACAAGGTAATTTTAGAGGTATGTCACTAGCAGCTGGAAAGTTTCATATGGAAAGCAACACTGAAGCTATGGTTTTGGGGTTTTTTTTTAGCAAACAAGGAATTCTAAGAGGAGGAAGCGAAAAGGAAGGACATTCCAAGAATGGAAGACAGCTAGTGAAAAGGCACAGAGAGGAATTGGAATGTCTAGTGAGCAACAGCAAAAATAGATGCCATAGAATGAGGGAAAGGGAGTAATATAAAATAAGGCTGGAAATATAGGTTAAAGTTAGAATATGAAGTGCTTTAAAGGCCAAACAGATGTTATATATCTATCTGATCCTTGAGGCAGTAGGGAACCATTGGAGTTTGAGTAGGAGAGTGACATGTTCAGACCTGTGCTTTAAGAAACTCAGTTTGGCAGCAGTGCGGAGGGTGTTCTGGAGAGAGGAAAGAGATTGAAGCAGGAAGATTAATAGAAGGTTTATTGCAGCAGTCTAAGCTTGAGGTGATGGCCTGAACTAAAGTGGTGGTTATATGAATAGAGAGAAGGGGCCGCATGCAAGAGAAGATGTGGAGGTAGAAGTGGCAAGATTTGGTAGCTGGTTGGATTTGAGAGAGAGAGAGACGATGGTTCAGGATAATGCTATGTTAAGAACCTGGGCAACTAAAAGGTTGGTGGTGCCTTAAAGAGAAATAGGGTAGTTTGGAAATGGAGTGGTGTTAAGGGTAGACCTGTCTCAAGCACCATTAGATCAAGTTTGATGCAGTCACCTCCATGGTCTCGGGTACCCACCAAGTCTGAGAAGCCTGGACTCCATGTGAATGAGGCTTTTTATTCCTTTAGGTGACCAGGAAGCTGCATCAAGAGAGTCAGGAGCCAGTCAGGTCCTGGAAGGGGGTGGTAGTGGGAAATGGGCCTAATATTATAGGGAAAAACTTTTAGGGCTTTTATGGGACAATCCTCCTTGCATGGACAGTACTAAGGAGGAAAAGAAAAATAATTTTAAAATTTATAGACACATCACCCCCAAAGTGAGAAAGAAAAAGGAAATTGAGAACAAAAGCCAGAGATCTTGGATTTTTCCTCCCCTCCTCAGAAGAACCAACTCTCAGATCACAACAGTCTGATCCATGTTATAGATGGTACCAAATCTTTGAAGTTCATAGTGGGTTTCCTAATGAAAGGTGGTGATAGTGAACCAGAGCAGCACAAGGAACATCAGAGCCACAATGCAGATGATGTGACGTCGAGTACAGTCACAGATTTTTTTCTCCTGGTGTAAGGTGATAATAGTGAGCAAGAATAACTCCAAGACATTTGAGTCACAGCACAGACATTTACAGCACTGTAAATAATTCTTCATTACACATCAAAGGTATTTCTAGTAAAGTGGCTCAGAGGTCATAAGCATGCCATCTGCCCTGAGATCTAAGTTGATACCAAGGCTGTCTCTGTAAAGCTTCGTACTCAATATTCTCTGACCCACCAGTTAAAGACTCCCCCTTCTTGAAGCTCACATCAGAGAACTGACAACAAATCTCTGCCTCTTCATAGGTCTCTGCTGAAGTTCTACCTTCTCCTTCCACAGAGGCTTCTGTAAAGACTGTCCTCACCTTCACTGAGGGACTTAAGATTGCCATCAAGTGGGTTAAGGGATCTCCTTTCTTCCAAACATGAACCCCACTGAGTCATAAGGACCTAGGAGGAGATACTGTTAGACAGTCTGCTTTAGGTCTTCTAGGGCTGAAACCTGTTCTGGACCTCACTCAAAAGAAGCAGATTTGCAGATGACTTAGTAAATAAAGTCTGTCATGATATACAAATAGGTAATAGGAGTTCTCTAGAATCCAAAAGGCACAATAAGTTTCTTGGATTCCTTTTTATATTGGTGGGAAGCCAGTGTCAGTAATGTATTCCTCACTGTGTCCAGAATCAACTGAGTTCTTCTCATCCTGTATTCCCAAGAACTTTACTGAATGGACTGTATTCTGATATTCTTGGGTTTAATTTCCTACACCTTGTCCCTAATATGGGTTACATTTAATCCAGGTCCTAAATCATGGTTTCATATGATCTGGGCAACATTCTGTCATCAGTGTAGTAATATACTTGTGTCTTCAGGAAGAGGTTGCCTCTTTGAGGTCTCTGCCCACTAGACTACGGCAGGAAAAGAGCAAGTTCAGATAGCTCTGAGGAAGGACAGCAAATGTACACTGGACACTTTCCCAAACTGCTTCGAACTAGTCTCATCCAGAAGAATAGAGAAAAAGCACTGATGAGGTTGATAACCACATACCACTCACCCTGGGCTACCTGGTCCACCACATTGATGAGGGCAAGAACAACTTCCGTTATAGGTGTGACAGTTTTGTTCAGTTCTCTGTAGTTCACTGGAAGCTGCCAGGTGCCATCCATCTTCCTAACTGGCCACAGCCAGGTTGTTGTAAGGACAGGTGGTACAGTACTCTGGAAGGGCCTCCAGTACTTTGATATCCTTTATCACCATCACCAGAGAGAAAATATATTTCACCATTCTTCTCTTCCCAAAGTCCTAATATTGTTGCCTTTTGGCCCTACCTAGTTAAATGGTCAAATAGCATTTATTAAGCACCGACTGTGTGCTGTGGGACAGCATAATGGCACAGTGGAGAGAGTTCTCGGCCTGGAGTCAGGAAGACTTCATCTTCCTCAGCTCAGATCTGACCTCAGACACTTACTAGCTCAGTGACCTGGACAAATCACTTAACCCTGTTCACCTCAGTTTCCTCATCTGTAAAATGAACTAGAGAAGGAAATGGCAAACTACTCCAGTATCTTTGCCAAGAAAATCTCAAAATGGTGTCACAAAGAGTAGGACACAAGTGAACAACACTGTGTGCCTGCTGAAAGGGCTCACATAGGTATTGACTTCAAAAAGCTCATTATGTTCACTCCCACAATATAGTCCTGATTAACCACCACAACCTTAGTTAACCCACTTAGTAACTAAGTGCACACACAGTAGAAAAATACTCCTTTTTTTATAGCTGATAAGCTTAATATGAATTTAAAATATACTACTACCATATAAAAAGCCAGCACATAATAGAGATTGAAAAAGATTGATCTGCAGACACCAATAAGTATACCTTCTAAATCTGTCCTCTAACACAAAAGGGTCTTTTTAATTTATGTGTAGGATCTAATTTTGTTGACCACACTTTTAGAAAGATGTAAAAAATCAAGGTCCAGAGAAGTCCAAAGAATAAAGGGAAGGGAAACAGGGCATTTAAAAACAGCTTAGAAAAATTGAGTTTTTAATTTGAAGAAATCTAATATTTTGTAACTTTTTATGTAAAGAAACTGGTTAGTTCTCTATGTCATAAAGGACTGAATGAAAAAGAATTAAAAATAGGAGCTAAAAGGAGAAAGAATAGATTAATGGATAAAGAGCCTGCTTTGGAACCAAGAAAATTTGGGTTCATGTCCTGCCTCTACACAGGC
This sequence comes from Pseudochirops cupreus, assembly GCA_028627135.1. Classification (NCBI taxonomy): domain Eukaryota; kingdom Metazoa; phylum Chordata; class Mammalia; order Diprotodontia; family Pseudocheiridae; genus Pseudochirops; species Pseudochirops cupreus. The sequence continues at coordinate 178,829,192 of CM053584.1, read as the reverse complement.
TGGTTGTGTAATCCTGGTCAAGTCACTTAAACTTATTATTTCTCTTGGTGACTCTCGAAGACTACAAGTCAAAGAGAAGGTACGGTAGTAGGTTTATATTAGTAGAGTGAGTTACTTCAGCTGTAAGTTTGCTATAAATCACAGGGGCAGACAGTCCATATCAGTCCTTATGCATAAGGTACATATTGTCAATCATTATGAGAAAGCAGTGATAAGACAAAACAAGAAAGATAATAAAGTATCACAATAGAATTATTTAAGAAAAAAAACTAAAAAGTTATTTACTTTGGATGACTTAATTACCCAAATGGCAGGAGTAAGACTGTTTCCTTTAGCCCTTTCAACTTTGATTCTGTAACTAGGTCCAAAGCCTTGTATTAGAAAATTTATAATTCATAAATGATGTCATTTGGGCTGTATTTATTACTCAGTGTCTCCTTTTGCTCTTTAATAAACAACAAAACTAAGATGGGAATACTGTGAAGAGGCATGACTTAGCAAAGAAGTAACTGAAAGTTTAATTTCTTTATTAAATTTTCTAGCAGAAGATAGTGGAATTCAGCCTCCGTTGACATTAACATGTTAGCTACTAATTATTGCACATCAAACACATCTGAGCAAACAACGTTTTTGAGAAGAAAAAAGCTAGAAAAGCCTCCTCGGTGAACCTTGTATAGGAGATCTGGGGAAGTTTGTCATGGTGGAAAAATAACTGAGATCTGAGGATCAATTTTCAGCAAATTTGGAGAGAAAGGGAATTTTCCAGGGACCTGTAGAGATCATACTATATTTGATCATACTATATTTGTTTCTTCCAGCACCATTTACAGTCTGGGTATGAAATGAAGTTGGTCATTCTGCTAAAAAAGATGAAAAGACTGAAGGAATATCTTCCCATTCTCTGACTTTTCAAGGAAAATTAAATGTGCTTTGAAAGAATGAATGAAAGACTTTAAAAAATATATTGAAAAAATTTGCCTAAAAAGAAAAAGAAAAAAAAGAAAACATTTGCCTTACAAAGTTAGAGGGTAAAAGAATGTGAAACAAAAGAGAAAGGACAGCTGTCCTGATGGAGCTGAATAATTTATCCTAGTTTTATCTCATAAACAATGAAACAAATCCCTTTGAAGAGGAAGTGAGATATGATCAAATTTCACCAGTGAAGTACACCCTCCAGTATATAATTGTGATATATTGCAACCCCTCTAAGACTTAATAGATGGCTTTAGAAAGTTGCTATAACCAAGGAGTTTTATCACCCTGCAGGTAGGCTTATTTCACGTACTCCTTCACATACCCTCCATTCCAGCCAAATTGTTACACTTTTTATTACCCAACTTGACATTGTATTTCTGCCTCCCCATGCCTTTGTATGTACTGCCTCTTCATCCTTGCCTCTTAGAACCCCTAGATTCCTTCAAGGCTCTGGTATTATTTCCTATAGGAATTCTATCCTGAGCCCCTAGTTGTTAGTGACCTAGGCTTCCAGAAATTATCATATATGTACTATCAACTTACATGATGTATTCTACACCTCACTCTGTAGAATGTAAACTCGTAAAGGACAAAGACAACCCTTTTGTGTTTGTGTCCTAGTTCTATGCACATAGTAGGGATTTCATAAAAAACTACTGAATTGAATTGGTTTAGCTTAGGTTGGTTGTAGGATGCAACATTTAGGTAATCTGGGTACATCGACAAGCCTATATGTTAGTAGTATGGGAAAGTATAGTTAGCAGATAGCAGAATAGAACTTTAGTAGGGAATTCAAATTCAAAAATATCAGATTAAATTAAAAAGGAATAGTGTATTAAGTTTATTACAACAAGAATATAGTTTCCTTTCCCCAATTGATAAATGGTAAAAGGATATGAACAGTCAGTTTTCAGATGAAGAAATTAAAGCTATCTGTAGTCTATGTTTATCTATAATCATATGAAAAAATGCTCCAAATCACTATTGATTAGAGAAATAACAATCAAAACAACTCTGAATACCACATCACACCTATCAGATTGACTAACATAACAAAACAGGAAAATTATAAATGCTGGAGAAGATGTGGGAAAATTAGAACACTAATGCATTGTTGGCGGAGTTGTGAACTGATCCAACCATTTTGGAGAGCAATTTGGAACTATGCCCAAAGAGCTATAAAAATGTACTTATACCCTTTGACTCAGCAATACTACTTCTAGGACTATATCCCAAAGAGATCATAAAAATGGGAAAAGGACCCATGGGTACAAAAATATTTGTAGCAGCTCTTTTTGTGGTGGCTAAGAACTGGAAATCGAGAGGATGTCAATCAATTGGGGAATGGCTGAACAAGTTGTGGTATGTGAATGTCATGGAATACTTTTGTGCTATAAAACATGATGAGCAGGCGGACTTCAGAAAAACCTGGAAAGACTTATATTAACTGAGTGAGGGGAGCAGAACCAGGAGAACATTGTACACAGTTACAGCCACAGTGTGTGATGACTTTGGTAGAGTTAACCCTTTTTAGCAATGAATGCAGGATTCTAAGACAACTCCAAAAGACTCATGGTGGAAAATGCTATTCACACCAAGAGAAAGAACTACAGAGTCTGACTGCAGATTAAAGCATACTATTTGCACCCTCTCTCTCTTTGTTTTGTTTTGTTTTGTTTCTTCTTTCTCGTGGTGCATCCCATTGGTTCTAAGTCTTCTTTACAACATGACTAATGTGAAAACTTTTTAAAAAGGAATATAGGTTCCTCTGGAAGAGATGAGCTTTTGAGTGTGGATCAGGGGAAGGGAAAAACAAAGTCATTGTGGGCAGCAGCTTACAAGAGACTGCAGTCAGGAGGAATTGAATAGCAAATCCAGCAGCCAGTCACAAAGGTTGGCAGACGCAAAATATAATTATGATAGGGGACTCCAGCTAGCAAGGCATTTACTAGAGCTCTTTGGTTTTCCTAAAAGCAGAGCAGCTGAGAAATTGAATTTATTTTGGTAATAATTTTTTTTTCAAAAGGAAGCAAAAAAGGAAATGCCCTTCTCATTCTGATTCTGATTAATAAGGAAGAACTGACTGCCAAAGTACAAAAGAGTACAAAAAATTCAACAAACTTGGGAAGAAACTTGTCATGATGGACAGAAAAGGGGATACCAAGCATAATCTAAGTACCCTAGGGTCTAAGTATATGGATTTAAAAGAAATGAGGAGATGGAATCCCACTGACAGGACCTCTCTCAGAACATTATCACCCAACATCTGAGCCTGCTAAGTAGTCTGTTACCATTCTCTCCATTCTGCAGTTCATCCTGCAGATAACTTCCATATTGATTTTCCCAAGGCACAGGTCTAGCCATGCTACTCCATTGCTCAGAAACTTTCAGTGCCCCAGGACTCTGGGCAAGTCATTTAACCTCTCTCTTATCTGAGTTTCCTCATCTGTAAAATTGGGATAATAATAACATCTACCTCATGAGGTGGTTGTGAGGATAAGTTGAGTCAATATGTGAAGTACTTTGCAAACCTTAAAATCACTATACAAAACACTAGCAATGATGATGCAACGAAGTCTGTTAATTATGGAGCAAGAGTTCCAGAGGGCATAGCAGAAGGTGCGGGCAAATCTGCATATTGTGAGGGTGGAGTTGAGGTGTACAGGAATTACAGAGCAGAGAGCAGGGAGTTGGTCAGCAAGGTTTGTTCTTTAGTTCTTGGGGGGTTCACTGTCACTGTGATGAGAATAAGAGGAGTATGCCAACAGTGGATGGCACCACTAGTGCCCATAGTTCATTAGAATATTCAGTGTTACATTTCTAGATCAGAGATTCCTAGCCTTTGTGTGTGTCATGGATCTCTTGGAAATTGGGTGACACCTATAGACTCCTTAGAATGATGTTTTTAAATAATTGAAGGACATATTAAATTTCAACTAAAGATTAGTGAAAAATAAAGAGGTCAGTTTTCTTTCCCATCCAAGATCACAGACCCCATGAGATTTATCCGCAGGTTAGAACCTTTGCACTAGGTCTTGGCACTTCCAGAGCAAGTCCTGGTGGTGTTAGGAGTTGAAGCAGTGCCTCTGGCAGCCTGGCTAAGATGCAGGAGGTGTACGTGGGTGGTGGTGTATCTAAGCCGTCTGTGAGTGCGCAGCGTTGCACTAAAGTGTGTTCTACCCCCATCTCTGCCACGGACTCCGTGATCTCATGCAAGTCCCTGGATTTCTCTAGGCTTGGACTGGATGATTTCTAAGGCCCCTGCCAGCCCCCCCCTTTTTTTAAACATAACTTATGTCTGATAAAATTAAAACGGGAGAAGGGTGGATGTTGGGACAAATATAAATTTATTCTTGGATTTACTTCATACTGTTGAGTAGTCTAACTGGTATTTCTCTAATATTTTTGAAATTCATAAAGTTATCATTAATATTACATTGTACTAGGATGAAAGGTACAAGCCAGTTACATTTTTCAAATAGCTGTATTGATTTCCTTAGGTCAGTCTGAGACTGGAAGCATTCCCCAACCTTTTTTATATAGGAATTTAATTTCCTACTCCCTCCCCCCTGCAGAAAAGAAAAGATCTGGGCTTACGATAATAATGTAGTTGCTAACATTAAAGAGATATCAATATGAGCACTCACTCCCAAGTTTATTTCATTGTACTGCAAGACAGTTGGTCAGCCCACTATAGACCTCTGAGAGAAATGAAAAAATTATACAAAACAATTAACTTTTACATATTTTGTGAACCCTGAAGTGGAGTTGTTGCAAAACAAAAATCTGTTGAATCATAGTTACTGCTTCTCAACTTCACCAATAATTTGAGATTGAATGAAATCTTAATTAAAATATCATGATTTTATTTTGTACCTACCTACTAAAGGGTACACTCTTTTCTATTCCCACTTATTTCTCTCTCTCTATTGACCCTCTTTTCCATTTTTCACAATATTTCCTGAGCAGTGCTCCTGATGTAAAGGTCCAGTCATGTCAGTTTCAAGTTCAAAAGCTTAGTTTCTCCCCATTACTTACCCAATAAAATATAAATTCTTTAGCCAGGCTATCAAGGCCTTCCAAATCATGCCTCTAGAGTCATGAATACTACTCCCCTTCATGCACTTCACTTTACAATTAAACTGGACTACTTTGAGTGTTTTCCATGTGCCCTTATCCTTTTGAGAGAAGTATAAAATATAAATTATTTATTTCAGGGTTGAGAAATTAATGCTACTTTAAAAACAACCAAAGATGACAATTGCTCTGCTTGCATGTGTGACAAGTAACCATTACAGACTTTTATAAAACTTTTCAAACTTCACTTTGATATCTTACTCCATGTGTACTTCATTGTGGTACTTGATAGGAAAAACAAAAACAACTCACATAGGGTTGTCTCCTCTTTTCAGACATTAGGATAAGGAAGGAAAGAAAAGGCTTGCACTTTTCCTACAGGCTAAGCCTAAATGACAGAAGCATAGTCCAAAGCAAAGTGTAGGTACCATTGAGCTAAGTCCCTGGAATTATAGGCCCACAATAAGCAAAAACACAGATATTTTATCATTTGCACAACATATTTAGGCAGTGAAACAGACAGATTGCTAGTTAATGCTTTCCTTATGTTACTGAAAAAAAGTTAGGATGAGGTTCGTCTTAGATCCAGGGAGAAATAGAAATGTTTTGAAAGGAAAAGTCAGGAGATGAAAGTGGTGTTTTGGAATAGAAACTTAAAATGAAAGAAACCTTTGGTCTTTATTTTGTGGGGTTTTATGGTGGGGTGCAAAAAAGGGGTAGATGTGTAGTTTTTCAATTTGCCTTATTTGGAAGTTACAAAATTCTGATGGTCCTTGCATCAAAAGTCAGACTCAAAAAAAGTTGGAAATCCTTGTAGTAATCGCCTGCTAAGGACACAGCTCTGGGTGGGAGGGATAGAACTCAGCTTAAAGAATGTCCCTGAAACTGCCCCCAAGTAAATCCAGACCATCTACCCAAAAAAGGCAAGTCACAGAGAAGTTCTTTTCCTGGCTTATAAAGGTGGCTGACACAGCAAACATCTGGCCCAGCTTTCTTAGTTACTTCTTTGCTGGTTCTGCAGGGTCATCCCCAACATCATCTCAGAATGCCACGCTGCCTTCATCGAGTGCCTGGCCTCTTAGTGCCTCTGGCTACAGTAGCTCTTTCAGCAGCATTGCATCCGCACCTAGTGTTACAGGTATGAAAATGGTCTTTCTACTTTCATTTAGCATTTTTGTACCTCCTGAATTAAAAATCTTCAAAGATCTCTCAGGTAGGTCCTTCTGATCTTTTTGCTGATTCCCCGAGTAGATGTGACTTTAAGATTAGTATCCATGTAGCATATAGCTAATGATAGATAACCTCTTCTAAGAAAGCCTTTCTTCAAAAAAGTGTTATGCCACTTAAATTCCATGAAAGAAACCAAGGAAAAGTAATAGTTTAATAGATCCCTGTGTTTGCTCTTAGCATTAAAATTGGAATACTTTTTCAGTTATTTCAACATATATTTGTTAAAATATTTCCACATTACTTTAGAAGCTAGAATTTTTTAAATAAACAACATCTTATAGTGAGACCTTAGAAAAATGTGTTGTCAGAGCTGAAGATTTTAAGTCAGGAAAATGGAAAATGATCAGCAGATATGGAGGACTTAAAATTTGAACATATTATATAATCAGCTGGGTGGCGCACTGCTGGGTCTGGAGTCAGAAAAGCCTGAGTCCAAATCCAGCATAAGATATTTCCCAGCTGTGTGACCCTGGGCAAATCATTTAACTTTCTCTGCCTCGGTTTCCTCAGCTGTAAAATGGAAGTAATAGCAGCAGCTGCTGCTCCCAGGGTTGTTGTGAGAGTCAGATGAGATGATGTTTTTGTAAAGTGCTTAGCACGGTACCTGGCAGATGGTAAGCAATGCACACACGCATACACACACATATGTATACACGCACACAGTTATTCCCTTTCCTCTTCCTCCCTAGTCAGATTTAATAAATAGCTATAACTCTTCAAGGGGACTGGTAAGGGATTGTTACTATTTCTGTCCAAAATTTTCCTTTTTCCAGTTGAACCTTCTTATCTGTTGTGAAAGGGGGAGAAAGCAGATGAATATAGGAATGTTTCTCTTAATGCAGTCACTCAGTAAAGAAAGGAGTTAAATTTAAGCAGCTAGGTATTATAATGGATAGAGTGCTATAATTATAGTCAGAAAGATCTGAATTCAAGTTCTGCCTCAGACACTGTGTGACTGGGCATATCACTTAACCTCTCTCACCCTCAGTTTTGCCATCTGTAACAAGGAGATGATAATAGTACCTACCTCCCAGGGGTATTCTGAGGTGCCAATAAGATGCTATATGTAAAGTGTTTTGTAAATTAAACCTTAAAGCACTTTATACATTTTAGCAATACTGCTTTTAAAATAGCAGATGCCATCTGATGTTTTTATGCAGTCATAACATTTAATAAATGTTTAAAGAACTTACAAAATATCTACCTTTTTTAAAATAATGCTTTTAATTTAATAAATCCACAGTCATATTTGGCATGTCTTCCTTGTCAAGACAACTTTTTTTTTCCAATTTACTTTACTTTTCTGTATTGTTCATTAAGTGAAGTAGGCAGTATTATTGGATAAATTTATTGTATATATACATGTATATGTGTTCTTTTGTATGAATAAACACAGTGCAGTGTGAGGAAAGAATGCATGATGATACTGGCAACCACCTGTCATTGTTTTCTTTCTCTTCCATTCTAGAGTTGAACCATTTGGACAGGAGGGGTTTTATCATGGTCCCTGTGGTGATCTTAATTAAAGGCTATTTCACATTTCCTAATTTGTATTTCATAAGATAACTGACACTAGGTTTTTTAAAGACAGCCTTATGTGTCATAATGATATTAAAAGGATTTTAAATATGTGACTGTTAAACAAATTTGATTATGACCCATAGGATATTTCCTTAATGGTAATTGACATATGGAAAAATACTATGCAAAGGAATTTATGTGTTTGCTTCTTTTCAACTTGATTAATTAGGTGCATGTTAGCAGAAGTGGAACTGTTTGGTGATTTTCATGATAGTAAATTATGGTTGGTTGGGTAACTCAGCAAACTAATAAATTTAGCCATTGTTGTAGGCTGTAACAGTTTTCCTACACACAGTAGGCATCTTGTTGCTTATGACTGCAAACAGAAATTAAAATGACAGTATTCATAATAATGTTTAACTTGAGATCATTTATACTGCATTTACTTATTGTGATATTCCTGTCCTTCAGAGTGCCAGGCTTTGGCATATTAATGAAATGTCTTGATGGTTTTCAGTTAATCAGAACAAGTTTTTAGAATTTAAAAATTATGTATCATTCATATGTGTGTATGCAAGTTTTGTGTCTCTGATTTTATAGGTAAACTGTCAGACATTAAATCTACATGGTCCTCCGGCCCAGTTTCTCACACACAAGCCTCTCTGTCTCATGAACTGTGGAAGGTACCCAGAAACACTACTGCACCTACTAGACCTCCTCCAGGCTTAACAAACACCAAGCCCTCTTCTACCTGGGGTACCAGTCCACTTGGCTGGACCAGCTCTTACTCCTCTGGTATGCCATGATTCTTTGGTTGCAACAGTGGGAAGTGTGTTAGTGCTCATTTACTAATGTGGTTCTTAGAGTAGGATATTTCAGCATCCTTCAGGGGCATTGTAACCTTTTTCTGTCCTTTTCACCATGGTCTCTACAATGTATTTTTGTGAGGATTCTACAGTCTTCACCCTTGGACTCCAAATTAATTCAAAGGTTGCAGGTTCTAGTAAACCATTACAGAGTCTCAAGCTATATCTCAGGGGCCCCCAAAAGCCACCCTGAGATTTAGAAACCATGGGTCAGAAGGGACATTGGCATGATGACAGATACCTAGAGGTATCTAGCCTGAGTCACCCTTATCTCAGGATATAATTGTTATTAGCTTTATGCCAAGAATAGTCACAAAAAGGCCGACATAGAGTAATCAAGGAGTTGCACTTTCAATATTTTCATGTGGTATATTTACGGCATTCTACAAAGATCTCAATAAATACTACATGCCCAGCTTTACAGGACAACCTTTATGTGCAACAGAATGAAATAAAAATCATTTGTGTGCATAGGTAGAGAACAATTAGTTAAAAGGTTTAGGGCTTTTTTAAAAAATGTTATGTTTCTCTGGGGACTTGTAAAAAGACTTCTGTTTTTGAAAAAACCATTGTATTTTGTAGCATGGAATACTGACCTGTGTTGCCATAAATTACGGGTAAAGCTAGAAACCAGAATGAACATGTCCCATTGCCCTCCTTTCTAACAATGTTTTCCCCATCGGGGGGTGGGGGGTGGGGGTCATTGTACAGGTTCTGCCTGGAGCACTGACAATTCAGGAAGAACGAGCAGCTGGCTGGTCCTCCGTAACCTCACACCCCAGGTAGGCAGAATGCATGATGGTTAGCAGCACAGGAGCATCAGCGATTGTTCTGTTGCTACATAGGACTAGCCTACTATTCACCTTAGCCAATGAGAGTCCCTTCTTTAATATATGGGAACAAGTAGATCTGCTTATAATCTACTTGTAATCAATGTAGAGAGGCCAGTAATGCAATGTAGACTCTCCACATTGAGGCACTAAGGTGTAGACACATGTCAATACATGTTTCTTCCTGTGTCTTTAAAAATTCTTAAGAAAGAGAGAGGCTGCATGATATAGTGGATCAAGAACTGGTCTTACAGCCAGAATGACCTGATTTCAAGTCCTGCCTATGATTCATACTGGCTGTGTGACCCAGGGCAAGTCATTGCTCTAGCCAGTTCTCCCTTGTAAGTTGCAGAGAAGGTATTGACGTGCTCTGGTAGAGCAAGCTTCTTCAGCTAGAAGTTTCGTATACCAATGAAATCATAAGTCTTAAAACAATTATTTTTTAATTTTGGGTGTGGTGGCACAGGCCTGTAATCTCTGCTACTGGAGAGGCTGAAGCTGGTGAATTGCTTGAGCTTGGTAGTCCTGAGCTGCAGTGGGCTAACACGAATTGGGTGTCATCACTAATGCTAGCACCAATATGGTGAACTAAAGGAATAGGGGGCTGCCACGCTGCCTGACGAGGGGTGACCAGCCATCCCTGGTTGGAAATGGAGTAGGTCAGAGCTTCCATGTTGATCATCCTGAGCCCATGAATGCCTGCTTTACTTCTAGCCTGAGTGAGATAGGCCCAGTCTCAAAAAAAAAATTAAAAGTCAGTTTATCAATACTAACTAAATTATATATCGAATCCCCATTTAGTAATATTTTAGTCAAGTTAACTAATCTATTTAGAGTGAAGATTTTAGCTGAATTTGCTAATCAGATCTCTCTGGCATCATAGCACCATTCCCTAAACATGTGGCCAAACCACCTACTTTTCTCTTGTATTCATTGAGTAACATAGCATTATAGTGCCATTAGGTACTCTGAAGTAAAAATCTGGCATATAGCCTTTTGTAAACAAGTCTGATAAGAGAAAATAAATGTTGGGTTTTTTTCTCAATCTAGGTTTAAATCCCGTATCTGTCATTTGATACCTGACTTTGGACAAATCACTTAGCCTTCCCTAGGCTTCTGTTTTCCTGTCTGCAAATTGGGGGGTTAGACTTAGGATAATCTATAATGTCTAGATCAGGATCTATGATCCTATTCTCTTTCTGTGGTTAGTTTTAGTTAGTAAAATGTAGTTTGAAAATTCATCCATACAGAATATGTAAAATGAAACTGTCACTACAAAATTACATTAGCCACTTCAAAAGTACTTTTTAGGAAGGGTAATTGGGATTGTGATCCTGAATTTATTTGTTCTGATATATTCTGATTTCGTATAATTTTATCGAGTTTTTGCTTAACTGTTTTTCTTTACAAGAGAGGGCTCTTTTCCTCATCTTTGTTCCATATTTGTAAATGAAAATGTTCATGTTTGTTGATGTTGGTCAAGTTCTTAATAATGTGAAAAATTTTAAAGAAAATAAGGGCAGGTTCAGTGGTGGATGGGAGATTACTTGCAGAAATGACTGTGATATAAAATAAGTAATTATTTACAGAAAAAAAATGACAGACAATAACCAAAAAAATCCCTGATCTGTTTTCCTCAATTAGATTGATGGTTCTACACTGAGGACTTTGTGTCTGCAACATGGTCCTCTAATTACATTCCACCTGAACCTGACTCAAGGAAATGCTGTGGTCCGATATAGTTCCAAGGAAGAAGCTGCCAAAGCTCAAAAGTCTCTGCATATGTATGGTTCTTCTCTAATTTCTTTGTGGGTGTGGAACAGTATTACATTTCTTTTTTTTTTCCAATATCAAGTGTAGTCTGTGCAACATTGATTTTTTTTTCTTCTAGTTTTAAATTGCTATTCTTCCTATTTGGGCATGGTTTGGCATTCATTTGAGAAAAGTTTCCTAAAGAAAGAATCTTTCTTTCCCATTCATAAAATTAAAATATATCCTTTCCCATCTGTAATTGAAATATTCTAACAGCTTTTGCCTATGGTACTTTTAACAGTACAACTTTTGCATCATTAAGAAATGTATGGACTTTCTTAAAGATAAATACTGAAGTGACCCTTTGTTCAGTGTCATTAATTAGATCTGGATTTTTGAGTTGAGGTTAGAAAATATCTTGGTCTTGAATGTCAGAAGTATAACATATAAATTATACCTTTAATAAATAGTCCCTTGGGGCATCTAGGTGGCACAGTAAATAGAGCATCAGTCCTGGAGTCAGGAGGACCTGAGTTCAAATCCAGCCTCAGATACTTGACACTTAACCATATGACCTTGGGCAAGTCACTTAACTCCAATTACCTTGCCTTCCCCCCTCCAAAAAATGAAAATAAACAAATAGTCCCTTACTCTTGTGGATTGAAAAAGTTCATGTGCTTATTAAAGAAGGAAATTTACTAAGAGAAAGGGTATAGCTGATGTATAAGATGTATAAAGATGTATAAATAATAGCATGTATAAATAATTACCATAATCCTTTGTCTGCTGTTTTCCCAGGAAAGAAAAATGGTCCCAAGGGCATATATTTTTACATGTAGTTGTTAAGTGGAAGGTAACATGATTTAAGTAGAGAAAGCATTAAATACCCACTTGCAGAGAGGAAGCCAGTTTTAGTCTTAGCTCTACTATAAATTAGCTGTGTGATCTTGGACAAGCCACTTTTCCTTTCTGTTCCTCAGTTTCTTCATCTGTAAAAGGGAGTTAGACTAAATTTTTTTTTCTAGCTCTAAAAATCTGTAATTCCATGGCTGCTTAATTGAAAATCAAAATATGCCTTGAGAAATGGGGTGGTTGTCTTATTCCTTTATCCCATGATTCTTATTTGTTCTAGGTGTGTCCTAGGAAACACTACCATACTGGCTGAGTTTGCTGGTGAAGAGGAAGTAAACCGTTTCTTAGCACAAGGCCAACCACTGCCACCCACCTCCAGTTGGCAGTCCAACACTGGAACCAATCAGACTCGTATGGGCTCCACAAGCAGTTCTCATGGATTGGTGCGAAATGATGCAGGCCACTGGAACACCCCATGCCTGGGAAGCAAAGGAAGCAGTGATCTGCTCTGGGGTGGAGTTCCTCAATACTCCAGCAGCCTTTGGGGCCCTCCAAGCACCGATGATGGCAGAGTTATTGGAAGCCCTACACCTTTAAATACTCTGCTTCCTGGTGACCTTCTCAGTGGGGAGAGTATCTAGGAAAACAGATCAATGAAATGGAAATAACAATCATCAGCACTAAAGGAAAAAAGGATAACCCTTTCCAGTCCAGGGCTTCACAAAGAATCCAGCTTTAATAGATCAGACTGGCAGCCCTTTTTTAGTACCTCTGTCCAATACTGACTATGAAACTCTGCCAAAGTCCTTGTGAACTGTTATGAAAACAGTATGGGCTTCTTTTGGTCAGTTTCACATGCTAATGACAGGTTGTTTTTTCCATGGCTTTTTGTTTTATGTTGTCTTACGTTTATATGGTATGTTTTGTGTTTTGTATTTTGTATTTTTTTTTAAGTATAAAAGCTGCTTAGAATAGTTCTATCATGAAGGGCACTTTTCAGATTGTGGGCTGGAAAGGGTTATTTTATCAAAGTGGGGAGGGGGTGGGAGGGAGAAGTGAAAGCCTATTTAAAATGAGCCTGTGACTTTTATGCACATTACCAGAGGCGGACCCAGTCATCAGAAAGACATAAGCAAGGTTATATCATTGGTACAGTAAAGTCATGTATCTGAATGGTGACTCATGACTGTAAAGTACAGGTTAAAGGGGGGGGAAGGGGGGAAGTTTCCTGTTCTCTGCTCCCAGGGATCCGCCTATGCACATTTCCCTTGTTTGGTTACTTTTCCATGTCATTTTTTTTAAACCCCCAAAATATAAAAAGTTTAAAAAAAAAAACATATCAAACATGCAAATACTTGAATCCAGCAGGCCAATAATGAAATGTGAACACTTTCTAAGTCTAATTTTACACTTCCAGGTTGACATCAATATACAGAAACAGGCTCTAGGAAAAAATTTCTAACTTCATATACTATTGTGTGTGTCAAAACAGAAGTATGTGTGTGTGCGTGTGTGTGTGCACTCGTGTGTGTGCACATGGGGTGCGTGTGTGTTTGTGTGTGGTGTGCACATATGTGTGTATGTGAGAAATTGTGTGAATGATTTAACAATGTAGGGTTTTTCCCTTTTACTCAGTATATGCTTTTTTTTCCTCATTGGTCAAACATTTAATTGTTAGCTTCTAACTTTGCACTGAGTGTCAGCAACCCTTCCCGTAGCTAATCCTATATGTCTGAAAAAATTAATAGGATGGGTCAGCGACAATTCACGTGTAAATGTTTACTCAAGGACTCTGTTGTTGCGTTTAAATTACATTGTGTATCTCTGGAGAATAATATGTATACCTACCTTTAGCAGCTTTTTATTGTGGACTAATGCAAGAAAATTGTTACCGGAGTATTGCACCATTTTTCCATTCGGGATATAAAGATTAAAAAAGACTTTTTGAACTGTGGCCATAGATACTTGTAAAGAGCGGATGGTTCCCTGCAAGCTGGAGCAGAAACAAGCACTTGGGACGTAGTTTAGACTGCTTTTGGAGGAGCCCGTCGCTGGGCTCCCACCTGTTTACAGACCTTTTTTCTCCTTCAAACTTTAAAATAAAATTTTAAAAGGAATAAAAAAAAAAGACTTCCATCGCTAAAGAAACCTATTTTCAGAATGAAGATATGCTACTTCAGAGCTCTGGGATTGAACAGTGTTGTTATATTATCCTTTCTTTGGCCATTGTTGTGTACTTTTTGTTATTTTTTTTCTTCCTCTTCGTCAAAGTGGCGAAAACTTTGTGGTCACTATCTTGCACATGGTGGAAGAGGTCTCAGGAAAGCCGGGTTTCCCGAGGAGCAACTCCACACCATTTCATGTATTTTTAAACCCAACTCCTAGCACTGAAGATATTATAAAAAAAAACAACAACAACAAAAAAGAGACACAAAAAAATACCTAATCTAATGTGTAGCAGTTACATATTTACCAAATAATGGACTCAAAAGAAATAGATGTTTGAAGAGTGCTTTATATATTTAAAAAAAATTGCTTTATGTTTTAAAAATGATCAATGTTTTGATTGTTTTGAAAGGAAGACAGACAATGGAATAGCATACTTTTAAGTATGTTTTTAAAAATATATATGAACATTGTGCTCCCTGCCTGCTTGGATCAGGAAACTTGTGCATTACATTTTTTAATTAGCTTTTTAATGGTTTTATCAAAAAAAAAAAAAGAGGGTCCTGAAAGTTGGCAAATCAACAAAAGCTGGTTTTATAGAGGATCATGAACTATGCACAAACTGGGTTCAATACTTTTTTCCTCAAGTTTTAGTAGTGTATTTAGCTAAATAAACTTCCTCAGAGTAATTGCATCTCATTGCCATTACATACATTATATATATTTGATCTATGTAACTGAATATGTATATCAAATATATGTGTGTGTGCTTATATACGTACAATTTTCCATGCTGAAGTCTAGCATTGAGTTGTAGAAAAACAACTGATATTTTAAAATTGGGGATGGAAGTAAAAAAATCTGTGTTTAATTTTTGTCTTTTATTTTGCATTAAAGATGTCTGTAACTCTGAGATTTAAAAAAAAAAGTTTGTGGCTTTTAATGTTTTTTCCTCATAGAATGTGATTGTTGAAGAACATGCACCGAAAGTTGCTTTCAAAAGTACGAAGCTTCGTTGATACTTAATAAATTGCAATTTTTTTCTTGGCTGTTCAAATAAATGTGACTTTTTTTTAAAAGCAGAGAGTATAAAAAATATTTGTCACTTCATGTGTTGAAGTTAGTAAAAGATCAGTTTGTAGAAATTTCCATCCCTTTTTGTCACTTCCTTTCTATGAGGTTAAATATAGTTGCTAAGTGTGGTGATTTCCATTGTTTGTTGTCTAATTTATAGAATGATATTATTTTGCACTTAAGTTAAAAAAAATACATCAGTAGGGGTGGCTAGATGGCACACTGAATAGAGCACTGGCCCTGGAGTCAGGAGGACCTGAGTTCAAATCCAGCCTCAGACACTTAACACCAAAAAAAACACACACACCAAAAAAAACAAAAAACAAAAAAACCACCCTAGATGTGTGACCTTGGACAAGTCACTTAACCCCAACTGCCCTCCAAAAAGCAAAAAAAAATTTTTTTAATTAAAAAAAAACAATAGTTACTAATGGAAGTAACAGTACAATATTTCACCCATAAAAATCTGGCATTTGTACTTTCTCATATAAATCTGTTGTAGTCAACAAGCCAGTGATATTTATTGCACAGTATCTAAGAACAGTGTCAGGTGTCTACTTAGAACTACTGTTCTAAGTAGCAGAGTTATTGGAAGCCCTACCAACAGTAGAACTGTTGTTCTAAGTAGTAGCCAACCATTGGCTTATTTTCACTAATGACCAAAAGACTTCTGTCAGGGAGATCAACCTGATTGACTTAGGAGTTAACCTGAATAAAATTTGATTATGACATTTTTTTACCCCTTTGTTTTTTTCAGACTGGACATAAAATAACTACCTTGATTTTTACAAAATCTCAGAGTTGGAAAGGACTTCAGAAGCCGTCAAATGCACCCTGGACCTGAGAAATCCCCACCTAAGAAATGACTGCCAATGGTGAAAGTTAGAAAATGCTCATTTATGTTAGATAGCTTCAGACGGAGAACAGGAAAGAGTATATTTTGGTAGGGGAAAAAATTGGGCTAACCTCTGAGAATGAAGTTAATAAAAAGGGAAAGACATTTTAACGATTTTTAGGTTGTGAAATCATACGGTCCTAGAAATACCAAGTTCCCTAGGAACATGTTGATAATAATAGCTGGTGCATTTTTGTGGCCCTAGCTACAAAGCACTTTCACATGCATTCTCTGATCATTCTACTCTCCACAGTTTGGCTCCAACCTGCCTTTCCAGCCTTAACTCTCACATAATTGCTTCTGATGAACTCTGCATTCCAGCCAAACCGGACTGATGTCATGTAGTCCCTCTCCATCTCACTGTCTTTGTTCATGCTGTTCCTAATGCTTAGAATAGAATCACCACATATTCCCTCTAGACCCAACTCAAATGACATCTTTATGAAGTCTTCCTTAATTACACCATCTTAAGATATACTCTTGACTTTCAGATTTGTCCTAAAACATTGACCTTAGCGCATTCTTCCTTATAGTTATTTCTGTACATGCTTCATCCTTCATTGCAAATTACTGAGGTCAATTCTAATGCATAGTACTCCACAAAATCAGAGAATGGACTTCAAAAGCTATCTAATCCGACCGATGCTCGAACAAGAATTACCTGTACAATAATTCCAAACCTCCAGGGAGGGGAGACTCAGCACTAAGCCAAGGCAGCCAGTTCTGTTTGGGGATAACTCTAATACTTAAAATTTTTCTTTAAATTGAGCCTAAATCTTACTCCACAACTTCTACCATTCGGTTCTAGTTCTTCCCATCTAAATCCAAGCAAAACAAGTCTAATCCTTACTCAATTTAGCCCTTCAAATGTTTGAAAAGTTCTCTATGCATTCTCAATTCTTTGAACCAGTTCTTAAATAGATAGTCTCATGACTATCCTCTAATATGGTATATTGAGAACTAAATATAGTGGTATAGTCTAACCAAGTCACTATCAGATTTTCAGTTAGAAGGGAATTCTGGTCATCTAGTCATTGGTTCATACATGAAAATGAGCCCTCTTTAAAATATACCAAACAAGTGGTCATCTGACCTTTGCTTAAAATAAATCTTCCAGTGAAGGAAAACCCACTACGCTTGAGGCAATCTATTCCCCTCTGAAATATTTCTCATTCTAAAGAAGTATTTGTGTCTCTCAAACATAGGTTTAAATTTGTTTCTTTGCGACATTTGGACCAAATCAAACAAACCTAACCTTTCCCACACAACAGCTTGTTGAGTACTTGAAGGTAGCTATTGTGTCACTTCTGTCTGCTGTGGGCTAAACACCTTCAGTTCCTTCACCCAACCATCTGTGTCATCATCCTCTGATCCCTTTCATCAAATGTGGTGCCCAGTCTTAATCACATTACTCCAAATGTAACTTCTAGAGCAGAGTAGATGACTATGATTTCCTTAATACTTTGATGTTGTCCCTTTCTCCCCATAGCCTGATGTCATGCTAGGTTTCTTGACTGCCATTTTGTGCTCATGTTGAGACTGTTCACTTTGAGCCTGCTTTTGCAATCCACTTAAAACTTTTTTTTCCTCGGATGAATTCTGCTAACTCATCATTTGTATTTGTAAAGTTGGAGTTTTTTTAAGCCAAATGTAAAACCTTAGCTACATTTCTCCCTATTAAATTTCATCTTAATTGATTTAGTCCAGAACCACAGTCTTTTTTTCTTGCAGAAGCACTTATCTCCTAAATACTCTGACTGTTAAGTTACTCTAACAGACTTTTTCTTTAGATATATTTCAAAAAGATGAAATGTGACCACCTTGGAAAGAATTTCTCAAATGGTCCTAAATGTCTGAATTAAATGACAGTCTTCTTCAAACATTCCTCTCTCATTTTCTTCTTTTTTCTCAAGGAAGAACTAGGGAATAGTTGGAGATAGCTAGTTGAGTAAGACCCTGCCTTCAAGTAACTTATATTCTAATAGGGGAAGGAAACACATAAAGGGGATCTGCAGAGTGGGTAGGGAATAAATGGGAGACTAGATTCAGGTATCATAAAATAAAACCTAACATTCAGAGTCTAAGATAGTTCAAGGAGAAAGTCCCTAGAGGAGGGGGGAAGGGGATAAGAAGGAGGATGTAAGTGATGGCCAGAGTATAGAAAGCATCCTGTGAATGGTGGCAGGTAAGTGAAATGGAGGTCTGCATCCAGTGGGTTAAAAAGCTGGACAATCAGCACCCAGGGTGGTATCATGAACAAGTCCAAAGCGGGTAGGGAAGAGATGGAGATGATGCCTTAAATGAAAAAGGCATAGTCCAAAGATGACTGGAAAGGGCTTAAAACAAAAACAGATTTGCGCTTGATCTAATGAAAAACTTTCCAATGATCAGAGTCATCTCAAAGTGTTATTGGCTGCCCCAGGCTTTATTATTATTCCCCCTCATTAGAGGTGCTCAAAGGAAGACTGCATGACTACTTGTCAGAAATGTTATAGAAAGAATTCTTGGTCAAGTACTAAGTGATCTTGGTGGCTTCTGAGGTTCCTTTCAACCCAGATTCTATGAAAACCAAGGTACTTACTTTATGTCCAGTCAGAAATAAAAGCAAGAGAAAAGGTGTTGTTCTAATCAAATTTTATTCAGGCTTAATCACTCTTAGAGTAAGTGGGCTTTTTACCCCACTGTAACCAGCTACCCATAAATAATAAGGAACCAATGTAGTTTCCCTCTACTTGATATCCCAACATTCACACAATTCTCTTCATGTTAAAAAACATTTACTCTCCAGAAGCAGACATTTTACACTTCCAAAAGGCACTAGAATATTCCCTAGCAGCCCACTTGCTGCCGATGGACAGACTTTCATTATTTCCCTGTTCTCCGGTTTCCTTATGGAAACCTGTGGTCTCAAGGGCAGAGCCTTTTGGCTGCCATTGAAGCCAGGGAAGAAAGGAAGGAGAGGAGTAGAAAACAGAAGTTGAAGCCCAGAGAATTTTTTGTTAAGGCATATCTAACCAGAATTGGAACTCGGAGTACTAGTGAAGAGGGGGAAACAAAAGAAATGGACCATAGAAGGTCAAAGAAATACAGGCAGCATTTGGGAGAGGGGAGGAGTATCTCATGGAAAATAAAATATGGGTATAACTGTTGTAAGGTTATAAATAAGGTTTGCCAATAGGAAATATGAATTGGAGAGCATGATGGAGAAAGCCACTGTAAACAATGCCACTACCCTTAGTTCCTAGAACAGGATCCTAGACACAGTAGATACTCAGAAGCTTAATAAAAATAGCTAACCCCTTTTGGGGAGGGGGGGTAAAATAGGCTGCTTATCTGAGCAAAACTACACCTATGATTCAGATATGAGCTGAAATATCTGTTAAGGAAGAATGACACATCTGCCATAGAGTAAATACTGTTCTCAAATAAGTTGTCAGGGTTGTGATTATGTCTCTGTTGAATTAACTTCTATACTAACTTATAATTTGACCATATTAATTATATGGTCAAAAAAAGTATCTAAACAACTAACATAAAAAGGGAATCTAGAATCACAATCTCAAGAGTTGGAAGGGGCCTTAGAGGCCATTGAACCCTTCCTTGGCTCAGAAAATGGGGATATCTGTTTGCACCTTCAACCTAGGTACTCCCTAGTTCTGTCTTCTGGGATAGAACTGAACGAATGGAATCTGTACGAAATGATACTTGTAAGATGTGTATCACATCCCCCCACACTGGTGAAAACCAGTCCTTGGGCGGCGTCATTTCAAGGCTTTTCATTGTCTTAGCTGCCCTCCTTTGGATATTTTCACCATTCTCCTCACATAAGTGACAATAAAATCTACTAATTCCCTTTCCCAGAAAAGCTAATGAAAATACAAGTACAGGGGAGAAAAACAAGCAAGTAGCTAAAAGAAATTTGACAGAAGTTGAATGAAGTAGTAGAAAGAATGAGTAGACAAAAGGCAGAATGGTAGACTGAGAAGAAAGTAGAAAGACCTTGTAGCATGGTCATGGATTAGGGAGGGGGAAAGGGAAAGAAATGGAATTGGATATATCAATGCAATATGATTAGTGGTTGAAATAACTCTTAACAAGTTAAAGAATAGTATGGAGGAGCAAGAACTAGAGCACTAATGGACCGAATGCCGATGCTAAATGGCAGAAACAGAACCTGAGTGAAAATGTTTTGTGGGAACAACAACATCAACAGATGCTGCTGCTTGGATGTTTGGAAAGACTAAAAGGGGGATGAGGTATGGCTCACAGATGGGCAATAGCTATTAAAGTGAATAAAGCTAGAGATTTCAAATTCAAATAAGTTAAAACTCAATCCTTGTCAGTCCACAAATGCTTTAAAGTTTGCAAAACCCTTTACAAATATTATTTTCATTTTAGCCTGCGTAGTGCCAATGCAATATGTACAGCACCCACAATCATGATAAAGATTGTGACTTTAAGTATCACGTGACTTTCGATCACAAAATATACCAAACTGTCCAGATAGAAGACAGAACTGAAGCATTTATTTAGACACCGGAAAACCAAACCCCAAAACCAGTAAGCTGATTCCATCATAATACCAAAGATATTCAAAATCTACAATAGATTTCTAATTGGTCTCCTTCCTTACAGTCTCTCCCCAGCTGAATCTATGCTTCACTCAGCTGCCAAAATGACTCCTAAAACAAAGATCTGACCCTGTCAGCCCCCTTTAACTCCACTGGCTCCTTAATTATCTACAGGATCAAACATAACCCATTTGACATTTAAAGCCTTTCACAATTAAGCCCTTTCCTAACTTTTCAGTCTTTTTATACTTTACTCCCATGTACATATTCTATGATCCAACCTATTTGCTATTCCTCATACATGGCCCTCTGTCTCAGTTCTATGCCTTTGCACTGGCTGTCCTAAATGCCTGGAATCCTCTCCCTCCTTACCTGTACTACCTAGCTCTCCTGGCTTCCTTCAAAACTCAATTTAAGGGGAAGATAGCAGAGTAGGTCAGAAAATTCTAAGCTCTCCAGATCTCCTCTACATAAGATAAAATAACACCTCTGTGGGAACAAAATAAGTGGGTTGGTGGTACTCCTGGGGCAATCAGAGAAGATCCCAGGTTGGTCTCTAAGAAGTGTAAACACCTCCAGGCTAATCCCACTGAAACAAAGCAGTGAACCCTAGGGCTAGCTGGGTTTGGAGGTAACCTTGGCCCCAGCCACAGGAATTTTCACCTCCCCAATAGTCTGCTTCCAATTGGAGAGTTGCTCAGTCTGAGCAGGGGAAGATTAAGGGAGCCTCTGCTGATAAGGAACACCAGGCCCAATTGTGCTACTGAAACAGCCACGGGAAAGAATGAACCAGCACAGACCCAATGAGTGTAGAAGCAGTGGGGTAGGATGCTGCTGGCTGTGGGCACTTACAGAAGGGTGGAGTTCTTGGTTTCATTCCAGGCCTGGGGGAAGAACTGAAGGAGGATCTAAAGACAGAGACACCACCCTACATACCCCAGGGTTAGAAGTGATTACAATAAAGAAGCTGCTGTAAATTTTTCTTTTTAATGAGCAAGCAAAAGAGAAAGAACCCAACCTTAGAAAGTTTTTATGGGAAAAGAGAAGACAGGGTTCATCTTCAGAGGAGGAAATTGAAGGAAAAAAAGCCTCTCCTACCCCAAAGAGTAATGTCAAATGGTTACCTGCCCAAAAAGACTTCATAGAACTTTTAAAAACTAAAAATCAAATGAAAAAGATCGAGGAAAAATTTAAAAACAAAATAAGAACAATCCAAGAAAAATAAGAAGACTATGCTTTTACTCCTCCATCTTGGCTCCACCCCAAAACAAGAAGATTATGAAAAGAAAGTCAACCAACTAGAAAAGGAAGTCCAGAACCTCAAGGAAGAAAACGATTCTTTGAAAGTTAGACTTGGGCAAGAAATGACAAAATGAACTATAAAGAATGAAAAAATAGATGAGAAAGTGAAACATCTCATAAGAAAAATGACTGATCTGGAGAACAGATCAAGAAGAAGAAACATAAGAATAATCAGACTACCTGAAATCTATGATCAAAAAAAGAATCTTGATACAATAATACAAGAAATAATTAAATAAAATTGTCCCGAAGTGTTAAAATAAGAGGGGAAAGTAGAAATAGAAAAAATCCAGTGATCACCACCTGAAAGAGATGCTACAAGGAAAACCTAAAGAATATCATAAATAGATTCTGAAACCCCCAACTCAAGGAGAAAATATTATGAGCAACAAGAAAAAAAAATTCAAATGTGGTGGAGCCATATTAAAATCACACAATATCTAGCAGCAGCTACACTAAAAGATCACAAGTCTTGGAACACTATATATCAAAGAGCAAAAGAACTGGGATTTCAGCTGAAAATATCATACCCAGCAAAGTTAAACACAATCCTGAATAAAAAACAAAAAAGGATATTCAATGGATGGCCAGACTTTCAGGATTTTGCTTCAAAAAGACCTGAAATCAATAGAAAATTTCACATACAAGACCCAAGAGCAATATAATATAAACATCAAAGACTACTTAAAAGGAACTCAATAAGGACAGATTGTTTACTTTTTATCCAAGGAAATGTAAATTGTATGTCTAAGATTGTTATTAGTAATAGTTTGAAAGAAAGATTGAGGTAGAACTGAGTATGATGTGATAATAAAAAGTAAACCATCTAGGAAATGGCAAAAAAAAAAAAGAGCAATTATCTTACACAAATGAGGTGCAAGAGGAAGAACTGACACAAAGGAATTAGATGGGGGAGGAGAGTTGGTAGTTCTGGAACCCTCCCCTCATCAGAAATGGGTTAAAGGGGCAGCTAGGTGGTGCTATGAATAGAGCACCAGCCCTGGAGTCAGGAGGACCTGAGTTCAAGTCCAGCCTCAGACACTTAACACAAAAAACTAGCCATGTGACCTTGGGCAAGTCACTTAACCCCAATTGCCCTGCCTTCCCTCAAAAAAAAATGGGTTAAAGAAGGAACTATATATATAAATATAGATATATAGATATAGATAGATATAGATACATATAGAAGAGCATTAAAGTCTTCTAAATTCAAAAAGAAATGAAAGGGGATAGAGAGAGAGGAAAGGATAAGAGAGGGATTTTAGGGGGGAGGAAAGGGTATGGGAAGAATGGGGGTGGGGCAGATTAAGTAACAGAAGGACTAGACAGCAGAGGAGTCAGGAGGGATAGAAATAAGAGATACAGACAAACATAATATAAAGATCAGGAGTAGAATTTATTAGCTAAAAAAAGCAGGACTGGTCATGATCTCAGGCAAATAGATTTAATCAGAAGAGAAAAACAGGGAAACTACACTATGTATCAGTTATATGAATATTGTTTTAGACTATTTAAAATAGTATAAGGGTGGAATATTACTGTGGTGTAGGGAATGATGAATTGGTGAATTTAGAAAAATATGGAAAGTCTTGGATTTATGAAGAAAGATGTTATTTGCCTCAAAGAAACAGAGGACAAACAAGTATAGAATGGTGCTACATAGATACATATGAATGTATATGTCTGTATACAAGTATGATTATAGATATTTAAGTATATATGTATGCATACATGTTTGTGTGTATGTATCATGTGTATGTATGTGTGTATGTATGTGTGTATACATATATATGTATACACACACACACACACACACACACTTAATTGTAGCCTTCTTGGGGAAGGGGTGGAGAAAGTAAAAAGTGCACAGCAGAGAACAAAAAACCCACAAGGAAGCAAAGAAAAGATGGACTTCTCTAAACACAATGTGTACTATTTATTATAGACATTTTCTTGAAATTTATTGCTTTATATTTTAAACCCTCTCTTGTGTTCTGCTGTGCACATGACAATCCTTTTTTTCTTTTCTTATTTTGTATTTAGGTTTAAAAGATGTTTCTTTTTATTTTATTTTTGTATTTAAGCTCAAAATAAACAAAAACGATAAAACCACAATTTAAATCCTACCTTCTTGTAGGAGACTTCGTCAGTCCCCTCAGCTGCTAGTGCCTTTCCTCTGAGATTACCTTCCACCTACTCTGCATTTATCTTGTATGAACATAATTAATTACATGTGTTCTCCACTTTTAAAGCATGAGCTCCTTAAGACCAAGAGTGTTTTTGCCTTTCTTCATATCCCTAGCACTTAGCGCAATGCTTGACACATAATAAATGCTTAATAAATTCTCTTTGACTAAATTTTAAAAGTCAGTCCTCTCAT
The DNA here is from genome assembly GCA_028627135.1 of Pseudochirops cupreus. Taxonomy (NCBI): domain Eukaryota; kingdom Metazoa; phylum Chordata; class Mammalia; order Diprotodontia; family Pseudocheiridae; genus Pseudochirops; species Pseudochirops cupreus. The sequence goes on along the minus strand of CM053584.1, from coordinate 178,804,701 downwards.
AATGTATTGTTGAAAGTTATGTTGACTCAGTTACCCACTGTTTCCAGCTCTGCTTATCAAACTGTGCTGGGATAGACTCTGGTGGGGAAAGAGATAAAAGATCTGCAGTTTTTGCATTACCTGATCTTTGTCACATAACCCTACCTGCAAACTATCAGCTGCTTGCTATCTTGAGGAGGAACTGGGATTCAAGGGCATTACCTCTTTTGCTGATGTTGGCCTATCCGGATTATCTTAAATATATATAAAAGCTATCCTCACCTTGAAGCCATTGCTGATCTTCAGTGATCAGCCTGCCAATGTGTTGTCACCTTGAGATACTTATAATAAAATCCTTTTAATTCTTTTTGTCTTGAGTTTTGTCTGGTTAATCAGGGTGAAAGCCCAAATGAAGAATTTTTCTTTCAACAGTATATTCTCCTAAAAGGCCTTTCCACAAGCTTCAAGAATGGTCTATTAAGTCAAAATTTATTGCTTGTCGTATCCTGATAAAATTCTGAATAGGCTAGATTTTATTCCAGTCAGTGCCAATACTTCAGTTAGAATTCAGGGATCTGGACATACCACAGCTATGGTATTCAGTTCTGACTCTAGCCTTGGGAAGTTAGATTTCTTGGTCATCTCAGACTACTTTAATAAGAGAGAGATAGAAAGAGAGACAGAGAGAGAGAAAGAGAGAGAGAGTGAGAGAGAGAGAAGGAACGAAGGAAGGAGGAAATAGACGGATAAAATCAAAAGTTTAAAATACATAGATGGGTCCTATCTCCCTATAGAATGACCTTTGGGGACAGACTCTGAGCTCTGCTACTGTTTTGACAAGTTAGGGCTGATCTGGTTTCAGGCTCCTAGGTACCATGGCTTCCTCCCACAAATGTACTCACTCAAAATATTGGATAACTTCAAACCAATTTACCAGAAGTTCTTCTGCCTTTCCTGATGTGGTTTCTCTCTCAGACCTCAAGCTTCAGATCTATTTACCCAAACTCACACTGACTGGCATGACCCCTTTAATCACATCTATAAACTTTATTTAGGATGTGCATAGTGTGTGTGTGTGTGTGTGTGTGTGTGTGTGTGTGTGTGTGTGTGTGTGTGTGTGTGTGTGTGATTATGAACTACAGGAAGGAGCTTACTTTCTTTTCTCTTTGGTTCTCATTACCACTGCCCTTTCTGGGGCCCTTTTCAAATATTTCCTAGAGTGTATATGGGAGAACAATCTTCCATATGGGGTGTGTGTGTGTTTAGGTACACAGATTTTTTTCATACTTTCTGGTTATTCATTGTAATTTTTACAGGTGGTTATTTCAAAAAAACCCTATTTAGTTCTATTGCCAATTTTATTTCTCCCTTTTTTTTGGATATTGTCCCCAGTCCTCACATAGAGAAGTCAGGAAGACATGAGTTCAAATCCCACTCAGACACTCATAGCTATATGGTCCTGATCATATCACTTAACTTGTCTCTACCTCAGGTTTCTCATTTGTAAAACAGGGATACCCACCTCCCAGAGCTGTGGCGAGGATCAAAAGAGATCATATTTGAAATGTACTTAGCAAACTATAAAACACTACATAAATACTAGCTATTATTATTAACAAAAACATTATTATGCAAAACGTTTAATTGATTTGCTCTGTTGACACAGCATCAGGAATATTTTGATTCACCACCCACCACTGGAGTGGTTAGTATTAAACTTTGGTACGTAATTGTATTTCATGCGCTTGAGTTATCTTCTGTTACATTAATATCACTTTGCTTGGTTACTTATTGGCTATGTGCTGTGTATTAATTGCATATAGATTTGTTCATCATGCTATTGTGATTGACGTGACTGGTTTTGCTAAATTTCTTAAACATGAAGACATTTCTTTAAAAGATGGGTACTAAATGGGTTGGAAAGTATTGTATTTTTCTTGGTGTCAAAGTGCATAGAGGTCTTCTGATGTGAGAAGTGGACAGAGGCTAAATCTGATGATATTATGAAAATGTTGAAAGGAAATATAAAATGTGGCTGATTGCACAATAATGTTTAGTAAAATCAAAGGGGAGATTGCTCAGGAAGCACTCTGTGAATTACCAGATCCAAACAATCACTCAAAACGTTCCCAAGGTACAGACAGTAGGAGACAGCACCTAGAAACTAATCTGAAGAAGAGCTTCTTTAAAAAGGAGACAATTTCATGAGAAGTTTGCCTACAGAGAAGTTAAGAACTGTGCCTAAGTCTGAGAAGGGCACTTTCTCTTTTTAAGACACTCACCTCTGGCCAAGGTCAGACCTCTTTGATCAGAGAGATACTAGAGACCTAAGCCAAGGATCTTCATAGGACAGAAACTGTGCTATTCAGGAGAATAACACTTGTTTGGATTTGCAGGATATTAGACCTTGCACTGACAAACACCAGAGTCAGAAGGGAGGAGTAGACTGACAGAGAACCTTACAGAAGGCTCTTAGAACATAAAAGACCTCTTAGGCAAGTAAAGGTCTCCCATAAAAAGTAGGGAAAAAAAGCAATAAGAACTCAATAACTCCAAGTTACAATAAGAAACATCAAAATTATGTCCAAAGGGTTATAAAAATGTGCATACCCTTTAACCCAGCAATACCACTTCTAGCGCTGTATCCTAAAGAGGTCACACAAGCCAGAGGAGGACCTGTGTGTACAAAAATATTTATAGAAGCTCTTTTTGTGGTGGCAAAGAATTGGAAATCAAGGGGATGCCCATCAATTGGGGAATGGCTAAACAAGTTGTGGCATATTAATGTAATGAAATACTATTGTGCTATAAGAAATGGGAAGGAGATGGACTTCATAATTACCTGGAGAGACTTATATAAGGGGATGCTGAGTGAGGAGAGAAGAACCAGGAGAACTTTATACACAATTACAGACACATCATATCTGTGATGACTAACTTTGATAGACTGGGCTCCTCTCATCAACGCAAGGTTTTAACACAACTCCAAAATACTCATGATGGAGAGGGCTATCCACATCCAGAGAAAGAACTAAAATCTGAATGTAGATTGAAGGAAACTACTTGCTCTCTCTCATTTTTGTTTTGTTTTGCTCTGTTCCTTCTTTCTCATTATTTATTCCATTGGTTATAATTCTTCTTTACAACTTTGACTAATGTTTAATGTAAAGGTATTTATAGAACCTATATCAGATGGCATGCCGCCATGGGGGGGGTGGAGGGGAGAGAGAGGGGGAGAAAATTTGGAACTCAAGGGAATATGGAACTGAATGTTGTAAACTCAAAGTAAATAAATAAATTTAATGTGGAAAAAAAAAGAATGTGATTGGAAAGAACAAAGGGAAAAAAAGAAATATCGGAACAAATTCAAAAGATTTTTTTAAAGTTTGATTTTTACCCAATTAAAAATTTAGAAACCATATTTTTAAATAACCAAGATGAAAACTGTCCAGAGGTAACATAACCAGTGGGCAAAGTGAAAATAGATAGAATCCATCAAACACTTTACGAAGGAAACCCCAAACTGAAAATATCCAGGAATATTGTGGACAAAATATGAAGTTTCCAAGTCAAAGGGAAGAAATATTACAAGCAGGCAAAAAGAAAGAATTCATATGCCAAAGAACCATATTCCACATTACATAAATATATGCTACAGCTACTCTAAAGGAAAGAAAACCTTGAAATATGATTGAATAGCCAGAGGAAACCATGGTCCAACTCTGCTAGAATTGTCTCCCATTATACAAGTCTGGTATGCTCAAGGTTTAAACTACACTCAGTTTTGGTTAGGACTGCTGAAACTCTCTAGCAAGCTTTACTGATATGGCACAGTTACAAATTCCTCATCCTGACTAGCTCTTCCCTATTCAATTTTTAGAAACACCCCCATTTTCAAAGGAAAAAAAAATCTAAGCTATCATCAGTCATATGAAGAAATACTCCAAAACACTAAAAAAAAAAAAAAATAGGGAATTGTAGATTAAAGTGATTCTGAGGTTTTATGTCAAACCCATTTGACTGGCAAAGATGACAAAAACGGAAAATAACAATTGTTTGAAGGAAGACACATAAACTAATGTGGTGTTGGAGCTGCAAATTGGTGTTAAGAGCCTCTGGGCACAAACACTCCCACATTCTGTTCCAGCTAAGAGACAAAACATGCGGGGTCCCAAGGTCACTACCTGAGGGTCACAGCTAGTTATGTATTTGCATGAGGATGTTCTCATAGAATCGCTCGCTCTGTGACTCACAGCTCCCTCGGCTGGTCCAGCCCTCCCCCGTGGTCCCGATCGGACAGTCATCAGTGCACGAGGTGATCACGCGCGCGGTACTTGGATCGGGATTGATACAGCCAGACAATGATGCGCTCTGCACGCCTAACTTTAACTTTTTAAGCTTTGTTCTCTGAGAGATTAAATGGAGCTATTATTCATCTCTCTGACTCTCACCTCATTGTTTCAACGCCTCCCAGAGATAAATTAGGAGAGACTAGCTGGTCTAATCTCTCTCGATTGAGCCCCCCCTGACAAACTGATACAGCCATTTTCTTTTTTTTCTTTTCTTTTTGGAGGAGGAAGGTAAGGCATTGGGGTTAAGTGACTTGCCCAACGTCATACGGCTAGTTTTGTGTTAAGTGTCTGAGGCTAGATTTGAACTCAGGTTCTTCTGATGCCAGGGCCAATGTTCTGTTCACTGCATCACCTAGCCACCCCGGTACAGCCATTTTCAAAAGCAATTTCAAACTATGCCCCAAAAGTCTACATTTTGACCCAGCAATTGCATAAAACTCAGCAATAACACTACCAGGCTTATACACCAAAAAGATCAAAGAAAGAAGAAAAGGATCTGTACTTACAGAAGTATTTATAGCAGCTCTTTCTGTAGTGGCAAAAAAAGTGGAAACCTAGGGATGAAATTGCCCATCAGTTGGGGAATAGATGAACAAATTATGGTACAGTAATGTAATGTGATGTTATTGGGTCATAGGAAATGCCTTCAAGGGAGAATTTCAGAGAAATTTGAGATTTGAATGACCTGATGCAGAATGGCATGATCAGAGCCAGGAGGGCGATTCACTCAATAATAATAACATGGTAAAGGGAAAAAGATACTTAAGAACTCTGATAAATGCAGTGACCAACTGTGATTCAAAAGAATCAATGATGAAGCGTGCTCTCTCCTCCTGCAAAGGTGATGGACTCAAGATGCAGAATAAAATATGTTTTTAGACATGGCCACTGTGGGAATTTTTTTTTCGCTGAACTATGCATAGTCTTCATAAGGGTTTTGTTTTTCTTTTGTCAGGTGGAGTGGGGATGAAGTTGGGAGGAAAAGAAAGGCTAGGGATAGCATTGCCAAAAGAAAACAATGAGAATCGTTGAGTCATTTTCTAAAATGTACAGAAAGAAATAAACCACAGAGAAGCAGGACAGCTTTAAAAGCTACTTACTAAATTTATTATATATATATATTTTTAATTAATTATTTATTTTTTTTTAATTTTTTTTGAGTTACATATTTTCTCCCCGTCTTTCCCCGGCCCACCACCCCAAAACAGCCATCCCAGTGTTTCCTCCCTCCCCCATTCTATTCTCTCCTATGTCACTTTTTGGTAGGGCAGGATGGATCTCCCAACTGCAGTGCCTGTGTATCTCAAGTTCCAGTTGGATGTAGTCAATAATAATAATAATAATTGCATATAGATAGATAGATAGATAGATAGATAGATAGATACACATTCATAACATTTGATTATGGAACTCCAGATTCCAGATTCTTTCTCCTCCTCCCTCACCACCCATCCCCACTG
>CM053584.1:178761330-178798410 GCA_028627135.1 Pseudochirops cupreus | reverse complement strand
TGCCCTGCCTTCCCCCCTCCAAAAAGACAAAAAAAAATCTAATAAATGAGAGATCACCTTTAGTTGTAAGAATCAAGAAAGGTTTTATGTAGGAAGGAGTACTTAAGCTGGGTCTCAAGGTCTTCCTTCAAAGACAAATAAGGATTTTAATAGACAGAGATGAGAAAGAAGACAATTCTAGGTGTGGAAAGTGAGGGGATGGTTATCTATGCAAATGAATAGAGTGGGTTGCCACATTCAGGAAAGGGCACATAGTCATAGTTTACCTGGCCTTAATGTGAAGGAGATCAATGTGAAATTAGGCTAAAAAGGTAAGTTGAAACCATATTATTGAGGGTGTTAGACTGAAAATGTTGTATTTCATCATAGACCATAAGGGATCATGGAAATTTTGGAAGTAAAAGAGTAACATGGTCAGATTATGCATTATAAATTAAATTGTTTTGGAAGTTGTGTAAAGGATGGATTGGAGATGGAAGAACCTGGAGTCAGGGAGATAAGAGCCTGGGTGAGAGGTAATAAGAACCTTATGAGAGTAAAGATGTTGTCAGTGGAGAGGCCAGATTTTGTTCATTCATTCAAATTTTGTGAAGGTTGTTGTTGTTAGGTTGCTTTGTAGCTGTGTCTGACTCTTTGTGGCCCCATTTGGGGTTTTCTTGGCAAAGATAGTGGAGTGATTTGCCATTTCCTTCTCTAGCTCGTTTTACAGGTGAGTGTAAAGCCAATCGTGAGCAGCTCTCCTGAGGACAGCTGCTGCAACTTTAAGGTTCTAATCACACAGTATAGTGAACTCTCTATTTATTCAGAAATAAACTAAAGCAAAACATTCAAGAAACTGAAGCACAACATTCACAACAATATAACATAACTTATTACTAAGGTGACCACGTAGTCTTAAACAAAACATAACATTCAGTAAGTCACAATCTCCTCAATCAGTATAGAGTACCCAAGTAAAGTCTTTCACCCTGACTCAAGGCTGGCTTCATCCTTAAGAGGCTGATTAAGAACAAACACCAACCCCCCGCAGATCACAGTAAGTTACAATATTGTCAGTCGCTAAGCACCAAGTAAAGTCCTCTTTCCTCTTAACTCAAGGCTGACTTCCAGACTCCATGGCTCCTTTTCCAGAGGAGCTGGTTGCTCCCAGCTCTTGCCTGGATTCACAGGCAGGCAGTTCCAGTTCTGTATCTCAGCTTATAGGGACTGCCCTTCACACTTTCTGTTTTTAGGATGACAAAGCTTAACAGAGCTAACAGTATTTACACACATTAGTTTCCAGCATTATCATCTCAATTCACTTTCTGTCTGACAAAATAACACAAATCAACAGAGCGCTTCTGCCTCACAAAGTAACATCAACATAGAACAAAAGACAGAACAACAGAGCGCTGAAACCACAAGTGTTCTCTCTCTCAGTTCTGTTTGGTCTCAGCTCCTACTTGAGCTTTTCTCTGCAACTGCTCCTTCCTGTTCCACCTTCCTTGTTCCACACTTCCTGTTCCCTCTTTCAGCAAGCTCCTATGTTAGGCCTATTAGGGGCAAAGGGCAATGCAAACGTATACAACAAAGACTTGACACAATCAAAGGCAAGGCTCAAAGGCACTTGAATAGCTGAAAGAGCAGCAGAGTACTACTTTGCTTGCCATTATGATGAGGAACTGAGGCAAACAGGGTCAAGTGACTTGCTCAGAGTCACACAGCTAGTAAGATGAATCTTCCAGAGTCCAAGCCCAGCATTCTATCCACTGTACTACCTAGCTGCCTTTTATGAAGGCAGAATTGACATTACTTGGCTACTAACTGAATGAGGCTACGTGAGGGAGAGGAAAGTCACAGACGATTCTGAGGTCTGAGGCCTAGGTGACCAGGAGAATGGTATCATAAACCAAAATAAGGAAGTCTGAAAGAGGGCCAGGTTGGAGAAAAAAACTGATGGATTTAATTTTGTGTCTGTGGAGTTTGAGGTAGCAGAAAGATCTTCAGTCAGACATATCCAACAATGAGGAAAGAATCCAAGATTAATTGAACTCTCCAAAGTGGAACGCATCACCTAGGGAAAGAATGTAGGCATTTCAAATAATGGTGTAAAAATCTAGTTTCCAACCAATTTCTTCCTAGTATGACAAGGGGATTGGATGAGTCCAGTCCAGTCCAGTGTGCTTGACTGATGTAATTCCCATATGGAAGAGAATGGGGAGACTGTTTCCAAAATGGCATAATGTATAATGGAAATGCCATGCTTCCTCTTCAATTGGGAGTCATTCTGCTGCTGGCTCTGGTCTACAAAATCACATGAGTAAGAGACAGATTTTTGACTGGCTGGGTAGCCAGAGCTGGGATGCTTTCCAAAGGCACTGACTACTCAAAGTGAAACTGATTCTCATTCCTGTCTGGCTGTGTTCAAGCGAGGAGGCAAGGACTAGGCCTTCAGTTAAAAAGGCCTTTCTCTCCCCACCAAGGCCGCATGACCTGGGAATTTATGGCCCTATGGTTGTTTTAAGTCTCTGTTGTTTCTAGGTGAAGAAGATCAGAAATGGCTGTAACTTTGTGAACTTCAAAAGGTCAAAGTAAGCCACCAGAAGTCCATGTTGCGAATTGGAATTTATGCTGGGATTTGTCAGAAGTTAAATATAAAAAAACAAAGTTCCATGCAACCTACCTGGATCAGTACATCTATAACAGAGATATTGATTCATTCATCCATCAGGCATGCTGAATTTGAAGGTAAATTTGTTGAGACCAGTGCTATGTTGGAACTACATTAACCCATGAACTAACATGGTATAGGGGGAGAGTATGTTTCCAAGTGTTAGGGGGAAATTTTTGTGACTTCTCTTATTGCAATATCTTCATGAATATTCCTTTGTAAAAAAAAACTAGTTGATATTATGGTTAAATACAACAGGGACCTGGAAAGACTCATGAACTGATACAATCTGGAATGGAAGCTTGAACCAATAGCATTAAAGATTCCCTGACTCTTCCTTCAGGAGTACCCTAGAACACTGAGGGGAGATGTAGACAGCCTCACTCTGGCAGAGTGAAGTGAGACTTCTCTACGTTAAACAACAGAATTGTCATCTATTGAGGCCTTAATCCCAAACTTCTTAACCTGGGATCCACAGACTCCTTCAGGGGGATCTATGAACTAGTTGGAGAAAAACCATCATTATTTCAATCTCATAGACTTCCTCTGTAATCCTATGTGTTTTATGCATTTAAAAACATTACTCTTAGCAGAGATCCATAGATTTCCCCAGACTGTCAAATGGCTCTATTTGATGGAGGGAAAAAAGATTAAGAACCCCTGCTTTAAACAGACAGAGCTTTTTTCTATTTTTTCTTCATAAGACGGTGCTGGTGGTTCTAAGAGGAAATCACAATCACTTGGGTTGATTATAAAATTGCCAGGCTTGCGTGTTGGCAGGGAGGGGGAAAAGGTTGTAGCTGGGCATAACAGGCTGGTCTGCTGGTTAAAGATTAGAAAAACGAAACACTCAAAGACCGTTTAAGAGGAAGAGTTTTAAAAATGCCTATAGCTTGGCCTCTTACTAAAAAGAACCAGCTGTGGTTCTGTTTGGTTTTTTTATTCTAATTTTTCTATACTGTCCAACTTCAAGAAGGCATACTTTTAATATCCTGGTTCAGGCATCCATCATCTTTCTAACCTATTGTCTTTTCTTTCTCTAACCCATCCTTTATATAGGTGCCAAATTGATATTCTTTTTTTTTTTTAAGCAAGGCAATCAGGGTTAAGTGATTTGCCCAGGGTCACACAGCTAGCTAGTATCAAGGGTCTGATGCTGTATTTGAACTCAGGTCCTCCTGACTCCAGGGCCAGTGCTCTGTTCACTGCGCCACCTAGCCATCCCCCCCAATTGAATTTTTTTTTTTTGCTTTTTGGAGGGGGGAGGGTAGAGCAATTGGGGTTAAGTGACTTGCCCAAGGTCACAGGGCTAGTTTTTGTGTTCAGTGTCTGAGTTCACATTTGAACTCAGGTCCTCCTGATTCCAGGGCCAGTGCTCTATTTACTGCACCACCTAGCCACCCCCCCAAATTGATATTCTTACAGGATAGGTCCAATGTTGTCCTCTATCTCAAGAAGTGTTCATTGGGGCAGCTAGTTGGAGCAGTAGATAGAGTACTGGCCCTGGAGTCAGGAGGACCTGAGTTCAAATCTGACCTCAGACACTTACTAGCTATGTAACCCTGGGCAAGTCACTTAACCTCAGTTGCCAGAAAAACCCAAACAAACCTTAGTGGCTTCCTACTTTCTCAAAGATAAAATACAAACTCTTTCATTTGGTATTTGAAACCCTTTAAAATCTGGTGCAACCTACTTTTCTTGAATAATTTCACAATATTCCACATTACACACTCCAAGTTCCAGCTAAACTGGTCTGCTTGCTGCTGTTCCCTATACCTTCCATCTCCTATCTCAATACCTTTGCATTGGTTGTCTATCTTGCCTGGTATTAGAGGCCCTGCTCTATTACCAGCATCCTCTTAGTTCAAGTCCCAGCCATGTGGAATGCCTCTCAGACTTGAGTGGTTGGGACTTTTTATTCCCCTATTTGTATCAGGGAAGCTGAGGCCAATCAGGTCCATGGGGCATTTTTTTTGTCCCGTCATACCTGGGATAGTCTCCCTCCTTACTACCACCCTTAGGATCTCTAACTCCTTTAAAAGGCTCAGCTCAGGTGCTTTTTACTTCTTACAAACAGCTTTTTTTGATACTCTGAGTTAAGTATTCTCCCCATGTCTGTTGCTCTCAAATTATTTTCTCTTTATTTTGAAAATGTTTATCTGTAGGTTGTTTGTCCCCAGTAGAATGTAAGCAACTCAGGGGTGAGGACTGTTTCACTTTTGTCTATTTATCTCCAGTACTTAGCACAGTGGAGAAGTGGAGAGAATGCCAGGTCTCAAGTCAGGAAGACTCATCTTCCGGAGTTCAAATCCAAACCTTGTGTGACCCTGGGCAAGTCATTTAACTCTGTTTGCCCCAGTTTCCTCATCTGTCAAATGAACTGGAGAAGAAAATGGGAAAACACTCTAGTATCTTTGCCAAGGAAACCCCAAATGGAGTCACAAAGAGTCAGACAGTTTCAGTCATGTCAGACTGAAACAACAAAACAACTTGGCCCACAGTGGGTAAATTGAGATGTCTAGACTTCAAGAAGGCTTTTCAGATAGAATGTCCTTTCTCAGACCATGTGTTACTGATTTGGGGTTCTGATAATACTGTCAGTGTTATATACAGTGTTGATATGAAGAGAAAAAGTGCTATGTGTTACAAGGGAGAGAATATGGGGAGTGTTTGTACCTAATCCATAGAACATGAGAAACAAATCAAGTCAAAAAAACAAAAGAAAAACACTATTTATTTCAAATAAATACTATGTCAGGCCAGTCCCCAGAAAACTGGAAGGAAGAGAATGGGGGGAGGAAGTTGAAGTCATTGCTGACTTAATTCCCAGTTTCGGCAGTCGGTCTCTGGCCTGGTCAATGTTCTTCAGTCATGAGTATACTTCAAGTCAAATGGAAGAGAACTTTAGGGCCTCAGGGACCTGGAGGTCACAGCAAAAGCAAAGATCAGTCAAGTCCACAGGTATTGATTAAGTATTTGCAATATAACAGGCATTGTGCTAAACACTGAGAATACTGAAGAAAGGCAAGATCAGATCCTGCTTTCAAAGAGCTCATAGTCTAATGGGGGAGATAACATATAGGCAACTATGTACAAACAAGATACACACAGAATAAATTGGAGATAATCACAGACAGAAAGTTTTAGCATTAAGGGGGGCAGGGGCAGTCTTCTTGTATAAGATGAAATTTTAGTAGGAACTTAAAGGAAACTAGGGAAGATCTGCCATCTGGCAGAAGCAGGGAAGGCATTCCAGGCAGGTGTCACCACTGCAAAGACACGGGGTCAGGACATGTAGCACTAAGTCTGAGGAACCATAAGGAGGCCAAAAATGTCACTGGATCAAGGAGAGTAAAGACTAGAAGATAGAAGGGGTCAGATTGTGAGGGGCTTTAATAACCAAACAAATAACTCTATATTTGATCCTGAAGGTAATAGGGAGCCACCGTGTATTGAATAAGGAAGGGGGAGTTGGCAGGGGAAAGGAGGTGGGACATGATCTGACCTAAACTTTAGAAAAATCACCTTGGCATCTGAGTGGAGAATGGGTTGGAGAGAGAGTAGAGGCAGGGAGACTAAGTAAAAGGCTTGCATGATAGTCCAGGCATGAGGTGATAAGCACCTACACCAAAAGGTGGCTATTTAAGTAGAGAAGCAGTAGAAATGGAGTGGCCTAAAGTTCAGCCTTGAAAAAAGAAGACATATAGAGCAACTGCTTCATGCTGAGAACAGTTGAATGGAGGAAAACAAGTTTTGCAGCTGCTGCTGGGAGCTAATCTGATTGGAGGAGAGCTCTGCAGGGGAGAAGCTAAGATGCATTTTACTGCCACCTAATGTTTGAATGGTGTCAATATTTCAGAGATTTGTCTGCCTCACTCCTTTACCTCTGGCTTGAGAGGACCCTCAGAGACCAGTGAGCTGAGCTGAAAGCTCTGTGAATTCCAGGGTTAGAAGAACTGTTTTGCTGAGAGAGTTAATACTGGCTCAGAGACCAGTCAAGGGACTCAATCTAAATATCTCTGAAGATCCCAGAATTGGGGTCTCTTTGCTTTCAGTAAAAGAGTATAACACTGCTTTAATAGCCCAAGAGTAGAAGCTGGTAGAAAAGTGGTTTCAACCAGAAGTAGAGCAGAGAATGCTAGAAGAGGCACAGCTTGACTCAACAGATGAAGTAATAATAGTCTAGACCTAAAGATATTAGGGACATAAAGACATGAAGTCCAGAGTTATAAGTTGTTCCTGACACATGGGTTTCCCTACTCAGGGGCCTCTCTGCTAAATTTCTATAAGTTTGTGCCCACTCTCTCCAAAAGACTTGTGCATGGGTGGGAGAAGATGGCACAGATCTGTGGGTTGAACCATTATGTCACTTTATTATTCTTGCTTTAATTTGCTTAGTAAATGCCTCATGATTAAGAGTTAGTGGCGAGCTAAGATGTCCATTCCCTGGGACCCAGGCATTCCACTACTAGGTATATACCCCAAGGAGGTCATTGATAAAAAGTAAAGTCCCCATACAAACCAAGATAATATTTGTGAATGTGTGCATATGTATAACATTATGTGTATGTGTGTATATGTATAAGTATGTGTGTATGTACACACACACACACACACACACACACACGATACCAGCCCCTGTTTGCTGATGCCTATCAATGGGGGAACAACTAAACAAAACATAAAGAAATCGATGTAATGAGATTATTACTATGTTGTAAGAAATGATGAATGCGATGAATAGAAAGACTTACATAGAATGATGTAAAGGGAAACAGAGCCAAGAATACAATATTCACAGTGACTATAACAAAGAGCAAAAGCACAAAACAACAACGAGTAAATCTTGCAAAATGGCAAAGAACAAGTTTGGTCCCAAAGAAGAGATAAGAATATACCTCCTCAACCCTTTTGCACACATGGGAGATACATGAGTTTGGATATTGCACAGATTTCTAAATTTTTTTTCAATGTATTAATCAGCTTTGCTAATTTTTTCTATTTTCTTTCTTTATGGGAGAAAAAAAAAAGATGTGTCAATGTTCTTAAACAATAAGCACAGTGGTGGGGCCTCAGAATTACAGTTGCACCTACTAAACACATTAACTTCTCTACATCAGGGTTAGCCATTAGACCCTGAGAATGAGTTGTGGCCACATGTCTAAACCTTCAGAGAAACACCCCCGACTTTTTTGGAGGGGGGAAAGCAGGGCAACTGGGGTTAAGTGACTTGCCCAAGGTCACATGGCTAGTAAGTGTTAAGTGTCTGAGACTGGATTTGAACTCAGGTCATGCTGACTCCAGGGCCTTCACTCTCTTCTCTTTCTTTAAAAAATACTTTCTTATAAAGGATGGTTCTAAGGGAAGGAGCAGTAGAGGTATGCAGGGGAAATTTTTAACAATATAAAAACAAAAAATATAATGAAATTTTATTTTAAAGAAGAAAGAGTTTATGGGAGAAAAAAAAGATGTGCTAATTCTCTTAAACATTAAGCACAGTGGTGGGGCCTCAGAATTACAGTTGCACCTACTAAACACACTAACTTCTCTACATCAGGGTTAGCCATAAAACCCTGAGAATGAGTTGTGGCCACATGTCCAAACCTCCAGAGAACCACCCCCAACTTGCTAGTGCAGATACTTTCTTGTAGGGCAAGATAGATTTCTATATCCCATTGCCTGCATATCTTATTTCCAAGTTACATGTAAAAACAATTTAACATTTGTTCCAAATTCTCTCTCTTCTTCCCTCCCTCCCCACCCTCATTTGAAGGCAAGCAATTCAATATAGGTTATATATGTGTAGTTATGAAAACACTTCCACTATAGTCATGTTGTGATTTTCCTCCACCCTATCCCATCCCCACTTATTCTATTTTCTCCTTTGACCCTGTCCCTTTTCAAAAGTGTTTGCTTTTGACCACCCCCTCCACCAATCTTAATTCTCTTCTATCATTACCCCCCTCCCCTCTTATCCCCTTCTCCCTTACTTTTCTGTAGGGTAAGATACCCAATTGAATTTGCATGTTATTTCCTCCTTAAGCCAAATCCAATGAGAGTAAAGTTCATTCATTCCCTCTCACCTACCCCCTCTTTTCCTCCATTGTGAAACCTTTTTCCTGCCTCTTTTATGTGAGATAATTTACCCCATTGTATCTCTCCCTTTTTCCACCCAATATGTTCCTCTTATCCCTTATTTTTTAAATATCATCCCTTCATATGCAACTCACCCTGTGCCATCTATCCATCCATCCATCTATCTATCTACCTATCTATCTATTTATCTATCTATCTTTCCTCCAACTACCCTAAACCTGAGAAAGGTCTCTGAGTTACAAGTATCATCTTTCTGTGTAGGAATGTAAACAGTTCAACTTTAATAAATCCCTCATGATTTCTCTTGACTGTTTACATTTCCATGTTTCTCTTGACTTTTGTATTTGAAAATCCAATTTTCTGTTCAGTTCTACTCTTTTCAGCAAGAATACTTGAAAGTCCTCTATTTCTTTGAATGTCCATTTTTTCCTCCCGAAGGATTATACTCAGTTTTTCTGGGTAGGTGATTCTTGGTTTTAATCCCAGCTCCTCTGACCTCTGGAATATCATATTCCAAGCCCTTCCATCCCTTAATGTAGAAGCTGCTAGATCTTGTGTTATTCTGATTGTATTTCTATGATACTCAAATTGTTTCCTTCTGATTACCTGCAATATTTTATCCTTGACCTGGGGACTCTGGAATTTGATTACAATATTCCTAGGAGTTTTCCTTTTGGGATTCCTTCCAAGAGGCAATTGGTGGATTCTTTCCATTTCTATTTTATTCTCTGGTTCTAGAATATCAGGGCAGTGTTCCTTAATAATTTCTTGAAAGATGATGTCTAGACTCTTTTTTTGATCATGGCTTTCAGGTAGCCCAATCATTTTAAAATTATCTCTCCTAGATCTATTTTCCAAGTCAGTTGTTTTTCCAATGAGATATTTCACATTGTCTTCTATTTTTTCATTCTTTTGTATCTGTTTTATAATATCTTGATTTCTCATAAAGTCATTAACTTCCATCTGTTCCATTCTAATTTTTAAAGAATTATTTTCGAGGGGCAGCTAGGTGGTACAGTGAATAGAACACCAGCCCTGGAATTAGGAGAACCTGAGTTCAAATCCAGCCTCAGACACTTAACACAAAAACTAGCTGTGTGACCTTGGGCAAGTCACTTAACCCCAATTGCCCTCCAAAAAGCAAAAACAAAAACAAAAACAAAATACAAGAATTATTTTCTTTTGGACCTCCTTTACCATTTGGCCAGTTCTTTTTAAGACAGTCTTCTTCTCATTGGCTTTTTGAACTTCTTTTGCCATTTGGTTAGTCTGTTTTTTAAGGTGTTATTTTCTTTAGTATTTCTTTGGGTCTCCTTTAGCAAGTGACTCGTTTTTCATTATTTTCTTGAATCACTTTCATTTCTCTTCCCTATTTTTCCTCTACTTCTCTTACTTGATTTTCAAAATCCTTTTTGAGCTCTTCTGTGGCTTGCAACCGGTTCATATCCTTCTTGGAAGCTTTTGATGTAGGAGTTTTGACTCTGTTGTTCTCCTGTGGTGGTATGTGTTGGTCTTCTTTGTCACCAACATAAGATTCTATAGTCCGAGCTTTCCTACATTGTTTGCTCATCCTCCCAGCCAAACGCTTGGCTTTCCAACTCTTAGTCAAGGTAGGACTCTGCTTCCAATGGGGGTGTGGAGGTGTACTGTTCCAGGCTTCAGGGGTTTTGTATCAGCTGCTCAATCCCCCAATGTCTCTGGGGCCAGGAGCTCCAGAAGCATCTGCTACTGCTGCTGCCACCACCTCTGCCACCTCAGGGCTGGGGTTGGATTGTGTTCCTCTCTTACCCAGGTCCCAGAGTTTTCCCACTGACCTTCCATGCTGTCTGGCACTTGTGGATTGAGAAGTCTGGAAACCACCACAGCTGCCAGTGACCCAATCCCCCAAAGGCTGCTCTGGCCCCATCTGTGCGGGCACAACCCATGCCAGACAGTGCTCTACTCTCAGTCTAGCACAAGAGGCCCCTTCCAGAGACCCTCCAGTCTGTCCTGTGCTGGAGACTTGTTTCATTTGGTCATTTTGTGGGTTCTGTAGCTCTAAAATTTGTTTAGAGTCATTTTTTACAGGTATTTGGAGGGTCTTGGGGGAGAGTTCAAGCAAGTCTCTGCTTTTACTCTGTCATCTTGCCTCTGCCCTCAGGAAAGGAAATTTCTTAATAACACTTGCACAGCTACTATTGTGGGTATCCAGGTAGCAATTAGGTTTTTAACTATCCTGAAAGGATGATTCTGGACTCAAAAAGGGGGAGATTTGAAGTTTGCACAGAAGAACAAAAAACAGAAGACAATAGATATGTTTCTGTGGGATATAAGCCCCTCTTGGGAGAAATAAGGTGAGCTAGGTGGAACAGTGGAGAGAGTCAGGCCTGGAGTCAGGAAGACTCATCTTCTAAGGTTCAAATCCAGCCTCAGACCTTGGTATGACCTTGGGAAAATAATTTAACCCTGTTTACCTCAGTTTCCTCATCTGTCAAATGAGCTGGGGAAGGAAATGGCAAACCACTCTAGTATCCTTGCCAAGAAAACTCCAAATAGGATTGAGTTGGGCACAGATGACCAAAAATGAAAATGGTAGTTGTTAAAGGGGTTCTAGGGAAATAGGCACAATAATGTAATGCTGATTGAGCTATGAATTGGCTTCCATGTTGGTAACAAGCTGGCAGTGCAAAAGTTCATGACCCTCCATGTTGGAGCTCCCTTCAAGAAGATCATGGCCATTGGAGCTGAGGTCTAACACAACTTGAAGAATGCTATTAAGCAGAAATATGGGTAAGATGCTATCAACATAGGAGATGAGGTTGGCTTTGTTCTTAACATCCTAGAGAATAAAGAATCTCTAGAACTACTAAAGAATGCTACTGGTAAGGCTGGCTGTACTTATAAGGTTATTATTGCTACGGATGTTGCTGCCTTGGAATTCTTCCAATCTGGGTAATATAATTTGGACTTCAAGTCTCCTGATGACCCCAGCAGATATGTCATCCCTGCTACACTTGGGGACCTGTATAAGACTTTCCTCAAGGACTATCTAATGGTATCTATTGAAGCTCTCTTTGGCCAGGATGACTGTGAAGTTTGGAAATCCTTTGCTGCTGCTGCTGATCTCACAGTAACCAATACCAAGCACATTAAAAAAAAATGAATAAACCTACAACTGACTCTTGGTCAAAATTAACCATATAGACAATGTAACTGAAATCTTTCCAGATGTGCAAGCTAACCTAGTCCAACAAGTGGAGAAGTATGGTTTCCTATTGTTCTGGGGGCGTGGGGGTTAGGTTAGATACTTTCATTGCACACCTGAAGAGTTTCAAAGTCAACATCAAACTATAATGTCCAGCCATTCAATGAGTTCCTCTAACTTCACTATTGTCTAGCCTTTGTCTGAACTTCTTGTTCATGAGCATGATACAAAAAATGAGCTTTGCTGAAATCTAAATAAAATATGTCTTTAATACCCCCTGATCTACAAATATAACCCTAACCAAAAAAAGCAAACGAGGCTAGTCTGGCATGACCCATTCTTAAAAAAGTTATGCTGATCCCTAATGATCATTGCTTCCCTTTCCAAATGTTCACAAACCATTCCTTTAACAATATGTTCCAGAATTTTACCAGAAATTAAAGTCAAGCTCATTGACCTGTGGTTTGTGAACTCACAAGATATTTGCCCTTTTCTAGTCCTGTAACACATTAATCATTTTCCATCAATCTTTCAGAGATCAGTGGGAGCAGTTCAGTAATCATGTTTCTCAGGATTTTTATTACCCTGATAGTTTGAGTGTGGTCATCCAAATTTATTGAGCACTACCAAGTGCTCATTTACTAACTGGCTCCCTACTTAGCTTTCATCTGAGTTTCAATTATTAGCCATTTTTCATTCTATCCTTTCCAGTACAAAGACTCTCCTCTCAGCAGAGAAAAATGATGCAAGATCTGATTTCAGTTTTCCCACTTTCTTTTCATTAGCCCATCCACCCTAAGTATCAAGTTTACCCTTTCTTTGAGTCTCCTCTTTTTTTTCACCTTTGTTGTTCTTAGCATCTGTTGCCAAGTTCAGCTCATTTATATCTTGAGATGCTATTCATACAGTCCTGTTAGCTGCCCTTACATCTTCTCAAAGTCTAAATTGGTTAACAAATTCTGTTTCTTAGTTGGTCTTAGACAGATCCTGCTTTGATTTCTCACTGGAATTATTTCTTGCATGTTCAGAATTTTAGTGTAGAGCTCTTCCCATTCCCTACAGAATTTTAGGCCAGAAATCCTATCTATCCCTCTCAGAAGCCTTTGGAAACTGATGTTCTAAAATCTAAGAGCATATAAATCTTTGCCTGGCTTTCCTCTCCTCTGTCCCAAACTCTTAAGGGTGATCAATTATCTCCAAGGTTCCCATTATTTATACCTCAGCTACCAGTTTTTCCTTATTTGTCAGAATAAGGTTCAAAATAGCACCTCCTCTTGTCACTATGCTCTAGGTTCTGAAGAATGAGACTATTAAAGCAATCCCTTTTTTGGCAGTGTTCCTGCAGATATTCGCATAATTGAAGTACCTATTAGTACTAGGACATGCTACCTTGCCAATTTTTGTAATGTTTTCAAACTCCTTTTCCATTTCCTCTTATTTCTAGGTGGTCTATAGTATGTTCCAATAACAAAATCACTTCTCTTGCTACCTTTGCTGAGTTCACCTGCGTGTTCACCCAACATCCTTCCGCATTCTGGCTCCTGATTTCTTCTTGAGAGTATCGTCCAGCTGAAATTTCATAAACCAGTCTTTTGGGGACTAAATCTAAGGGCATATCAGCTTTTGCCTGGCTTTCCTCTCCTTTATCACAATCTCTTTTTTTTCTCTGTCACTCATTCTTTATTTCCATTGTATTTCAGCATGTCCCTAAACCTGGACACAGAAGAACTGACTCTACCCATGGCAGCAATGAACCTGAGTATACATTTAGCTCTGAAATTATAGAGACCAAAGACATTCCACTGAGGATGGAGGTGAGTTTTATAGCATTGCCCCTACTTCTCCAATAAAGAGTAGTATGAGACTACTTTTGTTCACATAACAATTTTTATTGCTGAATTTAGATTCCTTGTATAATTACTGCAGCAGTTAATGAATTGGCGTAAATAGTAGTGCATGCTAAAGTAAATTGCACTACAAGGTTTACAAATTACTTCCCTTAGAATAACCTTGTGAGGTGGGTAGTACAAGTAATATATTCTCCTCATTCTGCAAAAGATGAAACTGAGACCCAGAAGGCTAAAGGATTTCACAGGTAATAGATATCGGTTAGACTCGAACTTGGGTCTTCTGGTCACAAGTTTAATACTCTTTCCACTCTACCAAAAGCAATATATATTTTTTATTAACTTATTTATTTTCTTGTTTACATCATTCATTTCTATGAGATTTTGAGTTACAAATTTTCTCCCCATCTTTCCCCTACCCAACACCTCAAAACAGCCATCCCACTGTATAAGCCCTCCCCCAGTCTGCTCTCTCCTATGTCCTCCCCCTCGCCGCTCTGACTTTCTGGTAGGGCAGAATGGATCTCCCTGTGTATCTTAATTCCCAGTTGGATGTAGTTAAAAATAATAATTTATATATATATATTTTTAACATTTGATCATAGAACTTTAAATTCTAGATTCTTTCCCTTCCTCACTCATCACCCACCCCCACTGGAAGGACAAGCAATTAAATACAAGCTGTACATGTTAACACAATCTCTTAAGGGGCTGTGATAATTATCGTCAAGTTCCCACCATTCGTACCTCAGCTACAAGTTCTTCCTTGTTTGTCAGAATAAGGTTTGGACCTATACCAGATTCATCCCAGGGCACTGCTGCAGGGACAAGTGTGAACTGGCAATTTTGTTACCCACTACCTAGTTCTGGAACATAGACCCAGCCTACTCAAGGTGGTGATATTCCCAGGTAGCAAGGCCACGGGCAGTATGCAGAAAGAAGGAAGCTCAGTTTAGATACAGTGGGTGGTTTGGACTCCAGAAGTGGAGCAAGGTCTCATTTCCAGCACCTAGCCCAGCCTTCAGAAGAATGACCAGGACAGGAATCTACGACCAAAGAGGAAACTACAATTCTACCACGCTGAACCAATGGAGCTTTTCAGTAGTCTACCCTTGCTCAGAAGCAAATCCAGGTCATGAACTTGTAGAGCTCAGACCAGGAGCAATCAAACTTTGCCCTAGATCAGAATATTTTGAGGACACCGAAAGTTTTTCAGGCCCCCAACCTGCGCCTAAGACCCTGGAATAATACAACACTCACTACCCCAAAAAGCAGCAACAGTACCAGCCTAGACCTTGTCTCCATAAGTATGGCAGAGTGTCACCCTAATATCAAGTCCAAAGTCTAGAAGTAGTTTGGAAGAATGAGCAAATAAACAAAAAAAAATAAGTCCACCACAAAGAGCTATTATGGTGGTGGCACAGTTCAAGAGCAAAGTTTTCTTCTAAGAAAAGAATGGCTCCAAAACATCTACACACAAAGCCTCAGACGAAAACACAGCTTGGACAAATTCAACTAGAATTCCTAGAAGAGATGAAGCAAGGGCTTTTAAAAAAGAGTTTCAAATTGTTTTGTAAATGAAATGAAAGCACTTGTTGAAAATTTTGGAAAAGAAATGAGAGCCAAAGAAGAAAGAATTGGAAAGGGAATTATCAGTTTGGACAAGAGGTAAAAAACCTTGCCCAAGCAACAACTCCTTGAAAATTAGAATGGACCAAATAGAAGTCAATAATTCCATGAAGAAACAAGAAATACTAAAAACAAAGTCAGAAGACTAAAAATATAGGGGAAAAAATCTAAAGTATCATAGATGGAGATGAAAAAAATTTAAGAATCACTGAACTACCTGAATGCCGTGACCAAAAAAAAGAACCTAGACATCCTATCTCAATGGTGATGAGACGATGAGAAACTGAGGCAAAAGGCAATAAGGACTCGCACAGGCTCTGCCCCCTGAACTACCTAGCTGCCTGTGATGAAAACAAGCTGGCCCAGAGATTCCACTATTGGGCATATGCCCAATGAAATCACTAATGAGAAGAAAGTCCTTGAAGTGTTCCAGGTGAGGAGGGATGAGGGATTGAGCTACGGCGATAGGTGGCTCTGTGAGCAGTGACAAAGAGATGCATTAGGAAGATGTTGTAGAGATAAAATTGTAAGAACTGGCAACCAACTCGATATGTGAGACAAGGGAGGGTGAAGAATATAGGAAGCTGCTGAGATGACAAACCCGAGAAACTGGAAGAATGACAGAGCCCTTGGAAGAAATATGAAGTTCAATAGAGGAGTGCATTGAGAAGAAAAGATGAATTGTTCTAGACACGCCGAATGTGAGATGTCTCTGAGATGTCCAGTTTCAAATGTCCAATAGGCAGCTGATTAGGAAGAACTAGAATCCATCCAGGGATGGGTATACTGATCTGATAGCCATTTACAAGGAGTTGATCATTAAATCCACAGGAGTGGGCTCACCACCAGAGAGGTGGTAGAGAAAAGGACCCAGAATAGTGAGGTGGGCACAGCCACAAGAACAGGACATGATGTGGATGATGAGACTTCAGAGGAAACTTATAAATGATCATAGTAGTAGGAGGTGAAAACAGGAGAGAATGATATCATGGAAACCCATAGAGGAGAGAGTGGTCACCACTGTCAGAGGCACCAAGAAGGAGGGAGAGTCAGAAAGACTATCAGATTTGACAACTACAAGATTACTGGTAGCTTTGCAGAAAGAAGTTTGAGTTGAGTGAAGCCTGGCTACAAATTGGTTGAGAAGTGACAGGAGAAGCAGAAGCAATGAGCGTACTTTTTTCTAAGAATTTGGCTGAAAAAGGGAGAGAGACAGGAGGATAGCTTAAGAGGAGAGTGGGGCTCTAGGGAATTTCTCTCTTCAAATTCCCTTGTATTTACTTATCTTTGCATTAAATTAACTGTATTCCTCCTCCCCAACCCCAAGGAGAATGTACATTGTTACTCATAGTCAACCACTCCCTTCCCCTTTTATCTATTCTTTTTCATTTTAACAAGGTATATTTTCCTATTGTCAAAATCTTGTCATGAGTCCCATTCCACCAAGTCTGAGTAATGTTCACAAGGTCAGATCTACCTCCCAAGATAGGCTCTCTACTTCACTGTGTTACTTTGTTCATTTGGGGCTAGATATCTAAGGCTATGAATCTTATCACCAAAACTCATTTCTTGAATTTTAGCTCCTTTTAATTACTGAACATCTATCCCTATTCTTCCTCTGTCATAGCTGCAGCCCTCACCAATACTCAGCCTGGAAGAAAAGAAGAGAATAAACGTTTATACAGTACCTACTATGTACCAGATGCTGTCCTAAGCACTTTTTATAAATACTATCTCATTTGGTTGTCACAGCCTTAGGTAGATGCCATAATTATCCCCATTTAACAAGTGAAGAAACTAAGGTAAATAGAGGTTAAGTGACTGGCCCAGGATCACATAGCTAACTAGTAAATGCCTGAGACCATATTTGTTTTTTGTTTTTTTGGAGAGGGGAAGGCAAGGCAATTGAGGTTAAGTGATGTGCCCGAGGTCACACAGCTAGTATGTGTGTCAAGTGTCTGAGGCCAAATTTGAACTCAGGTCTTTGGAATGAGAATGTGAAGATCTTCCCTATTCCTTAATAGACCGAGGGGAGTTTGAAGACCTCTCCTGTTTTGAAATAAACTCTGCCCCCTAATAGGCTGAATGTAATCACATGGAGACTGTAATGAAGGGAATTTGCTAAAGGGTGCAGCAGAGCCCAAAAGAAGCTTCCATGCTGTGAAGATAAACTCTGCCCCCTAATAGGCTAAATATAGTCACATGAAGCCTGTGATGGGAAGACTTTGCTGAAGAAAAGCAGAGCCCACAGGAAGTGTGGAACCAGAGCCAGGGAGACAGTGGGAGAGAGAGGTGCTCAGGCAAGCAGAGAGAGAGGTTTATGAGTAAATATTGATCTTGTGTTGGTTTGTGAGAAGGTTAAAGGATGCTGTGGCTCTCAGTGTTATTATGGCTTCTTAATATCTTTGGTACTATGATGGAATTGGCTTACTAGTTTTGGGATTTGGTTTTCAAATGTCTAAATAAATGCTTCAGTTCATTTTGCAATTGAATGTCATGCGGTATTTATAGTCATGGTCTTGATCATGATCATGGGTGCTATAAATACTGCATTGGTGCTACAGTCCTCCTGACTCCAGGCTCTATTCACTGTGCCACCTGCTGCCTCGATGTTTGGTAGAAACACAAAAACTATCCTTTCTCTCTCCTCCACCTTTGTTAGAGAAGCAACTCAGTACAGACCTGCAGTCAGATGGTATTTCTGGCACAAGTTGTGTGACTGCAGACAAGCCACTTGACCTTGTTGGGCCTTGTTTCCTCATCTGCAAAGTGGGGATAAAAATAGCTGTAGCTGTAATTCACAGGGTTGTTGAGATCCAACTAAGCTAATGTTTGTCAAGTGCTTTATAAAACTTCAAAACTACTATGTAAATGTTAGTTATCATTAGTAGTAGCAGTATTTAGTTTGGGCCTGTAATTTAGTTAGTGTAGGGAATGTTCAGTGAGGAAAGTAAAGGAGGGGTTTTCTGACACCGATAAAATCACAAATCCAGAAGACAAAGATGATGGTGATGATGATGAAATTAGTGAAAGTGTCTTTTCTTTCTTTTTGGGGGGGGGGGGAGAGTCATTAAGTGACTTGCCCAAGGTCACGTACTGTAATGGTAATGGAATTGGAAGATCCCCTTGCAGGATGGACTTTTTGTAGTGATGAGAGGGGGCTGAACAGGGAGGAGCTGGTGCCACAGATAGGGAAAAGCCCAAGCTGAGAGAGGCCAGAAGAACTTCCAGGAGCAGTGTGGAGGCAGAGAGAAAGAGAAACCTGCCTGGAACGAGAATGCTGAGAGAGAGAACTGCCAACTGGAGCCGCCCAGGACTTTTGAGGACCAGCAGAGCTGCTGAGAACTGAGGAGGCATGACTGTGGTGCCAGTACTTTGTCTATCTGTTTTGATGTTACTTTGTCAGATTCATTTGTTGATGGAGGCCTTAGACCTTGTTGTTGGATCTAGGTTGATTTCACAGGCAGAGAGTGAATTGATGAGGACACGGCAATGTGCATGAATGTTATTGGCCTTTGATAAGCTTTGTCTTCCCGGGAACAGAAACTGCAGAGAACTTGCCTCGATTCAAGATGAAGAAAAGCCCTCTCCTTGGGTGTTGAATGCTGTGATGATATTATAACCTAGCTGTGACCTAGAGGTGGATGGCCTTTGTGCTTTCCATTGCCCCTTGAGAGGGTGCTTGGTGGTGACTAACGATATTGTAATTCAGTTGTGATCTAGGGGTGGAAAACTTTTGACCTTTGTATTTTGTTACTGACCAAATGAATGTACTTTGTTTATGATTGGAAACTAATCTCCAATTGAGAAGAGAGAAGACTTCGTGATTGGCTAAATGAATGTACCTTGTTTAAAAGAGAATTTTAACCTTTGTACTTTGTGATTGAATTGAGGACTTACTAAATAATTGAGTTACACATGGTGAATGCTGTATTTTGATTTTCTGTGAAGGTTTTACCTTAATTTGTTACTGAATAAATGGAGAATTTACTATGCTTGTAATCAGAACCTCTGGGAAGCTGCTTGTGCTTGGCATTACACATACCTAATAAGTTTCTGAGGTTGGATTTGATCTCAGGTTCTCTTGATTTCGGGGCTGGTATCCACTGTACCATATAGCTGCCACTGACTTAGGTAGTGTGAAGATTTAAGTGATCAGTGGTCCTTCTTGACACCATATACATGCACCCTCCTTATTTTATGCCTTGCCTGGTGTCTATTATTACTGAATAAGGTTATTTCTGTTGTTACATCTTCCACGGAATCTTAATATGGATGGGAGACATTTTTTAAAAGAACCTGTAATGTGGCATATTTTTCTACCAAATAAATGCTTTTTTATAATCAAACCATTAAACACAATGAGATCTAATATTCTCTACATCTTTCAGTCAATTTTGAGAGTGTAAAGATGTGATCTGTCATTGAATATCACTTGTGAAAGCCTACATGTTCCTTACCAATACTCTCATCAAGGATGCCTTGACTCACATATAGATGACCCCATAAGAGATTTTGTACAGACAGAGGAGTAGGCATATAGGATGGTAGTTACTGGTGCATTCCATGTCACTTTTTTTTGCATAAAACCAATTTAAAGAAAGCTCAGTAAGCTATCCAACTAAGCAAAGTCATCCAAAAGGCCATTCAAAGATAAAAATGGAAAGAAGAAAAGTAGAAAAGGTTTGGTTCCACAAATAATTTCCCATCAAGGATAATGAAACTACAACACTCAGACCCTAATATTAAACCCTTGAGGTGCTCGCAGAGCAGTTAAAAATTAACCATGAGGGAGAAAGTAGCTGGATTGGATCTAGTTTGATGGAGATAACACAATAGTGTAGACACTGAAGGACCAAAATACTAGATAAATGAAAGATTAGAAGAAACTAAAGTCTTAGAAAAGATGATGATGATAATGACATGACAGTGAATAAAGGGTCAGACTTGTACTCATATGGAGACCTGGGTTCAAGTCCTGCCTTTCACAAAAAATAGTACTTAACCTTAATTCTTTAAGACTTTAAGTTACAAGGTTGCTGATCTGCATCCTTGGAAGAGATATTACTAACTAGGTCCAACACACTGATGAGATCACAGATTCAGGTCCTCCCTCCACCCATCCCTCAACAACACAAAACAAAAAACACACACTGACAATTATATGACACTTCTAAAGTTCACAAAGCATTTTACATATATCATCTTATTTAAGACAGGCACTACTAATGCTATCATTCCCATTTTACAGTTGAGGAAACTGAAGGTTAAGGAGTCAGGACTTGCCCATGGTTACTCAGCTAGAAGGTGTCAGAGGTAAGGTTCAACCAGGCATATGCTGGAGCAACCCTGAACCCCAACAGGTTGTCAAATTTTCTGTGTGAGCATTTCTACCTCGGAAATCAGCAAACACTATAAATCAAGGCTTGATTTATTGTTTTGTTGATTTCTAGACTTAAGAAAATGACGGGGAAAAAATGTTTAAAATGCAAATTAAATTTAAAAGTATGTCATGCATTTCCAGAGAGCCTGTAATTAAACATTTACAAGCATCACCCTACGTTAACTCTGAGTCTCTCCTGACTCAAAGTTCAGCAGTCTTTCTACTACAGCACTTGCAGCCTTAAGTGCAGACAAAGTAAATCCTGAGACTTAGTGGGAATCTAAGTATGAAAGTTATTAAAGTTGAAGTGAGACTATCATGTCATCTAGCCTAGGGCTTGTAGGAGGAAAGGGGAAGAGTGAGAAAAATGTACACACAAAGACTTTATGTCACTAATGGGCAGCTAAGAATAAAATTAGTCAGTTCAAGAATTAAGGTCTAATTTCATTTCTACCTTTTTTTTTTACAATATATTTTAAATAAAATGTGTGCACAGACTGATATAAATAATTTTGAAGTTTACTTTTTGCTTCTTATAGCAAAGACTGAGGCTTACTCAATTTTTGTACAGACCTTTAATAAACACAGAGGGGTTGCCTAAACTAAGAAATGACCAGCCTTCCTAATGGAAGTGCCAATAGAATTTCAATTCATTCTTTTTCCTAATTTGGTGGGCAGCTAGGGGTCACAATGAGATAGAGCACCTGACTTGAAGTCAGGAAGACTTGAATTCAAATCTAGCCTTAGACACTTAATAGCTATGTGACCTTGGGCAAATCACTTAATCCTGTTTGCCTCTGTTTACTGACCTGTAAAATGAGCTGGAAAAGGAAATGGCAAACCACTCCAGTATCTTTGCCAAGGAAACCCAAAATAGGGTCGGGAAGAGAAAGACATGACTGAAATGACTGAAAAACAAAATACTATAGACAGCATAATAGCTAGAAAAAGATGTATATGCATATCTAAAACCTTCCCCTCTACACCTTTGACCCTCAACACACACACACACACACACACACACACACACACACACACACACACACACACACACACACACTGCTCATATTTAGTGAGTCTATGACCAGTGGCACTTGTAAAACTATAGAACGTCAAAGTTAACTGGAAGGGACCTTAGAGGTCTTCAAGTCCAACATTCTCATTTTACAGATGAGGAAACTGAGGCCCAGAGATGGGAAATAACTGGTTCAGGGTTATAACCTTCCCTAGTTAAGGGAAGTAAGAAATAGAAATAGTCTCCTTGACCAATGAGATAACTACTACTACTACTACTACTACTACTACTACTACTACTACTACTTGCATTTATATAACACTTTAAGAACTAAAATAAATTTACATACATTATCTTACTTCATCCTCACAACAACCCTGTGAGGTAGGTGGTATTATCCCTATTTTACAGATGAGAAAGATTAAGTAATTTTGCCCAGAGTAGCAGAGCATGGTATATAGAGTCAGGATTTGAACTCAAGTCTTCTTGACTCCAAATCAAGCAGTCTTTATGCTACAATACCTTACATCACCACATCATCCTTAACTCAGGGATGGGGCTGTACACAGAATAGAGATCATCTTTGTAATTGTTGCCAGGAAGGGAACTAGCAAGGGAGTCAGAAGAAATGAGTCTATTCTTGACTGTGTGATCACTTACCCTCTCTGGGGCTCAAGATGCTTGTGAAATGAGGACGTTAATATCTGCCAGAAGCTGTGTGCAAAAGTACTCTGTACAATAGAGAATTATCAGAAGACATTGCTAGCACTGGGCTCCTGGCAAAATATTCTAGTCCTCAAGAAAATGCCAATCTTCTGCCCAGGCTAGACCCAGCTTGTCCAGGTCTACTCTCCCTAGCCCAGTCCTGGGTTCTTCTTCCCTCCACTCTGGTCTCTCACCTTACTTGCTGGCTCTTAGCTTCAGACCCTTAGCTGGAGGTTGCCCTCTTCTCATAAATGGAGTGAAGCTTGTTGATAAGGAAGATTTTATCCTCTCCCTCCTGGAATAGCAGAGACACAGAGGAGACAAGAAGAGTAAGAGAGAAAGGAATGTGGCACAGATGAGCAGAAGGGACAAGACTGAAGCTTACTGAAGCTTACCACCTCCCCCACTATACATATATATAGACTCACACACATAGCAAATACGTACAGATGCACACACACCACACATATGTGTACATGCACATGTGGGCACACACAAACCACATTAACCTGTGTGTGCTGCTACACATTTATGCATTGTCACACACATACACTGCACATGCTAATACACATATTGCATGCACACTCATACACATAGGTATGCAATACCACACACACACACACACACATACACACACACACATACACACAAGCTGCATACAAGCCCACACCACATATATTGTGCTCCTGCCATATACATGTGTGTGCACACACTCCGTACAAATGTGTATGCCCACGTATGAGATACCACACACATACACGCCCATACACATATGTATGTACATATGTGCAATGCCACATACATGTGTGCATATACCACACGCATACACCACACACATGTACATAATGCCACAAATTCTGCATGCACAGCGCATACATGTATGTGTTCATGCCACAAACACGTGGTGCATGCACGCACATGTGCACACCCACACACATGCGCTTGTGCGCGCGCACACACTCTTACATTACTAATTTGCTCCTTGAGGAGGCAGATGACTTTCCTCTGTCCCTTCACCACCTGGATATTGAAGTAGATCACAGCTCTAAAAAAAAATCCACAAAAGTTCATAAACATAAGCTATTCTTTACATGTGAAGATAATTCCAGCAGCCCTCAGACTCAATGGTAAATAGGTGTTTACTAAACCTCCATAGTGTGATGTGAAGAAGGCGGGAATAGCAGGTTCTCTCCTGCACGCTAATAAGCTTCCCTCCCCCCCCCAGCACAGTCTGTACCCCGGATCCTAGCCAATCCTAAAGGATATAGTCCAGGAAAATGAAGGAAATGGGCAGCTTAGGCAGCACAGAGGAGGATGCAGCATTGGACCTAGAGGTAAGAAGACCAGAGCTCAAATCTGGCCTCAGGCACTTACCAGCTGGGGACCCTGGGCAAGTCATGTAATTTCCACCTGCCTCAGTTTCCTTTCAGGGTTGTTAGGAGGATCAAATGATGTATTAGTAAAGCACTTTGTAAACTATTAAAGTGCTATATAAAGTCCAGCTGTTAACATCAATACAAACAGGACCTAACCATAAATAAGGGCGATGACTCTTGTCGCTGAGCTGGGCCCTGTGACCAGGGCCATTTGAGGGAGAGGGGACAGATCATTCGTATTGTTTCCAGGAACTCAGATGGAATGTCTTGCCTTCCATCCCTTGTAACAGGGAGAGGAAGTCAGATCGTGTTATGACCATTTAGTCCAACGTACTGGTTTTACAAACAAGAAACCTAAACCAGACGAGGGAAGAGAAGTCACACAATGACTTGTCTTCATGCAGAGGCCAGACGACCATTTGTCAGGATGTCGGAGGG
This sequence comes from Pseudochirops cupreus, assembly GCA_028627135.1. Lineage (NCBI taxonomy): Eukaryota > Metazoa > Chordata > Mammalia > Diprotodontia > Pseudocheiridae > Pseudochirops > Pseudochirops cupreus. The sequence goes on along the minus strand of CM053584.1, from coordinate 178,774,087 downwards.
GATTTCTATTGAAGTACAGGATGGACTGGACGGCCTCTGAGAGCCTTTTCAGTTCTGTGACCTAATAACAGGTCCTGAGTCATATGTATGACTGACCCTTTGCTCAAAATATACAATATGGCTGAACAGGATAATCTGGGATCAGGGAGATGGCAGTGGGGGGAACCTCTGAACCATAATCTGAGGGTATGAAATTGTTTCAGAGAGAATCGAAGGGTCATAGGATTATTTCCCAACTCCCTCCCCACCTACAGCCTTTTCTACTCACATAAGCATAGCTGATATCAGGAAAATAAAAAAAGTATTTTCCACCAGATACTGGTGGATCCAGGTAAACCAAGTAACACTGGGATTGGACTCCTCCAGGCGCTGAATCCAGACTTTGCCAGCCTCATACATGCTGTCCAAGGTCCGGAAGGGGCCACAAGTCCTGGAGGGCCTCACTCTGAGGAGGAGAGATTACATAAGCAATGTGAACCTTATAGACTTGTCCTCAGATCCTAAAATAATCCAAGGGTCAGGTGCCTCCCTCCCTTCCAGCTCCTAGCTCTAGTCTCTATCACTTCTAGCTTGGAAGGGATGGCCAAGGGGTAGGGAACCTTCGGCCTCAAGGCCTTCTAGGTCCTTGAGTGTGGTCCATTGATTCTGTCAAAAAGGCCACACTTGACAACTTAGGAAGCCACATGTGGCCTTGAGACTACAGGTTCTCCACCCCCTGGATGGCCCTTCATAGACACTCAATTGAAATGTCTTCCTCCCTCTCACTCCAATCTCACCACCCAGTTCTATCCCTACATCCTAAGAGAAGCTGGCAGCAAGACAAATCAAATTTAAAAATTCCAAAGCTGACCCTCCCAGAAATGTCAACTTACTGCCAGATGGCATAGGAGAGGAATATGGCTGCCCCCAAGAAGGAGGGGAAGCAGAGAAGAGTGATGAAAATAGTGGTCATGTGTGATGCTCTCCAGGGTTTCCTGGGTGCCTGGCAGTTTGCCATCAGGCTGATCTAGAACAGACAAAACAGATTGCTTCCATGGTTTCCCTCTCTCTCTCTCTCTCTCTCTCTCTCTCTCTCTCTCTCTCTCTCTGTCTCTGTCTCTCCTCTCTCTGTCTCTGTCTCTCCTCTCTCTGTCTCTCTCTCTTTCTCTCTCTCTCCATCTTCTTTCTCTCTTCCTTTCTGTCTCTCTGTCTCTCTGTCTCTCTGTCTCTCTCTGTCTCTCTCTTTCTCTCTTTCTCTCTCTCTCTCTCTCTCTCTCTCTCTCTCTCTCTCTCTCTCTCTCTCTCTCTCTCTCCATCCTTCAGACCTAGAAATCTAGGTAAGGAGGGAGGAAAGTATACAGGCAGACCAGTGGGGTCCAAAGGGCTTTGGGTTAGGTTTGTTTTGGGTTTTTTTTGCAGACAGGAGGTTTGGGGAAAAACAGGTGATAAAGAAGGAAGTATGTTTAGGGAAAGGCAGATACATAAGGGAAGAAGATGGTGCAATGGTCCAACAAGTTTCCAAATAGAGAGGCGATGGCCCCCCTGAAACAATTTAGAGCTAGGACACAAAGGGAAATAAGCCTCTTGAAAAGGGTCAGAGCCAAGTATAAATACCCTATGATAATAACATACACACTTCTATATTTCTTTAAGGTTAACGGGGGTGGGGAGCCTGTGGCCTTCTAAATCCTCAAGTGTGGCATTTTGACTGAATCCAAATTTTATAGAACAAAGTTGTTCTATATCTAACCTCTTTTCCTCACAGTAACCCTGAAAAGCAGGGGTTAAATTCATTTTACAAGTGAGCCTTGCTTGCTGTGTAGACACAGATCAGCCCACAGTCCCAGCCAGGAGATAACTTCTGAGACTACAGTTCCTTCCTCCAGGGTAAATGTTAGATTGTAAGCTCCTTGAGGGTAGGAACCATCTTTTGCTTCTATCCCCAGCGTTCAGCACTGTGCCTGGCACACAGTAGGTGTTTAATAAATGTTATTAGGCAGCAGAGGGCCTGATTACCTTCTTGATATAGAACAGGAACAGGAGCTTGAGAAGTTGAATGGCAGGGAGAAGAGGGGAGAAGAGAACACCCAGCCTGCAGGGAGAAAAGCAGAAAAGAAAGACCCCTCCAATCCTAGAACTATAAATGTCTGCTGGCAGGCCCTACCTCCACCCACCCCCCCACCAACTCCCTGTCCTTTGAGTCAAAAAGCTGAAGGCCCCATGTCTAAAAAGGTCATAGAGCAGGCCTTTCAGATGAGAAACTCAGAGAAGTCATTCAATACACTCAAGGGCACATGGTGGACTTTGCTGTAGGTAGATCTTCTATTTGTTAATGGGAGAGTTCACAAGTCCCCTCTCTTCCTGCCATCCAGGTCATCATGGGGGAAATAATGGAATCCAGGCCTGGGCCAGGCTCTTAAAATAACCTCAGGGCAACCTCACTGCACCTAGCAGGGGTTTTGTCCCCATGTCATAGGGGTAACAACGGAAATAAAATAAAAGCCTCTTTCCTCCTTTCTTGGCTTCTAAGGAGACTGGGCAAGGAGTTTCAAAAGTTGGATGGAAAACTGAAGAATGTGCCCCTTGAGGAACCTGAACGGTCCCTGTCCTCGGACTGAGGAGCCCAAAGGGAGGCTGCCCTACCCATGGGATGCCCCAGCATGCCTTCATAGAGAAAGCAGGTCTTCCACCTCAAAGCCAAGGAGCTACTGACACAGGCTCTGATGGACCACAGAGGGGCAAGTCTGGATGGGAGAACTCACCAGGTCAGCGTCTGCCCATAAATCAGCTCCAGCACATTTCGAGCAACATCAAACTCTGGTTTCTGATCTTGCTTCATTTTCTCTATGATGAGCCTAAAAGGGCAGAAGCAGTCCTTGTAAGGGTCGAACAAGCAGGTGGCTGCCTGATCATCAACCATTCACTCAGAGGTGCTATAATCTGGGCCTTGAGAGGGGCAAAAAATGTAGATGTCCCTCAGTTCTCTTGGTAGGCAGGTCCAAAAACCAAATGACTGAGAGGTCTGTGCAACTTACTTTAACCAGCATGTGTTAAAGACTTCCTAGGAGTTTCTGTCAGCTAGGTGCCATAGTGGTCGGACCTAGGGTCAGCTGTCTGCCTCAGTTTCCTCATCTGTAAAATGGGAATGACAACAGCACCTACCTCTCAGGGTTGTTGTGAGGACCAAATCAGATTGGGTCTGAAATGTGCTTTGCCAATCTTAAAGTGCTGCATAATGGTACTCATGATTACTATGCGGCTATATAAGCACCACATAAAAATAGTTACCATAGCCAGCATTTATACACCACTTTAAAGTCTGCAAACTGCATTGTAGATACCAATCTCATGTGATTCTCACAACAACCCTGAGTGCTATTATTATCCCCATTTTACAGGTGGAAAATTGAGGGAGACAGAGGTTAAATGACTTGCCTGGTGGCATAATGTTGGCTATTATTGTCATTATTTGAAGAGATAAGAACATCAGATGTTATTATAGTGACTTGGGTTTAGTCCCAACTTTGCCACTAATTAGCCATGTGACCATAGGAGAAATCAGTGCCCCTTTTTGGGGGAAAAAACTTCTCTCTCAGTTCTCTCTTGTGTAAAATGAGGGAGTCTGACTTAGTCTCAGAAAAGTTCCTGTGGCAATAGGATTCCACAGTCTTCAGGCAGCACAGGGTTCACGTAAGATCACTGAACTGGGAATGGTACAAACCAATGATCTTTCACCACATCACTTCAAGGAGAATGCCAACATTTGTTCTACTGAATTAATGTGGGAATGAGTCATTTGCACATGGGAGGAAAGGGGACAAAGAGAGGCTAAGCAACTTGCCAGAGGTTACAGAGTAAAACAACAGACTCCCCAAGAAGCACAATATAGAGCCTAGAGACTTTGGAAAAAATTTTTGTTCTTGTTTTTCCCTTTATCCATACTAATACTACTAATAATAGTTATATAGCACTTTGAGGTTTGCAAACCTCTTTTTTACAATTATCTGCTTTGATCCTTTCCAAAAGCTTAAGAGGTAGGTGCTACTATTATCTCCAGTTTACAGTTGAAGAAACTGAGTCTGGAAAAGATTAAGTGACTGGCCAAGGGCCACATAATTGAGTGACAGAATCAAAACTTAGAATCTGGGTCTTCTGGACTCCAAATCCAGCACTCTCATCCTCTATGTCATGCTGTTTTGTGTTGAGAAAGAGCTTTCCAAAAGCACTATGTTGGAGGAGAGAAACCTGAGGGCAAGAAATGGGAGGGGAGGGAGAGACCAAAGAATCTCTCCAAATCCATCCCAGATTTAATTCTATCCTTCTGTCATCTCTCTTACCTCCAGACCAGCTCCCCAAAGAGGGTGTCCACTAGTGTGAAGATAAAGTCCATCACCATGAAGCGGTAGAGCTCCTGCCCCACAAATGTCTCCCAGCACTGATAATGAGAAAAAGAATTCTGTAACGGCTGCATACACTTGTAGGCTTTGTGTTTACAAAGCACTTCTTTACAGATTATTTTTATTTATTTATTTTATTTTATTCTCACCACCACTGTATGAGATAGTGATGCTCCTGCAGAGTATTAGTCAGTCAACGGGCCTCTGAGCTTTCTTCCAGCCCTAAGAAACTAATATTCTCTTGTTCCATTCTTTATAGATAAAGAAACAAGCTCAGAGCAGGGAAATTACTTGTCCAAAGTCACAGTTGAGACGATAACTCAAATCCAGTCCTCCTGACTCTTAGACTTTCCAGCTGCCTCGATGATGAAATAAAAGGGCCAAGGATACTTTGCTTGTCCCTATGTCTGAGTACAGCTAATATCTCCCTATTTTTTGGGGGGAGGGGAGGGAGAGCCATGGGGGAAGAAGGGGAAGTGGTGAGAAATGTTCTAAAAACAAATGAATCTCAATCAATATCCTTTATGATACCCATCATATTCAACTCAACTCAGCAAACATGACGTGTCTATCTATGAGACAGTGTGCCCTCTTGGCTCCCAGAAATGTTTTTGTTAATAAAAGTATAAGAAGTGATGAGCTCAATGATTTAGAAAAAGTGAGCCAAATAATGAAGAGTGAAATGAGCAGAATGAAGACAACATGGTGTACACTAACAGCAATATTGTTTTAAGAATGACTTTGAATGGATGTTATTTTGATTATTATAAATAATAACTAGAAAGGACATAGGAAGGAAGATGCTGTCTGCATCCAGAGAAAGAACTGAGAAATAGAAGCATGTATAGAATCATGTGTGTGTGTGAGTGTGTGTGTGCGTGCACGCGTGTGCATGTGTGTGCGTGTGTGTGCACGTCTGCATGTGTGTGTGCATGTGTGTGTGTAATGGTGACCATCTCTGGGGGGGGAAGAAGGGGAAAAAAAAGAAATGTATATGATAATTTTGTTGTATATTTGAAAGGAAGAGCAAGTTGTGCAGAGTCAATTTGTAGTTTCATGTGCAATCTTCTTTTTTATTGTATTGTTATGGAAAGGCTTGTTTTCTTCCATAAATTCGAAGTAAAATTTAATAATGAAAAATATTATTAAAAGAAAAGAAAAGGGCAGCTAGGTGGCGCAGTGAATAGAGCACCTGCCCTGGAGTCAGGAGGACATGAGTTCAAATCCAGCCTCAGACACTTGACACACTTACTAGCCGTGTGACTTTGGACAAGCCATTTAACCCCAATTTCCTTGCCTTTGCCCCTCCAAAAAAAGAAAAGAAAAAGAAATGTCTTTCTTGGCACACTTACCTGGTCTTCCAGTGATCTAACCTTACGGCCCATCCAGTGGTAACAGAGAAGTCCCAGAATAACCATTTTGAGAATCAGGTTCCTGAGAAAAGGGGGAAAATGAATGAAGGATGCTGTAGGGGGGAAGTATTTAGGCAGGGAAATCAGTCAGATCCTCAAAGGGTAGCAATGGGAGAGGAGAGCTCTGCCCTACCGGCAAATGGCCACATACACCTCCAGAACAGGAGAATCATGCTGCTCCCAGATGGCTAGGACATTGTAGAGATAGGGAACCACCAGGTTGATAATACAGACTATGAGGGGCAGAGCCAGAAGACGGGCTTCCTGCAGCTTCTCACTGATCGTCTGAGTCCTCATCTTGTCGTTCTGTGGGAGGAATTATAAGGGAACAAGCTCACTCCCGTAGAGGAGGTAAGGTCAGGCTAACTCTGGGGCAGGTTAAGCATTTTTCTGGCACAGTAAATCACTAGACTGAGTCTTGGAGAAGAGGGTACATTGAGGTAAAAAGTCTACAGGGTTGGGGTGGATCGAAGGTTGAGATGGGCACTCAAAAAACTTCTGTAGAACTATGGTCTAATCACCCAAAATCCCATTGAGAGACTTAAGGCATAGGTAGGAGAGAAATAAAAGGGAGAAAGACAGGAAATAATAATTAATAGTGATCTAATGCTTTCAGATTTGCAAAGCCCTTGACAAATTATCTCAGAGAACACCAAAATAAAGAATGGAAGAGAAAGAGAAGGAGAAGAAAGGGATGAGGTACACAGAGGGAGGAGTGGAAGGGTGCTGGTGCTGAGTCCACAGTTCAAGGTCAGGCTCCTAGGGCAGAGGAAAGGACAGTCTGAGACATGAAATAGAAGGGACCATGAAGAGTGGAAGGAAATCCTTGAGATGGAGGCCCTCTCAAGCAGTTTTTACCAAGTAGTTCCAGCCCTGATTCCCAGCCCCCTCCCCTTCCCAGGATCAAAGTAACCCCAAGTTGGAAGGCTTACTTCATGCATGAACTCTGAGAATGAGTAGACAGCAATGGCACAGCCCAGGGCAGAACCCAAGGACAGCAGCCACACCAGAAGCAGCACGGTCATCTGCCTCAGCCTTCCACACACGCTTCTCGGGCACTGCTTCAGCTGCCACTCAGCCAGCAGCTCCTGCCAGGAGGACCACAAGTCAGTCAGTGCCCAGGGCCCTCCCACACCATAGCAAGGACCCAGAAAGGCAATGTCTGCGTGGAAGAACAAGGAGAAAAAGGACAGGAACACAGGAAGCTACAGTCATTCTAGGGCCATAGCTGATTGGTAGCATCCCTTAAGCACTGACCTTCCCACAGTCACTGCTTTAGCTCTGTCTATTGAGCCTTGCCTCCATATCCCTCATGCCTGGAAGGCTCCTGGAAGAACCTCCTAGCTTTTCTCCTTGACTCCAAGGTCCAAACTAATTTTCCTCAACAGCTCTCAGAAAGCATTTTCCAGATATTATAATTATTATTCCCATTTTATGGAAGAAGGAAAAGCTCAGAGAAGTTGAGTAACTTGTCCAAGGTCACACAGCAATTCAGCATCAGAACTTCCACTTGAACCTAGATCTTTTCCTCATGTCATTTTTGTGCTCAAGAACCTGCAATGGCTCCCAGTATTCTGTTGTTTTTAAAAAAAAACAAAAATGAAACAGCTCAACAGCTTTTTAAAATCCTTCCACCACCACTTCATTTCCAACCCTCAATTTCCCACATCTTACCTCTCTCAGGAAGCCAATAGTACAGGGGAGGGAAAGCATCAAAATGGACTCAGAGAACCCTGGGTTCAGATCCTGACTGTCTGATGCTTACTGAGTGACCTTAGGCAAGTCATGTCATCACCTGGGCCATGGTTCCCTCCTCTATATAAAATGAGGGATTGGATGAGATGGAATTCTGAGGTCCCTTCCAGCTCCAGCTCTGTGATCCTATGATTCCTCAACAAGGCTTGCCTTCTCCAATTAACTGACCTTCCCCATACATAGACTAATTACTTAATTATATGCCCACCTCTTGTAATGACTTCTTTCTTCTTATTCTTCCTCAATTAGTATTGAAAAGTCTCTGCATTCCCAACAGATATGGCAATTTAAAAAAAAAATGAATGTAAGCTATTGACAACCTTTTGAGAGAATGTTGCCAATTAGTAATAATTTTTAAAAATTCACATTAAAACAACTCTGAGGGGCAGCTAGGTGGCGCGGTGAATAGAGCACCTGCCCTGGAGTCAGGAGGACCTGAGTTCAAATCCAGCCTCAGACACTTAACACTAGCCATGTGACCTTAGGCAAGTCACTTAACCCCAATTGCCCTGCCTTTCCCCCTCCAAAAGGCACCAAAAAAAAAAAAAACACAAAAAACTCTGAGATTTCACCTCATACCAGGTTGGTAAAGATAATAAAAAATGAAAACAGGGGCCATGAGAAAAAGATACACAAACGCGTTGTAGACAGAGTTGTGAATTGGTCCAATCATTCAGGAAAATAATTAGTAATCATACCCAAAAAGTCACTAAACTGGACTCAGTGATCTTTCTCCTTAGGGATATACCCCAAGTAGGAACAGATTTGTTTGCCTTTGAATTTTTTTCAAAAAGGGATTTGTTTACTCCTTTGTTTTTGATACTTTTATTTCTTAGTATTTTACTCTCCTCTCAGACCAGCAAATCTTAACTTGTAACAAAAAAAGAGAAAAAAGCAATTTGACAAAACTAACCAACACATCAGTGTAGACTGATGGGAAGTGAAACTTTCCAAATTCATGGTCCCCCACTTCTACAAAGAAGAGAGGAAGGAGCATCTCCTTAGTTACATTCCCATCCTATTTTTAGGAAGCCATTCGAAGAGCTCTAATCGGTCTGTATTTATCTTTGGACTCCCTAACCAGATTGGAAAGTCCCAGAAGGCCAAGATTGTGTTTTCCTTCTTTTGTACCCTTCCCACAGTGTTCAGGACACAAAAGGAACTCCAATTGTTGGCAGTGACTAAAGGAGAGAGCTGGACTTAAAATTCCACAGCACATTCTGACCAGCAGAATAGGTGGAGACTCTCCTACTTAATGCCTGGGCCAGCCTGCATTTGTGCTACCTAAACCCTGGGAAAACCAGCACAAATGCAGCTAGGCTCCATGCCTTGAAAGATGTGTCCAGATAGCTAACTTAAGCCTGTTATCTAAAGGAAACCCTTCTTTGTGGCAGTTCCAGCCTATTACTTCCTTTCTGGTATCAGATCTCAGGCAGAGGTTGAAAGTTACTTGGATTAGTGAGTCATGGGGTGGGACAATATGTGTGTGGGAGGAGTAGCGGGTATTACGTAATAGGAAATATGACAGATCCATGGGCCCCATTCACCTTCAACTGTGTCCTAATGTTGTCATGCTGTAGACGGGAAGCCCATTTTTGGGTTACCCTGTAGTCCCAGGAGCAGAAGACAGTGATGGCATGGACCCCAAGGGTACTGCCCACCTGGTAGCTCTTTCCAAAGGAACGAGACATGCTAGGAAGAGAAGGAGAAGCATGAGTGAGAAGAGCAAGAGAGAGGCAGAGGGGAAAGGGAGGTAAAAGAACAAGGGACTGAGGGGGGAAGTTTTGATTTATCTTCAATTACATAAAGAACTGGCTGTCTTGTGGAAAGAATATGAGAGAATGCTTCTGTATTAGAGAGAGGGTTACTAGGACAAGATATTGATATAACGTATCTCTATCAGAATATTAGAATGCTTTTCTTTGGCTCCAAAAGGTAGAACTATGAAGAGTGGGGAGATATGCTGAGGTAGGCTTATGATTGACATAAAGCAAGATTTCCTAACAATTAGAACTGGGCAACTAGGTGGTGCAATGGATAGAGCAAGGGCCCTGGGGCTCAAATCCAGCCTCAGACACATACTAGCTCTGTGGTCCTGGGCAAGTCATTTAACCTTGATTGCTTAAAAAAAAAACTGTCCAAAAGTTAAACAGGCTGCCTTGGGGGCTGTAGGTTCTCCCATCCCAGAGGTCTTCAAGTAAAATTTGTTCATTGTTCAGTCATTTTCACTTGTATCTGCCTCTTCATGACCCCATGTGGGATTTTCTTGGGCAGAGACTCTGGAGTGGTTCACCATTTACTTCTCCAGCTCATTTTACAGATGAACAAACTGAGGCAAATAGAGGTTAAGTGACTTGCCCAGGGTCACACAGCTAGTAAATGTCTGAGGCTGGATTTGAACTCAGGTCTTCCTGACTCCAAGCCTGGCACTCTATCCGCTGTGCCACCTAGCTGCCAAGGCTAAAGAACACTATTCTGGCGAGTTTGTAGAGGAGGTTCTTTCACATAAAGCCTGCACTAGATAACCTCTGAGGTCCCTTCCACTTCTTACATTCTGTAATTCTGCCAAAGGAGAAAAAGGGGTTGGGGAGGTAGATCAGGAGAGAAGACAATTTTGGAGTAAATAGCATGAAAGTGAAGGAGGGTTGGTGGGGGGGGAAGAATGGATCCCTGTGGGAGCAGGAAGGGTCTCACCTTACCTGTATACCAGAGTGATGCAGGTGATAAAGAAGGAAACACCAATGGTAAAGAGGTAAGCCAGTGGCATGTTATACGGCAGATGGACTGCCCCTGGCGGGCAGCGGTCACTGTCCTGATGGGAGCAGGGCTGGTTCAAGGTGAAGTTACTGTAGTAGCCATAGTACATCACTGTGTGAGTGAATAGGCCCTGCAAAGACAGGGGTAAGACAGCTCAGGAGGAAAGTCAGTGCACCCTCCACTGCCCTATTCCACCCAACCCACCTGCAACCAAACCGAGTGGGAAAACAGAAGAAAGAAGAGGCAGTAGTGGACAGGAATACAGAGCTGGGGGGGAAATTAAAAAATTAAAAGGGAAAGATCCTTAGACTTAGGCCAAAGGTAGAAGAACACAAACAAGAGAAAAGAAAATCCTATGATTTCACAGTGGGAAGGGAGCTCAGGGGTCATGTAGTTCAGTCCTATCCAGTCCTATTCAGTAACATCCTGGACAACCACCCTGCAGAGTCCATCCTTCTTTTAGACAGTTGGATTGTTAGGAAGTTCCTTGTTAGAAGCTGGGATTTATCTACCTGTCACTCCTACCTGCTTCTCCTAGTCCTGCTTTCTGGGACTATGCAGAAAGAAATCTAATCCTTCTCCCAATCCAAATATTTCAAGGAAAAGAATCTTTCATCTCTCCTTCAGTCTTCTCTCCTCCAAGTCAAGCAGTTCTTTCCAAAACATCCTCATACAGCATGGTTCTAAGTCCTCTTGTGATCCTGGTTGGCCCTACCATGGATGCCTGCTAGCTTGTCAATATCCTTCCTACAACATGGCGTGCAGAACAGAAGAAGAATCCCAGATAGAGTCTGACCATCAGACTCCTTACTGCCTCTTTGTTCTGGATGCTCTGCATCTATTTCAGCACATCATACTCTGCAGCTATCACATCACATGGTTGACTAATGGCTAAAACTAAGCAAGTTCATTAATGTTGATCTTGCACTCTATCAAAATCCACTTATCTTTTTACATATGTACTACTGCCTAAACATATACAGTCCGAGTCCAGTGCCCTAATCCCAACATTTGTAAGGGGAGGATAAAAAGTACTTGAGCGGTAATCACAGAAGGGGAAAAGATGACCCCGTGCATATAGCCTAATGGATACATGGGGAAAGGAGAGGCTTTTTTCCTCATAGGTCCATGTGTTTCTGGCCATTTTTAGCATTAGATGGCAAAGTAAAGATATGCTTTTTATACCGGCTATATTCCCAGGTCACTGTAAGAGCAGACACCACAAAGTCCTGGTTAGGGAAGGGTGAGGCAAAGAAAATGAAGAATCATTCATGGAAAAAGAAGAGAGAGGGGAAGAGAGTCAGTAAGACAATCCCACTACATGGGGCTGAGGAAAAGGTCTTATGTTCAACAAGAGGTTTAGCACTAACCAACCTGTACTCACCCCTCCAGTGAAGAGTTCCAGGCCTGTGAATGACTGGGAGACAGGGGACTCTGAAGTTGGGGGAAAGGCCACCTGCATGGCCACAATGAAGGGCAGCAGCAGGAGGAGGAGCAGGACATTGAAGGAGACCAAGGTCTTGAGGAAGAGGAAATAGGAAAGGACACTGGAGCCAAACTGGCCACTGATTTCTTTCAGGTGGCAACGCCAGGGCTTCAGGGCATGCAGACCAGAGAGAATTCCATACCACAAGGTGCGGAAAGCCTGTAGGGACAAGAATAATGTCAATAATAATAAGTAATAATAATGATTAGGACTTCAAGGTTTGCAAAGTGCTTTGAATGTAAGATCTTACTTAATCCTCAAAATAACCCTGAGAGACAGGCGTTATTATTATCTTCATTTTACGTAACAGGAAACTGAGGCAGACAGTGGTTAAGTGACTTGCCTAAGGACACTCAGCTAGTAAGTGTCTGAGGATAGATTTGAACCTGACTCCAGTGTGCCACTAGGTAGGGCAGTAGTCATACTTCTAGATCCACACTAGGAAAACAGGTTAGGGAAAGGCCATTGAAGGACTGTTGTAGGCAGAAATATCCTAATGAAAAGCTCAGACCTTGAGAATCAGAAGACCAGAGTTCCATGTCCAGCCCCACCACTGCCCTGCTGTTAATCTCTTAACTACTCTGGGCTTCAGTGGTCTCATTGAAAACAGATTCTTCTCTGTTCTCCCTTTTAAAGGGCTTTAAAAAGGTCCCAACTGTCCTAGCATCTCTCAAAGAAAGAGAAGAGATGGATGGTACAAGGAAAAGGAGGTCATGGGACTATTTTTGTCATAAAAAGTCACCTAGAAGAGATTAGCCTGGGTGGAGTCAAGGGGCAGCCACCAAAGGGTCTGGCAGAACATCAGTGAGAGGCTGGATTTTTCTATTTAGAATTGCTTGCATGGGAGGCAGAGCCAAGACGGCAAAAGGCAGGGATTCACCTGAGTTCTCCCAGATTCCCCTCCAAACAACTTTAAAATGATGCCTTGGAGGGGGCGGAGCCAAGATGGCGGCGTAGAAGCAGCAACATAT
>CM053584.1:178719580-178760830 GCA_028627135.1 Pseudochirops cupreus | reverse complement strand
CCCCTACTGAGTTGTTTTTAGAAACCAAGAAAGAACTTTATCAAGCTACCAGGCAGGGCAGGGATAGAAATAGACAATCTCTGAACACGAACCCCAATTCCCATAGCACTGGGTGAGAGGAACACATCTCAGAGCCAGGTGAAGTATCTAGAAGGGGACAGGGACAGGGCAGGCAAAAAGGGAACAGATTTGGGGAAGAGATTTCCCTTACTCACCAATGGTTCGGCTGGGCATATTGGCCAGGATCTTAAGTGTGGCTGAGCAGTACTCCTGAGGGGCCCTTGAGGGCTGGGAACCTCCACCTATCAAAGAATCCCAGAATTTGAGAAATAGAAGGGACTTCAACAACCCTTTAGTCTAGAGAAAACTGCTAAACACCCCTAGGAATCAAACGGCTCTTCTCTTTACTCTCAGTGACCTAAAAGCCTGGTGGTAGGTAATGAGGGTAAGCGTATTAGATGTAGAGTCAGGGAAAACCTGGGCTTAGAAGCAGCTCTGACACTGACTGGGCAACAGTGGGCAAATCGCTTCATGTCTCTGGCACTCAGTTTTCTCATCTACAAAATGAAAAGGTTAGATTGGATGGGTAAGGGTAGGGAACAAGGATTTCTAGTACCTGCTATATGCTAGGCACCATGCTAAGTACTTTACAAATATCACCTCATTTGATTTGTACAAGAACCTTGTGAAACTGGTGCTATTATTAATCCCATTTTATAGTTGAGGAAACTAAGACAACCAGAGGTTGAGTGACTTGTCCAGGGTCATACATCCAATAAGTGTCCGAGGCCAGATTTAAACTCAGAGCTTCCTGGTTCCAGGCCCAGCGCTCAATCCACTTCACCCTTAGCTTCCTAAACCCACAGCTGGAACCCCTCTCAGACACATCTGCCAGGGAAAATAACCTGTACCCCCTTTCTGGATAAACTACTTACCTTTGTCCCTGGTAGGCCACTCCTGGAGTTCCAGAACTTCAGCCTCAGCCTGCTGACTCTGTTCCTGGATAAGCTGATGGAAGGAGTCATGTACAATGTTCTCATCATATGGGCTGAGGTCCGGGCTGTTGGGGAATAGAAAAGTTAGTGTTCCCTTTGCCTGCTCCTCAAGAAAAGAGCAGAGCCAGTATCTCAGAAGCCCTCTCAGATAGGCCTTATCAAAATCTGTAAGAGGTCCCTGTGGGAAGATTCCCCTCTCTACACCCGTGAACGTTCTCCCATCAGCCACCATAGTTTTTAAGCATTTTTCTTCCCTAGAAACCTTTGAGGTAGGAATGGAGGACATTATTAACCTAATGGGATGGATGGCCACTATATTCATTTCACAGATGAGTATACAAACACTGAGAAATTCAAAGATTTGCTCACAAATTCACATAACAGGCAAGACTGGAACCGAGGTTTCCTGACTTCAAGACCACATCCACAGTGCCACATTGGCAGTGTGAGAGTTCTATCCCTCACCCAGCTGACAGCTTACCTAGGGCTTTCCCTGCCTTCAGGAATGGAAAGGGTGAAAGAAGGGACCCGAGACATTTCAGGTGCTTCCCAGTGCTGCTCAGGCTCCTATCACAACTGTCTCCCACCTAGAGAGAAATGGAAAGTTTGGTCATATGACATTTAGATCTAAGCTGCCCTGCTCTCTGGGGACACTGTGTATTATCAGGCAAGACACTCCCCCTTCCCAGGCCCCAGCCTGTGCCAACCGACACTCTGGGCAACAATGCCCCTCCTTTCCCCTCGACCATGCCAGGGATGTGCCAGCTGAGCACATGATGACTGAGTTTCCCCCAAAGTCCAGCACAGAACTAACTTAGGAATAATGCTATTCGAATCATGTTGCTTGCCTTCTCTGTGGGTAGAGGAAGGGTGAGAGAAGGAGGGAGAGAATTTCAAACTGAAAAAAAAATTTTTTAATGCTAAAATTAAATAATAAATTCTTGTAAGAAAAAGGAAAAAAAGAATAATGCTATTCTTTTTTCTACTGACTGAGGGAAGGAGGACTGACTTTCTACTGACTGAGGGAGAGGGGAGGAAGGGGGTAGGGAGGCAGGCTTGGTCTTCTCTAGACAGGGTCCCCATCTGTTTCCTGGATGTTGTTGGCTTCAGGAAGTCAAGGGTGGGGTGTTTAGTAACCTCAAGTTACCTCCTTATCTATGGTTCCTGCTCTTGTTTCAAACAAACCAGAGGTCTGGGAGAAGGGTTTTATGGAGGTAGGGCCAAGGACTGCACAGAAATTGTTCCAGACAGCCTTCTAAAAGCCAGTACATACACCCACAGCTGCATACATCACTGATGCCAGGATAGGTAGCCTCCCCACAACCCAGTACCCACTTCCTCTTTCACAAGAAACCTATTTAGGGCCTAATAACGTCCCCACTTCAAACCCATGGGAACAAGCACTGGGGACATGGTAACCAGGGTATGGAAGCCCCTAGGTAAAGGAGGGTCCAAAGGTAATTGAGTCTCCATTGGCTTCCCAGCCCCCTCCCCAGTTGTTCCTGGTATGTCTCTGGGAAGTTGAGCCTAGGTGGTAGGAAGCCTCAGTGACCAGAGTTAAGGTCCTTTTCCAGATTAATCAGCTTCACCTTACTCCTCCAGCAAACATTATTGTGTTCTCACTCAGGTTAGTCCAGTAAGAGAGGACCTCTACCGGATCAGAGGTCAGCCCTCTCTTGCCCCACCCCAGGAGAGCAGCAGGAATGGAGACTTAGCCAGGAACAATCTGCCTTTGTTTGGGCCCGCTCCTGTCCCTGAAGTGGGCAGAATGAGAATGGCTTTGTTTTTATGTCCCCGACCAAGGGGAGAAGGAGAGGAAAGTGGGCAGGAGAAAGCAAGACAAAAAGGCCTTCTCCCCACACCTCGGGTTCCTGCCCGGAGGACTTTTACCTCAGAGCCTCTTCCTGGGTGCAAGAGTAAAGTTGAGTCATGAAATGAGTTGAAACATACTCCTCTAAATCCTTCCTGCCCTTTTTATAAAGCCTGATCCCACAGAGGGCAGGCAGGAGAAGTTATGGGTAAGCTAACAAGTGAGACAGGAGTTCAGCTCTTGGAGAACGGGGAGCCAGACAAGACGACACTTGATCAAGAGCCTTGGGAGTCCTTTAGGCCAGCCCTACTAAAGGCTGGAAGGAGGGAGGATTCTTTCCTCAACTCACGGTCATTCTAGCCCCACCCAACAACAAGCTCAGACTGGGAGCCTGTGGTGGACTGACCCAGCTCTTCCACTTCTGAGGAATCCAAGAGACCCTATGTCCTCACTCAGGCCCCCATCTTTTTCTTTTCCAGGACGAGGAATGGGCAGGGAGACAGAAGTACTACACTTAATCTTGCCTCGACCTGGCACTAAGCCACCAGAGAAAGTCAGGCCCCCGGAACTGAGCTAGGAAACCCAACGAGCAACTAGACACCTCAGCCCCAGCTGTTCTCTCATGGCCCTCCCACTGCACTCGGCCTCCCCAATTAATCTTAAGGGGGCTGGTCAAGACCTACTTACCAAATCTATCATTTCTGGGGCCTCAGCCAAGTTGAGTAGGAGAGGGGCTGGGAGAAAGGAAGGGATGTGTACAGGAATTCCCTGGCGTCTCAAAATCAGTCTCTGGCCACTTCTGCACACCCCCTCCCCACCAGGCCTGCCCACGATGAAAGGTCAAGCAATGCTCCAGCAACTGGACAACACTCCCCAGGCCCGCCCGTTAACATGCAAACCTCCCCCCTTCTTCAGCTGCCCACAGCTGCCTCTGACTTGACTCTGCAGCCCAAGTAGCTGTTCCTTCTTCCCTTCCCTCCTCCAGATTTCTCCCCCTGCACAGAAACACAGTAGCTTATTTTGAACTGAAATCATCTATTGTAATCCCTTCACTTTATTCAGAGCAGTAACAAGATGACCCAACAAGTCAGCTGGCAGAATCAAGGATTCTGACCTCAGATCCAGGGATCTTTCCCCTACCCCTCGAAGCTTCCTTCCACAAGATTTCTCCTTTCTTCTCTCACCGGCCCTGGCCAGACACCGGCCCTGGCCAGACTCAAATTCCACTAGGTCTTTCTTTAATTCTTTTGCTTCTCTTTTGTCCCCTCCCCAGCTTTGGAGCGCGGGTCAAGGAGTAGTATGCATTTGAGGGAGGGTCCTCTGCCAACAGCTCCCAGAGGTCAGAGAGCCCCTAAAGGGCTCCCACATGTGCCTGGGTTGTGGAGAGAGTGCACACAAAATTATCCTATAAAGGAGAGAAAACCCCAGTCCCTACCCCAAAGTCCTCCGGAATTTCACTGAGCTCCAACGGGGAGAGAATGCTGGATGGGGTGGGAGTAGTCAAGGAAGAATCCCTGAGCTCCGGGCAAATGGAGTTACCATTTGGAGGCTGGGCTAGTGAAACAAAAAGGGGCCCCAGCCTAGCAGCTTCAGCTGAGAGGCTGAAGTTTAACTAAGCTTAACTCTGGAGTCAGCTGCTTTCCCTTTGGGTCTCCCAGCTCTTCTGTTCCCTTCTAAAACCAGGATCTTAACTCTTGGAAATCACTCACCTGCATACGAAAGGGAAAAGAGGTAAAACTTCTCTCCGTCTAACTTCATCTGGGATCTGCCTAGCTGGGAACTGCCTCACCTGTTCACACATAGCCCTCCTCCCAGAGGTTGCTGGGAATTGTAGTCTTCATCAGTCACCTAGTTCATAGAAGCCTAGAATTTAATCCATCCAATACATGGAAAGGAGACCCTTCTATCACATCCTCAATAAATAGCCATCCAGTCTTCACCAGAAGATTTCCAGTTATGGGGAACTCATTAGAAGGACATGGTGTAGTATAAAAATACTGAAGCTAGAATCAGAAATCCTGGGTTAAAATCCAGACCCTGTCACTTAACATCCATGTGACTTATGGTAAAGTAATTCCAATCCAAAAGCATTTAACCTGCATAATCAAGGTCCTGAGGAGTAGGAATACAAAGGCATTAAAAAGTCCCTGCTCTCAAGGAACATAGGACTGTAAAATGAACCTAAAAGGCAGGACACAAATGGCAAATAGCTTTAAATGCAAAGCTTTGAATCTCTTCCCAGGTCCTTACACACATGTCAAGAAACATTTAATGTGCCATACTAATCACTGGTGAGATGAAGGTGGTAGAGAGCCCAGTCTCTGCTCTCAGGGAGCTCACAGTTTAGTAAAAACATGCAAATAACTATGTACAAACAAGATATGTACAGGATAGATGAGATAATCAAGAGGGCAGGTGTTGTTAGCATTAAGGGGGATTGGGAAAGACTTCTTGTAGGAGGTACAATTTTTAGCTGAGACTCGAAGGAAGCAGGAGCTACAGACATGGGGGCAGTCAGAGAAAATTCTCAGAGTTTAGAGATGGAGGGTCTGAGCTAGGAATAAGGGAGGAGCGAGAGGAAGAGGGGCAAGATGAAAGCCTAGAAAGGTAGGAAGGAGAGAGATTATAAAGGGCTTTAAAAGACAGAGGGGATTTTCTATTTGAACCTGGGGTAATAGGGAGTCACAGCAGTTTGGGGTTTGTTTTTGGATGGCGGTAGGTATGACATGGTTAGACCCATGCTTTGAGAAATCACATTATAATGAGTAGTTAGTTAACTCCCTCTTTGATCTCTCTGCCTTTGCTCTGGCTGTCTCCCTGCGGAGAATGCACTCCCCCCTCAGCTCTTATTCTTAAAATTTCTAATGATAATAATAATAGTAATACTTAGCACTATGTACAGGCACTATGCCAACCACTTTACAAATGATATCCCATTTGATCCCCACAACAACCCTTGGAGGTAGGGGCTATTATTATCCCCATTTTACAGATGAGGAAATGGAGGTTAAACTTGCCCAGGGTCACAGAGCCAGGAAGTACTTGAGGCTGAATTTGAACTCAGGTCTTCTTGATTCCAAGCCCAGCACTCTATAACCATTGCACCACCCATCTGCCCCTAGAAGAAGAACATCTTTTGAAAGTCCTCTTACACGAGGCCTCTCCCGACCCCCTTAGCTGCTAACATCTCCTTGCCCAACATTATCTTGTGTGTTTTTTGTATGTGTTTGCATATATGGGTGTATATATATTATCTCCTCTCCCTCACCCCCCAGTAGATTATAAACTCCTTGATGTCAGGGACTACTTTATTCCTGTCTTTGTATTTCTAGTGTTTTGGTGCATAGTTACTTGATAAATGGTAATTGATTCTCACGGAAGGTCAGAGAGTTCCTCAAGGTTTTTGAACAAGGTCTGATTTGAGGATGATTGTTTTGGCAGCAGTGTGGACAGTGGGTTAATATAATTGAAGGCTCTAATATGTATTATATTGAAGGCTATATTAGGACCTGGTCTATGGTGGGGACAGTTTGAATTAAAGAATATAGAAGATACAAGCCTGGGTGACTAGAAGGAGGTTGGTTCCCTTAACCTATCTCCTTTCTGAACCTTGCTTCTCTCATCAGTAAAAGGAAAGGATTGGACCAGTCTCCCATGACATGTTGTCTTCCCACACACACCTTGCCCATTAAAATACAAACTTGTCATTGGTCCAGTTACATAACTATATGAAATATATATTAAATAAATATGAAATATATATGAAATAAATACAAGGTAATTAAGGGGAAGGGGCATTAGCGGTCAGCAAGTGTTTTATGAAGGATTAAGGTGCCAACTTTCCCAGCTCCAGCAGAGTGCCACTATTTGGAGGAACTGCCAGTGCTGCAGAGCCCTCTCTTGTTGAATTCTGGAATAGCCAATGGGCTAGCTGTTCCTCACCCGTCCTGGCTGGGCCCTGTACTAATCTGGACCACGCCAGGTCTATGCCTAAGCATCCTTGAACCTCTCTGAACCAACCTAGCCCAGTCCATCCAAGGCTCTAGTGATCACTATCCCAGTCTATAATCCTACACTGTCTAGTGGTTCCAGTCTGCAGTCAAGTCCATGCTCAAGACCCTCTGAACTGCTCTGCCATACCCTCACTTCTACTTTCAATATACCATGCTGCTAAATTCTTCCTTGCTAGTTTATAGGATATTAGGATTTAGAGCCAGAAGAGGTCACATATTTTCTAAATAAGGGAATTGAGACCCAGAGAGATTCCAGTGACTTATCCCAAGTCAATTTCCTTGAATCCTTTTTTTTTATTCACCTCTTTTTTCAGCGTGTCTAAAGTCTCATAGCTTTGGGATAATGAAAATCAGACATCATAGAAAAGCATAAATTCATGAACTATGAAAGTAGAAAGTGACCCCAGAAGGCAGCTAAGCCTAACTAATACCTGAGTAGGGCATCTAAGTAGTGAAGTAGATAACACACTGGGCCTGGCGTCAGTAAGACCTGAGTTCAAATCCAGCCTCAGACAATTACTAATTGTGTGACCCTGGACAAGTCACTTAACCCTGTTTGCCTCAGTTTGCTCATCTGTAAAATGATCTGGAAGAGGAAATGACAAACCACTCCAGTATCTTTGCCAAGAAAACCCCAGATGGGGGCACAAAGAGACTAAACCGACTGAACAACATTACCTGAGCAGGAACTGTCTGTGACATCCCGAACAAAATGGTCATCCAGCCCACACTAGAAGACTCCTGAAGATGCCACCTTGAGCAGTTGGTTGTTGGCGTCCCTGTGTCTACAGTCTAATCCCAAATCAGCCACTAATTAACTCATTATGCTATTCTTGACAAGGAATTTGTTTTCTCATTTTTTCAAATGGGGATAATAAATCCAAGCCCTCACCAACCTCCCGCAGTTGTGACAACCCTCTCTGTCAAAAGCATGTGGCCACACTACGGATTTGGTTACGCACCACAGCATATCAAACCAGGGTCCCCATTCGCAAAAGTAAAAAACGTTTTCCTAACCGGATGGCCTACGATAAAGGTGTTTTCCTTGCATCTACAGATAGATAGCACAGTAGAGTAGCAGACATGGAGTCAGGAAGCCCTGAGTTCAAATCCTGCCTCAGACACTTATTAGCTATGCAAACATGAACAAGTTACTTAAGCGTCTGCCTGCTTCAGTTTTCTTATCTGTAAAATGAGGATAATAACAGCACCTGCCTGCTGTTGTGAAGATATTAAAAAAAACAAAACACTTATCACAGTGCCCAGCTGACACAGAAAACTCCTAATAAATGCTTATTTGTCTGTCTACCTGTCTATTCCTCCCAAACATCAGTATCTGAAAAGGGGTTCTTCTTGGCCCCAGAAAGCAGAACTAGGAGCAGTGAATGGGTAGAAGTGTATTGTTCTTGTTGCTGCTCAGTTGTTTTAGTCATATCCAACTCTTCATCACCCCATTTGGGGTTTTCTTGTTAAGTGGCTCATCTGGGGTCACATGGATGGTAAGTGTCTGAGGCTAGATTTGAACTCCGAGAGACGCGTCCTCCCAACTCCAGACCCAGTACTCCACAAAGATGTCCCAGGTAGGAGTTACAAAGAACAAAATTAGCCTTGCTGCCAGTTATTTAGCCTTCCTAACAGTCAGAGCTATCCAAAACTGAAATGTGGTACCTCTCAGAAGGTAATGAGCTCCCCATCCCTGTAGGTCTTCGAGCAGAAGAACAGATGACCTCCTTTCAGGGAGAGCATACAGGGAAATTCTTGTTCATTCTGACTCGGTGTAGACGACCTCTGAGCTCCTTTCCAGCTCTGAGTCTAGAGTTTTGTAAAGCATTCGTTGAGGCAATTATTCTATGCCCAGCAGTGTAGTGGGTAGAGCAAAGAGGCAGAAAGGAAGGAAGCCTTTCTCCCAAGATGGCGCCAAAGCTGAAGAAGGAAGCCAAGTCCAAGGCCTTGAAGGTCAAGAAAGCAGAGCTGAATGGTGTCCATAGTCACAAAAAGAAGATCCGAACATCCCCCACTTTCTGGCAACCCAAGACACTAAGACTTTGAAGGCAGTCCAAAACCTTAGGAAAAATGCCCCTCGGAGAAACAAGATTGATCACTGTGCCATCATTAAGTTTCCCCTTGACCACTGAGTCTGCTATGAAGAAGACTGAGGACAACAACACCCTATAATAAGAATGGGAATTTGAAGATCTTCCCTGCCCCTTAATAGGTCTAGGGAGGAATTTGAAGACCTTCCCTACTTTGAAAGTAAACTCTGCCCCCTAATAGGCTGAACGTGGTCACATGGAGCCTGTGGTGGGAGGAGTTTGCTGAGGGGTGGAGCAGAGACACAGGGAGTCAGAGCCAGAGAGTTGGTAGGAGAGAGAGAGGGAGGTTTGTGAGTAAATGCTGATCTTGTATTGGTTTGTGGGAAGGCTGAAGGATGCTGTGGCTCTGTGTTGTTATGGTTCATTAGCTTCTTTGCTACTATGATGGAATTGTCTCACTGGTTTTGGAATTCAGTTTTCTGGTGTCTCAGTGAATGCTTCGGCTCTGTCCTCTCCGTGGAGAGTTATGTTCTGCCATTGGGCACTATACGGCACTATTTATAGTCCCGGTCAGTGCTGTAAATATTGCACTGGCGCTATACACCCTGGTCTTCATTGTAAACATCAAGGCAAACAAGCATCAGATCAAGCGGGAAGGTAAAGAAGCGGCATGACGTCGACATGGCCAGACTTAAACACTGACCCAGCCTGATGGACAGACTTGCTGCGTCTGACTTGCTCCAGACTATAATATAGCTTTAGATGTTGCCAACAAAATTGGAATCATCTAACCTGTGTCTGGCTGTCCCACTCTACCGACAATAAAAAGTTTTACAGTAAAAAAAGGAAGAAAGGAACGAAGGAACGAAGGAAGAAAGAGAGAGAAAGAAAAAGAAAGCAGGGAGGGAGGAAGAAAGAAAAGCATGACAAGATACCTATGTCCTCAGGGAGTTCATACTTGCCTAAGAGGCAAACTAAATTTGATCTTTCTTTCAGGCCTGTCTTCCAATGTGGAAGTGGTGCTGTGATCTAGTGAAGATGGATCTGGACTCAGAAGATCTGGATTCAACTATCTGTTTTGTTACTTATTATCTATGTGATCTTAGGCAAATCGTCTAAGTTCTTTCAATTCAATTTAACCAATAGTTACTGAACACCTCCTACGTGCTGGGCACCATATTAGGAGCTGAGGACATTTTTACAGATGAGTAATAAATATAAATCAATAAGTAATAAAAATAAATCAAGTAATTTATATTCTACCAGGCATGGAGGGGGTTGGATAAAATATAACAAGTACACAATAAGCATGATACAAGATAGGGCGTGATGCAAGTAAAAGAGAGATCAATCAATCAGTAAACATTTATTAAGTACCATGTACCAGGCACTGTGCTAAGTGCTAGGGATACAAAAAGATACAAAAAACAAACAGTCCCTGTCCTCACAGAGCTTACACAGATGACATCATGCAAATAAATACATACAAAGCAAGCTATATGCCCGATTATCAGAAAATAATTAACCGAGAGAAGGCACTAGAATTAAGAGGGGCTGAGGAAGGCTTCCTGCAGAAGGCGATATTTTAGTTTGGACTTAAAAGAAGCCAGCAAGGTCAGTAGTTGGGGCAGAGGAGGAAGGGCATCCAGGCATGGGGGAAAGTCAAAGAAAATGCCTGGACAAAGTACTCCAAGAAATCTGAGGAAGAGAATGCTTTCATGGGGTGGGAGTGGGAGAGGAATCAAGAAAGGCTGAATAAAAGTGACACCTTAACTGAGCCTTGAAAGAGAAGGCTTACGAAAGGAGATGATAAACAGGGAAGGCCGTTGGGGAACTGGGGATGGCCTGCATGAATGCAGATGGGTGAGACATGATATACAGAGTATGAGCTTAGTTTCATCTGTAAAATGAGGAGGTAGTACTACATAATCATTAAAATCCCCTTTGTGGCAAGATGACACAGTGGATAGAGTGGTAGGCCTGGAGTCAGGAAGACTTGAGGTCAAATTTTACCTCAGACACTTACTAACTGTATGACCCTGGGCACGTCACTTAACCCCATTTGCCTCAGTTTCCTTATCTGTCAAGTGATCTGGAAGAAGAAATGGCAAACCACTCCAGTATCTTTGTCAAGAATACCCTAAATGGGGTCACAAAGAGTCAGACGTAACTGAAAACAGAACAACCACAAGACTCAGACAGTTGTCCCTGTGGAGTCACTGACAATTACTGAACAGGTTAGGAGCATGATAAAAGCAGTAAAAGATGTTTTAACATCCTACTGTATGTAAGGGAGATTGGAATAGAGGAAATACTAGAGACGGGGAGACTTGCTGTAATCAGCAATAACAGTAGACCAAGGCAGGGGCAGATAACAACTTGAACAAGGATTATAGCAGCATCTGTGAGAAACACTTCTTGGGAAGAAAGAACTAGAAAGAAACAGAGCTAAGGGACGAAGGAGAGAAGGCGTCCATGATGTCCTTGTTTCTGGCCTGGGGACTGGAAGAATGATGGCACCAAGGACAGAAATGGAAGGTAATTTTAAAAGCATCATCAGAATATTTTTAAGAAGTGAAAAAGTACTGTTGTTATCAACACTTCCCAGGTGCCTCTGCGGTTAGCGGTTGCTGATAAGGAGGGCTGTAGTTCTGACCTATCCCCTTCAGTTGGAAACCGTTGGAAAAAAATTATTTCCAGTTGTTCTCTAGAGCAAGAGTTCTCAACCTGGGGTCTATGAACTTGCATGTGTGTATACCATATGTGTGTGTGTGTGTGTGTGTCTGCATATATATATATACATTGTACAAGTATATGTACATATATACAGATAACTATATTTCAATATAGTTTGGTTTCCTTCATAATTCTACATATTTTATCTTATATATTTAAAAATATTATTCTGAGGATTCACCCATCTGACACAAAAAAAGGTTAAGAAGACCAGTCTATTCTAGCGCATTCTCAGAGGTCACACTCCCTTTCCTCCATGGGTCCCCGGGAGCAAGGGCTGGGGGGCAGACTAGAGCCTGGGGCAAACATGATATGTTCAGAATGGGCCCCAGTTTCTTCATCTGTAAAATGAGGAGGCAGGATTAAACAATCATTAAAACCCCTTTTAACATTAAATCTCATCGTCATGAGACCATATACAAATCAATGAGAAAACTAGAATAGCTAGTGGCTGTCGCAGGCTTCTAAAGGTTGGCAGATTTGCTGCTATGCCTGCCTAGGCTGCAAACTGCAGCAGAAGTTGAAGACCCCAATCATAGACCCATTTGGGGGCAATTCAAGCCCTATCTGCAGAAAAAAAAAAGGAGCTGAGACCCTGTAAGCACTAGAATAAAGGTGTGGGGTTGGGGGAATATGTTTCTTTAAAGCCCACATATGTCTTTCCCCTCACTGTCCCTTCAACAGTGACTCAGGAATAGTTGAGAGGAAGTAGTGGAAATAAAAGTGGATTTTGAATCATAAGACTTGAGTTCAAAACACAGCTCTGTTATTCACTATCTGTATAACCTTGATATAATCAATTCATAAACTTGGAAAAAATATACATCTTTATTTTCACTACTTTTTGGCCTCCTTTCTAATTACAAAGAATAGAATTCTATTTTGTATATTTTAAAACATTATTCTGAGAAGGGGATCTATAAGCTTCACCAGTCTGCCAGTGGAGTCCGTGTGACACAACAAAGGTTAAGAACCCCTGGACTATGTGATCCTTAAGGCTCCTTCCAGCTTTGAGCCTACGAAAATTAACCTTTCTTTCTCCTTTAGACAACCCAGCCCTAGGCTGCATAGCCCTGCCATGCAACCTCTCTGGCCCCCAACAGTCTTCCTCCTTTTCCATGCTACTCACCTTACCCGTTCCTCCACTACACCCTTTAGGGTAAGATGTTCTTTATTCACTTACTTTGTCAGAGGAAATGAATTAGAGTTCTCCCCTTGCTAGTTTCTGCTCAATCTCTATGTCTGGGTTTAGCTACAGAGGAAACTGGAGGGGGAGGGCAGGGGGACTGTGGGAAGAGACAGACTGGGGCCCAGGGGCAAGCTGTTCCTGTCACGTGATGCTCCCCTGTCCCCCTCTTCCACCCTCACCTTCCCCCACCCCCAGCTTACTATCAATTCCGTAGGGTAAGGCAGACATGCATCACAGAGAGAGAGGCATTTCATCAGGCTGTACCCAAGGAACGCAACAAACACTGTGAGTATGAGGCCAAAGAGGGGAATCTGAGGGGAGTTATTAGAACAGGGGCTGCTCAGACTGTTCAGAAGGAACTGTGGGATAGGCAGAGGGGAAGTTTAGGACCCCTAGCATGGTCACATCAGAGCAACTCTACCTCTGATCTGGGGACAAAGAAACCCCCACCTAAGTCTCAAATTCCTGTATCTCAGCTTAAGATCCTTTCTGTGACATAACTGTGCAAGAAGAAAATATCCTTTCAGCTGGCAGAGGAAAAGGATCTGGAGGGGGAAGGTGAGAGGTGGGGGGGGTGGTATCTTTTAGTTCACTCCATTTTCCTTACCCTTGGAAAGAGACTAATGTGGGAGAGGTTAGAGGGGTGGAAGGAGAAGCAGAGGCAGGAGCTGGGAAGGGTGGACCCCACAAAAACAACCTGGGTCCCTGATATTCTGGGGACTCTACATTGTCTAGTTACCCAGGTCCCTTGTATCTGTGACCTTTTTCTCAAAGGTACCTAAGTTTCAACTCTAAAGAGGAAAATTGAGTCATGAAAGTAGGAAGAAGGTTGCTTCTTCTAAAAGACAGCCCGCAAATCCTGCTGCCCATGTGAATCCTGGGTTTCCAGTTTATGTGTTGCCTCCTTCCGAGATCAAGGGACTTTCTTTAAAAAAAAAAAAGTTTCTAAAAATGGAAGAAAAGAAAGTTTTACTGATACTTTTTGTATTTTCAGCACGGTCATTTCCTATCCCCTTCATTGTTGAACCCTCACTTTGTGACAAAGAAAATTTCAGTTTTGGAAACAAGGTCATGTCTTCTCATCAGTTTAGGATTTAAGGTAAAAATAATGAAATTGCACAGGTAATAGGTAAAACAAACAATTAAAGTATCCTAACTAGTTTCTAACTAGTTAGTTAGTCTCTAACTAGCTTACCTGATGACAAGGGCAAAGACCTGGAGACTTGGTCCTCTAGGAAGAACAATAAGAAGTTATGGTGGTGGTTTCCACTTGAGTTCTACTTGTGAATACTCAGATAGGGGTCACAATAAAGGGTAAGAATTCAATATGGATCTTGATATTAAGGAGAAAAACGTTTCAATTTACCAGTGTGACTACAAATGTAGGTGTATGGTTCATGAAGGAAAGTTGGCACCGTTACAAGAATCCTAAACTGTAAATATAGTGAAAGCGGGATAGAGAAGTACAGAAAAAGGACAGACAGTGCAGAATCGCTAGGACGGTTGGAGTTCTGATGGCTGTCCCTCGGGAGGAGGGCTGTTTCGCTATCTCTTCACCAGGATCTTCGCTGCTGTTTCCATGGTCACTCACCCTGTGCCGGGCACAACTCAAGACTTGTTTCCTTTTGGTTTCTTTCCATTTACATTGTTGTTGTCAGTTGATAGTGTTCCCTTGAGTCTGCTGATTTTGCTCTGCATCAATTCAAACACATCTTCCTACATTTCTCTGAATTCCTCATGTGCCATTTCTTATGGCCCAATTATATTTCATTATATTAATATGTTAGAGGTTTTTCTTTCAGTTGATTTTTCTCCCAGGTCTTTACTACAATGAAAAATGCTGCTTGGAATATCATTATATATGGGACTTCTGTCACTGTTCCTGAGTACTTTGGGACATTTGCCCAATAGGAGGATGATTGAAGGAATGAATGAAAGACAAAGCATTTATTAAGCATTTAGTGAGCATTGGGAATATAATAGAAACTGCAACATGGTCTCTACTCTCAAGGAACTCATTCTTTTTTTTTGCAAATTGAATTTTTTTCGATGAACAAAAATTTATTTTCTCTTCCTCCCTCCCACCTCCCTCCATGAAAAAGAAAGAAAAACAAAATCCTTGTAGCAAGCAAATCAAATTCCCTCATTCATCATGTCCAAAAAAAAATGTTTCAATCTGCACTGAGTTCTATTATTCTAGCATGTTTCATCACGATCAAAGATTTTAAGTCTTTCACAGTTGTTTCCCTTTACAATGTTGCTATTATTTAAATTGTTCTCTTTCTCTTCACTTCATTCTGTATCAGTTCATACAATTATTTCCACATTTCTTTGAAACCATCCCCTTTATCATTTCTTACAGCATAATTGTATGTCATTACATTTATAGATCATAATTTGTTCAGCCAGTCCCAATTGTTGCACATCCTCTGAGTTTCCGGTTCTTTGTCACTACAAAAAGAGCTGTTAGAGATATTTTTGCATGAATGGAAAGTAGCTAACATTCTAATGAGGAAAGTTTCAGGTGCAAAACAGATAGAAATGATCCTTAGGATGTAGCAGCAAAGCAGATATAATTCATCTTCCATCTTAGTTCTACTGATCAAATAATATGCTGTTCTGATGCTGAGTTAGCTAACAGTGCCAAAGACTTTCATGGAAGAACTTTGTTTTCTAGGTTTCTGTAGCTGTGGCTGCTGAAGAGGGAGGGGTTACAGCACCCACACAAGCAGTTGCCAGTTTGAATCTCCAAAGAGATGACGACTTCTTAGGATACTGACTTTTGGGGCCAGGCAGAAGCATGAGCAGTGGTCTGAGAAGCACTGCACTCTGGGGGCTCTAAGACTCACCTACCTGGTGGTGGTGGTTAGCACCTCGTATTGGGTTTGGCAAGGAGTTGTTCAGTCAAAGGGTAGGGAAATTTTGGCCACTTTTCTTGCATAATTCCATACCAATTTCCAGAATTATAGGACCACTTTACAGCTCCACCAACAATGCAACACTGTCAGTTTTCTGACATTAACCATTCTTGTCTTTTTTTCATCTTTGACAGTTTTCATGGAGTTAGGTAAAACCTCAGAGTTGTTTTAATTTTCATTTCTCTTTACCATTAATGATTTGGAGAATATTTTCACGTGGTTATTTATAGTTTGTGAATCTTGAAAATTTCATTTTTTTTAAACTATTTACCTTGGGGGAATTGATCTTGTTACATATTTGTATTCCAGTGAATTTTTTTTTAACCAGACCTGTCATTTCATTGGTATAAGCAACTCCCTGTGAGGAACTTCTGTCAATGCTTCTTGAATGATTCCCTGCATTTAAGACGCTCAGTTCTCCCATCCTGCTCTCATCATGACAGTACCAAAACCCTGAAACTAATTCTGTTCTCTGTACACTCCTCAGGTGAGTACCCAGAGCCTATTCATCCTTTGAGATCAAGGCTCCTGCAGAGATGGCCTCTTTCCCGCTAAGGCAGAGGTCTACCCAGTCAGACCTAAAACCTCCTGAATCACTGGGTGAGGTACTCTGGGAGGAGGAGTTGGAGAGAATATGCAGCCCCAAGGTAGCGCTACAGGCACTGCCCTATCCCATGATGGACAAACGGCTCATCAGGTGGGTTTTCTAGGGAACCTCCTAGCAGAAGCAAGGTTAGTGCCCAAGGGGCTTTGCTACTCATTAGCCTTCACCTCTAGCATGGGCAGGAAGTGGAGGGGCTGTTCAGACAGCTTAGACGAAGGAACACGAGAAGAAAAGGAATGGGGTTTGGAGGGATGGGAGATAGGTAAAGAAACAGGGAATAAAAGAACGAGTTTGTGGCACCAATCCTGAGATGACTAGTTAGCTCAACTCAATAAACATTTATGGCTAGGTCCTAATTAGTGTGAATATTAAATCTCCTGCATAGATTTGAATTCGCACCATTCAAAGATATAATTATGTAAAATATTGGTTTGACCCCAGTGGAAATATGCAGGGCAAATTCAAACAAGGCAACCCTTTTAGGGGTTTCGTTATTCAAACTAATCAGGACCTGGCTGTATTAAGCAACTTCTGTGGGCAAGGCTCTGGCAACCCAGAGGCTAAAACAAAACTGCTATTTCCGTCAAGGAGACTACATTCTGCTGAGGGAATACAACAGAGAGGGATTGTGTCACAATGGAAAAATTATTGGTTTTAAAGTCAGAGAAGTTGAATTCCAATTCTGCCACTCGTTAATTTTGTATCTTTGGTCAAGCCACTTAATTTTCCTGCGTCCCATTTTCCTCAAACTATTAAGATTCCAGTTTTAGCTCTATCATTTTATTGTGCCAGGGGAATCAAGGTGAGAGATTATAAATAAATGGAAACCAGGAAAGATTTCATGAAGGAGCCGGCCCCTGAATAATTAGCCTTGAAGGAAGAGAAGGCTTCTGAGAGGCAGGGATGAGGGGGGACTGCATTCTACAGATGGCAGATGGCCTGTTCCAATGATGTATGGAGGCAGGAAATAGAATGTCACGTTCAGGAAACAAGTGGCTGATTTTTCCTAGAAGACAGGGTTTATCTAGAGAGGAATCATGTGAAACAAGAACATAATCATCTCTCTCTCACCTCCCTCCAATGCCAAACAATTTCAGAACCCTCCTTTGTCCTGGAAGTGGGTAGAGAGCATAGGGAGGTGATAGGCAAGAAGCTAGAACTGAGAGGTGCCCCCTTCACCACCATCCTCTTCTCCCAGGTGCCTCCGGGAGCCAGATGGGGTAAAGACTTCTTTATGGGAACAGTGGAAGAAGAAATGGCAACAAGTCCTTCGGCAGTTCCTGGATGTGAACCACAGGTTTATGGCGACCTTTGAGCTCTGGAAGACTGACCTCTATGAGATTGGCGGTACGATCCCTTCCCACCTCGCAGGCCCCCCGCCAAAAACAAGCCCTCTGTAATACTTCTAATACTTCCCCCACCACACCCTGCCCATCACAGTCAAACAGGGGAGAGGTAGTCTCAATGTCCAGTTCTGAACGTGGTGGGGAACATCACCACATAGGTCCTATTGATCAAATCCAAAGATCTATGGAAACACAGTCTGAACTCCTCCTGCCAACTTACCCCCTCCAGTCAGTTCCCAAGACAATTAACCACCTTGGGCAAGGGAAACTCTAGGTGACCATTCTGGATCCAGTGAGAGAAGTTATGCTCCCAACCCAATCTCATTTCAAATCCCCACCCATGAAGCAGAGAGAAGCTGACCAGAAGAGCTATGACCCAGGCCTGCAGCTGGGACTCAGGGAGATAACCTTGATGCCCCAAAGACCTGAGGGTCATATACAGCCTACTGAGACAAGCAGGCAGATTACCACTATCTTCCCTGGTTCCCTCATCACCTCCTCTCCCTCTCCCCAACTTGAACTTATGCATTTTTGCCCTTTTGAGTGACCTTCCCTACTTATTTCAATCTTTTATCACCCAGTATAAAAATGAGGGTGGCTAATATGGTGAGGCTGTCCAGGACTTACACACATCTATCCCAATCAACAGCAGCAAGAACAACAAACATTTACTAAGTGCCTTCTGTATGCAGAGCCCAGTATTGGGCACTGGGGGTGGGAGAAATGCAAAGTTTAGCTATGGGTGGTCCCCGTCATTGTGAAGCCTATGGTGTCATAGGAATGACTTTGGATCCCTCACACATGCCTCTCTCAGACGATAGTGTTGCATGTGGAGCTCAGTCCTTGGCCAACTCTATGTCCTTGTTGTGTCCTCCCCCCAACAATCCTCAGTCTAAGGAGTAACAGATGTGAGCAGCCTTCAGGGACCCAGGGCTTCTGAAAGGACCTTCGTCTAAAAGAGGCACAGGGGTTCAAATCCCACCTCTTCTGATACTCCCCCTCCCATATGCATATGCTTTGTAGGGAGTAGCTATCTGAACAACTCAATGTGAAAAGTCCTACCCATTGCAGTAGATTCTACCTAGAGATAGCTGGTAAATATATTTTTTTCTTTCTTTTTTTTAATTTTTATTTTTTAATTAATTTATTTTTTTTTGTTTACATCATTCATTTCCATGAGATTTTGAGTTACAAATTTTCTCCCCATCTCTCCCCACCCACCATCCCAAAACAGCCCTCCCACTGTACAACCCCTGCCCCAGTCTGCTCTCCCCTATGGCCTCCCCCTCGCCCCTCTGACTTTCCAGTAGGGCAAGGCGGATAACAGGTAAATATTTAACAACTAGTTTGCAGGTGAGGGATGTAATACGCACATGACATATTTCTCAGTTTAATGTGAATTGTTAATGTTTTCTCCATCACTTTCTTAAGTCTAGACAATCAACAAAACAGTATATCAATCCCTGATTTGTATAGCACGATTTTAGAGGTGTCAATATTTACACTGAAAATTTAACAATCAGCTCTCCAGAAGCAGAGCTGCTCCTGCCTGTCCCTGGACCCCTCCTCCTATTCTATTCCTTCCTCACCCCTGTGCTCCACAGGGCTCTTTGGAACGGGGATCCAGTCCTACTTCACCTTCCTTCGTTTCCTGATGATCCTCAACCTGCTCACCTTTCTGCTGACCTCCAGTTTAGTGCTGCTGCCTCTGGCCTGGCTCCACTCACCTGACCCAGGCCC
This sequence comes from Pseudochirops cupreus, assembly GCA_028627135.1. Taxonomy (NCBI): domain Eukaryota; kingdom Metazoa; phylum Chordata; class Mammalia; order Diprotodontia; family Pseudocheiridae; genus Pseudochirops; species Pseudochirops cupreus. The sequence goes on along the minus strand of CM053584.1, from coordinate 178,741,446 downwards.
CGCCCCCAACACCTGTGAGTAACTGCTTCAGCCTCCCCTGACCAGGTTCTGTCTTCCCCAGCCCTGTCCTCTCCAGAGTGTCCTGCTTTGGTGGGGGCATAAGAGGGGAGGATATCGGCTTCCCCTCCCCACATCGCCAGAGGTAAGGGCAAATTACCCTGATAGAGAAATTAACCTTTGATGAAATGAATAAAATATTTAAGATTGCTGAGAAAAGCAATATATTGAAATATAATTATCAAAATATTTTTTTAAGAAAACAAGTTAAAGGGGCAGCTAGGTGGCAAAATGAATAGAGCACCAAGCCTGGAGTCAGGAGGACCTGAGTTCAAATCCAGCCTCAGACACTTAACCCTTACTAGCTGCGTGACCTTGGGAAAGTCACTTAACCCTAATAACTCTGCCTTCCCCCTCCTAAAAGAGAAAAAAAAAATTTTTTTAAACCGAATTAAAGGAACCTAGGTTAAGTACGCCTGCAGAAGGCATGAGGGCATTTGTTTAAGTACCAAGGGGTTAAAAAGCATTTGGAGAAGGGGAAGGGAGAAGGTCCCACCTTGTACCTGACCTGTAGGGGGTGGCATCAAGGAAAATATCATCAACTGCCCACCCTAAGAAAGTTTGTCTAGTGACCCCAAGTTATGGGGATTGGCCTAGCCTTCTGTGGGGTGACAGTTCTATCCTGCCCAGGTAATAACAGTAATAATAAATATCTACATTGTGCTCACTACGTGCCAGGTACTGTGCTAAGCACTTTATAATTATTTTCTCATTTCATCCTCACAACCATCTTACGAGTGCATGTGCTATTATTAATGTGTAGGTGCTATTATTAATCCCCATTTCATGGATGTGGAAACTGAGGCAAATAGGTTAAGTGACTTACCCAAGGTCACACAGCTAGTATCTGAGACAAGATTTGAACTCTAGACCCAGAGCTCCATGTCACTGCCAGCTCCCACTGTTTCTGAGTTTCAGAGGCCCCAGCAATTCCAGAAAGAGCAGCTCCAAGCAGTCCTTGGAGGAGACCCCATTAGTACCTTGCTTTCCATCTTGCCATGTGTCTCCATATATCTGAGCACCAGAATGAGACTCTGACCAAGTGATAATACCTCTTTGGCTAACAGGGCAACATGATCTAATAGAGAATTTTAGTTTGAAGGCTCACATTCAAGCTCTGGCACCAGTATTAACTAGCTGCATGACCTTAGACAAATCATTTTACCTCGCTAGCCCTCAATTCCTTCAGCTATAAAACGGGGGGGGGGGAGTTGCTCTAAGGTCCCACTTAGCCCAAGCATTTTTCAATAATCTATGATAATCAGCTTTTCCTAGTCAACCTGTTCCTACCTCCTTTGGACTAAGAGAGATCTGAATTCTGAGTGATAAAAAAGTGAGGAAGCTGTGTGACCTTGGGTGAATTTTTTAAAACTCACGCCATTCTATTCAGAGCCCAAACCAGCAGAAGGTTTTTTGGTTTGTTCATTTTTTTTTGTCCAGAGCACAAAACGCATCCTCAAATTAACTTATTAAGACAAATTTAGTTGTATGGGGAGGGTTTGTGTTGGTAGTAATAGTTTGGACACTTCATGGCACAAACCTCATGAGGCTAATGCTGGAGAGGCAACTGAGGAGAGGGGAATAAGGTAAACCCAGGCTAAGGAAAAGCTCATCTGAGGGGCAGCCAGATTTGGGGAAGGAAGAGAAGCCGTCTGGTAACTTCCTTTTTTAACTAACTAGATGCTAACCTTAGTTGTTTCTACATTGCTAAAGGATTGTTAAGTATCATCGTTGCCCTCTAAATCGTGTCATCCTGGAGCAAAGCCCCGATTGCCCTGCCCTAGTTATGGCACTGCTTTCTACCTAACCTGCTCCTCTTTCTCCTAGCATATCATTGCTCTAGCAGCCATGAGCTCCAGTCTAATCTGAACCAGCTCCACTTGCACTTGTGGGATATCTTCACTGGCAGGGTGAGTGTAACTTTGTCTGAACAGAGGAGTGGAGAGAAGGTGGGAGAAGGGGAATCTATGTGGAAGCAACTTTAGGGTACTCAGCATAACCAACTGAGCCCCCAAATCTTTTGGGGATATCTTGGGTCAGGGTGGCCAAAAAAGCATAGACATATTTCCAGGCAGGGCCACTTTGTCCAGCGGCTTAGGCCAGAATGTTCTGATCTTTCTTGACACTCAGCAAATGATCAGGCTAATCTACAGGCCCTGGTACATGTATCTCCTTATCTCCTAAGAAAATCACACCTTGCTCAGAGCCTGGTTGGGAGAGGAAGATCAATATCGGACAGGGATGGGGCGGGGAGGGGGGGGGAAGAGAATTTCGTGATCTCTGAGACCAGGTCTGCCCCTCCTCACACGCCCTTTCCCTAGGCTCTCAACAACACCTACCTTTTTTATGGCTCGTATCAAATGGGACCAGAGAGTGATTCCCAGTATAGTGTCCGTCTGGCCTACCTCCTCAGTCCACTAACCTGCCTACTGCTCTGCTTCTGTGGGACTGTACGCCGGTGAGATTAGACTCATGTTCCCTCCCCTCTTCTCCACCCTCCCACACCAGATCTAGTCCGTTCTCTTCCCTAAAGCCTGGCCCCATTTAGCCATCAATCTTATAGACCAAATTCATTTGTACTTTTGCATCTTTTCAGCAATGCTCAGGAACCACAGGGATATTATATATCCCTAGCTGCAAACCCTCTGAATGCAGGGGCCCTGTCTCCTCCTCTCTCTCTGTTCAGTGCCCAGGGAAGGGCTGGGACCAGTTGTCTCTTAGTCTCTGGGGTTGACAGAATAACTGCCTGTAGGTCTACAGAAGAGAAGGCAAAGCCAGTAGGGGCTTGAGAGGATCTGGAGCACTGTTCTGCCTCTGTCCTTCTCCTGCTTCCAACACACACACGCGCGCACACACACACACACACACACATGCATACATGCATACATACATATATACCTCTTCTGTCTAGTATGGTGAAGGGGCTGCTCCATAAGCAATTGCTGAGCAAGGATTACAGGCCCCGACTCAGCAGCAAGGTATTTGTCTCCTGGGATTTCTGCATCCAAAGCCGGGAAGCTGCCATCATCAAACAACACAGCCTCAGCAACGACTTCAAGGTGCCACATCTGGGGTCCATGACATTGACAGGGTAGGGAGGGCGGTGCTTGCAAGGGAAGAGGGGGAGAGGGCTAATCCACCCAGATACTTCAGCCTGGGTATACAAGAGATGAAGGTTCTCCATGAATGCTGAGCATCCCAGAGCTAGAAGCCACAGGGAGAGGGAGGAAGAAGTTTTGCTTTCTTAGAATATGATTAGTGGTTTTACACCTGTGCAAAAGATATAAAATATTTTCAGGGTAAGTGGCAGGAAACATGCCTTCAATTAATTTAGGGAGAATAGTGATAGTGGAGGACCTGGAATAATGAGAGGCCTTGTGTGTGTGTATGTGTGGTGGGGGGAAGTGGGTAGGTTAATATTAGGGGATGTAGCTGTACATCAAGGAGATGTGTCCCAGGCCTCATCTGCCCCTGTCCCCCACCAGATTCCTATTGTTCTTCCTCACTTATAGTTGTCCCTAACACATGTCTATACCAGCCCTAAACATGATTCTTTTCTGTTCCTGTTCATCCCCTCAACTATTCCTGACCTTGTCCATCAGGTACAACATAATCCTTTTGCTGGCCATAGCTCTGTCACTATCTCCATCATTACCCAGCCCTATCCACACCCCCTCCCACTCTTGTGTTCCCATTACAGATTGAGCTCCAAGAGGAGCAGCGCTCCCTGCAGATACAGCAGCAGACGAGAAAGCAAAGAGCTCGACAGCTTCTTTCTTATGTGGGGCTCAACATGGTCATTGGACTCTTGGTGGTTGGAGGTATCAGTGCCATCTACTGGGCCACCAAGTTTTCTCAGAACTACAAAGATGTGAGTGATGGTCTTCTCCTTCATAAGGGCCCATTGTTAAGCCCATAACTCTTCTGGGAACCAACTTCCATTGAGGATAATCAGAATATTATATGATAATATAATGATGGGGGATTCTTGCCTTAATCTCAGTGATGCTTCATCATGGCATGGATTCAGACCAAGCTCTTTAAAAGCTATGCCATAAAAGCTCAAGGTGTGAAAGGTCCTCCCAAACTGGAAAGCTCTCAGAATGGTCCCAATGGCAGAGTCTGTATCAGTTCTCAAAAGACTAACTAAGGGGCAGCTAGCTGGTGCAGTAAATACAGCACTGCCCCTGGAGTCAGAAGTACCTGAGTTCAATTCCATTCTCAGACACTTGACATACCCTACTAGCTATGTGACCTTGAACAAGTCACTTAACCACAATTTCTTTGCCTTCCTCCCTCCAAAAAGAACACAAAGCAAAAAAAAAAAAAAAAAGACTAGTCCTCACCAGAGTGATGATTTTTGTGGACCATAACAATTCCTTGAAAACCTTCTACTGAGGCATGGAAGTGATTGCAATTTGAACTAGTGAAAGATGTAGCCATACAATGAATTTTTATATGGAGGATGCAAACCCCCTGCATTCATCTGCCTTCTGTGAGTCCTCTCATTATGTTGTGCCTTCTGCCTCCCAAGTTATCCCATCCTAAACTCTTCACCCCTCTCTTCTCCTAGGAGTCCCTCTCATTGCTACTTCAGTACATGTCCCCTGGAGTCATTTCCCTTGTCAACAGTCTGGGGCCCCTGGTGTTTGGATTCCTGGTCCAACTGGAGAATTATCCCCCCAACACTGAGATAAATCTCACCCTTTTCTGGTCAGTACTACCTTGGTGAGGGAGGATAAGACCCCTGAGCTTGAGTTTGAAACATTGGTGCCCAACAGGTCTATCCCCAAAAAGGAGAATCCATGCCTGCTACCACCCAAGGATCTAAAGAAGGAGTCTCTTTTTTTAGACTGTAACTCTAGCACCTCAGTTCTTTCATTTCTTTTCGTTGCATTCCTCAGTGGTAAGCCATTGCTATATTATACTGAACTAACTATTGTAACAGGAAACTACTTGATCTTAGGAATCCGAGAGTGCAAACATAATACGTGAAAGCAAATTTAGGTACATGATAGAAATAGAAACCCAATTTATCTAGCTTAAAGTAGAAATTGTACTCAGAATTTTCTTTAGTACTGAATTGTTTCTTTCCAGTTTTCCAAACTTGGCCTTGTCCAGCCTGTCCTTCTCCACCTGCCTCTCTGATAAGTTTGTTACATTCAGACTTTTGCATTCAACACAAGCAGGAACTGACCTCTCTCAGCTCTTCTGGATGCTGAGGAAACAAGATCATTTCTTTTTTTATTTTCTGGGCAGTTGTGTAAGTCCTAACAAACTCCTATTTTTAGGCATAATGCTTAAAATGTCCCAGTTTTCTTCAATCTCTCTGACTAACTTATACTTTATCTCCTCAGTCACACATCTTCCCAGTAGTATCTTGTTTGGTCTCTTATCACACGTTAACAATTAAGAACATATGCATTAGTATCTAACATATGTAAAATGGCTTTATCTCTGCCATAATACCAGCATGACTGGGGAGAGGGCTATTCATTACAACTTCCCATTTCTTAGAAACAATCCTTGAGAAACTGGCTTCATAAATAACAGCTACTTTATTCTCCTGCCAAACATCCTTGCATGCCGTTGTCAGAGACATGGGTAAGCCATGAATAGGACCTAATGTAGTATTTCTTACAATTTTATATATTCATATACATGTGATCTGTTGATCTTAATCTGTCCTATAAGGCCCAGACCCTGGGACATTCTCCCCTAGAGCTCTTCTAGGAAAATAGTATCTCAGAGGTAGGTCTAGGGAGTAGCTCCTTCCAAAGTCAGAGGGTCACTAGAAGTTGAGAAAGGTGGTCTCAGTCTCAGATACTGCAGGCCCCTGAAGGATCACCCTGACTTCACCTTCCACCTCCATATAGAGTAGGTGCTCCCCAGGTCTGTGCTCACTCAATCTTAATGACCTGGACATGCAGCCCCCCCTCCTCTTCACAGTATGGCTTGTGCTTCCACAGGTGTGTGGTTCTAAAGCTGTCTAGCTTAGGCATGTTCCTTTTTTCACTGAGACAACAAGCAGTGCTATGTATTGGCAGACGTGACCATTCCAGCTGTGAGCCCTATGACTCCAATCAATGTGACCAGGTGACAAGTATCTCCAGCTGAGGTGGAGGGGAACCTGGGGTGCTGCTCCCTTTCTCTCAGAAGCCAGGAAAGTTAGACATCATACCTGGTCAGTGACAGGGCTCAGATCCAGCCTTTGTGCTTCTCTCAGTCCTTAGATCTTTTCCTTTGGTCCCCCTGCCTCCTTTAGAGACTTTGCATTTTAGCATGATGCCTGAGGCACTGGGCTCTAATCTGTCCCCTCCCTTCTCCATCACTGCCCAGGCCAATCAGATACCTTGACCTCAGGGTTGGGAATGTAACACCAGTCTACAAGTGAGAGTAGTGTTCCCTGGGTGCCCCTTTTCTTGAGGGTGGAAAGGGGATGGCAAGATAACAGTGGGGAATGAGGGGGGTGGATCACTGGGGTCTTCTCTGTTTTCCACTTCCAGTGCTGGGAGAACTCAGTGGGTCAGGAGTTATACAAGTTGAGTATATTTGATTTCTTCCTCATGCTGGCCTTTGTCTTCCTGGTCACCCTGCCAAGAAGGTAAGAAACCTCACTTCCTTATCCCACCTATCCTTGTTGCTTTGGGGGATGAGGAAAAAGAGACCCAGGAAAATGTGTCAGGGCCTAGAGACAGTGATGGGAATGGAGTATGTATGTGTGTACCACTCTATGTTTACCTGTATAAATACAGACAGGTATAAACCCCTATTTATATGAGTGTATATGAACATCACAAATCTGTATCAAAATGTGTATATACCTGTGATTAATATATGTGAGAAGATAAATAGAGAGAGATGGAGAGAGGGAAAGAGAAAGAGGGATGGAGTGAGAAAGAAAAGGAGGGAAAGAGAAAGGGAAAGAGGGAGGGAGGAAAAGAGGAAGGGAGAGGAGTGAACAGGAAGGGAAGAAAGGAAAGAGAGGAAGAAGGGAGGGGAAGAACAGAGGAAAGGTAGAAAAGAAAGAAGGAGACAGAGGAAGGGAGGAATGGAAAGAGAGAGAAGAGGAGAGAGACAGAGACAGAGACAAAGAGAGAATGTATGTGCAAAAGCATGAGAAAAAATGTGAGGATATTTGGGCTGCCCATAGGGAACTCTATGTTGTATGTAGATGCCTTTTTGACCTTGGACAAGCACTTCCCCTCATTGAGCCTCTTCCTTCAGCTTTGACATGCTACAGTTCCTTGATTTTAAGCAAGAGATAAACATCTCTTACTTCTCTGCACGTGTGATGACTAGGGGGTACTCAGTGGTACTCTTGTTTCCCACCTCACTTCAGGCTGCTGGTGGATCGTCTTTCAGGCCAGTTCTGGGTCTGGCTGGGCAGAGAAGAATTTCTGGTGCCTAAGAATGTGCTGGACATTGTAGCTGGACAGACAGTGACCTGGATGGGGCTTTTCTACTGCCCCCTCCTGCCCCTGCTCAGCAGCATCTTTATCTTCTTCACCTTTTATGTCAAGAAGGTAAGAAGCCATTAGTGAATGGGAATGAGCATTTATATAGTGCCCACTAGGTTCCAGTGTAAAGGACTAAGTATTTTACAAATAATATCTCTTCTGGTTCTCCTGCAAGGTAGGTTGTTATCTCCATTTTACAACTGAAGAAACTGAGGCAAACAGGTTAAGTGACTGGCCCAGAGTAACACAGTTCATGTCTGAGACGTGATTAGAATTCAGGTCTTCCTGACTCCTGACCCAGAGCTCTTCTGCTATGCTACCTAGTTAGGGAAAGGAAAGGAAAGTAGAGAAACATAGAAAGACCAGGCAAATTTGAGGCAGGAGCTCTGAGGAGATACATGAGTAGGTAGCTATCCTTAAGGCCAGGGGGAAATAAGAACTTAAACTAGAATTTTTTTTCCTGGACTAAATTCAATCGAGAAATAAGTATCCATGTGACAAAAAGAACTGCATGAAGTTGTGTTCTCTCCCAGAGAGTACTGCCCAAGCCAATGGGTACTCAGATCCTCAGAGGTGACAAGACAGGAGAAAGGGGTAGGAGGAAGGCCCTTCTAAGACAACAGTGGAAAGGAAGTGCAACCTCCCCATGTTGGTTCCCTGGAGCAAAGCACCAGTTGCTCAACCCTAGTTATGGCTCTGGAAGAGATGATTTACCAAGAACCTTCCCCTGAGCTGGAAAAAGAAACCAGCTTTAAAGGCTGTGGTGCTTTAGTAAATGCGAAGACATTGGGCAGTGAAGTCACAGTAAACATTGAGTTATGACCTTTCAGTCTTTTAAATCCAGAAGAGATATCCTACATAACCTCTCTTCTCTCACCTACCAACAGTACACTCTCCTCAGGAACTGCAGACCCTCCCCTCGCCTCTTCCTAGCCTCCAGTGCTACCTTCTTCTTCCAGCTGGTCCTCCTGCTGGGCCTCCTCGTGGCCTCTGTGCCTCTGCTCTATGTCATCAGCAGGTAAGAAGGCTCAGGGGTTGGAGCGTTCCTTTTGGGGCATCTGCACTCCTCCAGCCTCCTTGATCTTCCTTCTCAACCCTTTCCTTTGCAGCATCCACCCCTCTGTAAACTGCGGCCTCTTCTCCAACTACTCAGCACCCTGGCAAGTGGTTCCAGAGGTGGTGGCCTTGCGACTCTCACCGTCAGCCCAGAAAGTCTTTCACTATTTTGGTTCCAATGCCTTCTGGTACCCCATCCTCATCTTACTTAGGTACCACCTCTGGGTCAAAGGCAGGGAGGGGGTGCTGGAGCCAAAGGACAGAAGGCAGATACACCTGGGAGCTAGTACAGCCATGAGACTTAGAACTGGTTTACCTAAGTACTATATTTTCCCTAGTGCCTAACACTGTGCTCTGTGTAGGTGCTTGGGACATGGGTGTTAAATGAATGAATGGGTGAAATCAGCCTAATGTGTGTGAAGTTGAGAAACAAAGAGAGACTGGAAAAGAGTCTGAGGATCAAAATTCCATGTAGGAATTCTATACAAATGGAGCCCCTGAAATAATATAGAGTTAGGGAGAGAGCCATTTTTCCTCCCTCTTTTCATGAAGATCACTGCTTCTCTGACCTGCCAATCAAGCTAACTAGTGACAGTTTATATTTATTCTTTTTTTGTTTGTTTTTGGAGGAGGTAAGGCAAGGCAGGTGGGATTAAGTGACTTGTTCAAGGTCACACAGCTAGTAGGTTGTGTCAAGTGTCTGAGGCCAGATTTGAACTCAGGTCCTCTTGACTCCAGGGCCAGTGCTCTATTCACTGCACCACCTGGCCGCCCCTTCATTATTTATTCTTACTGGACTGGCTGCCCTGATGTTGATTTACATGTGCACCACCTGGAGACCAGAGATGAAAAAAGACTAGAAATTTCCTCTTCCTCCCCTTTTCTTCTCTGGGCCTCAGTTTAACCATCTGTAAAATGAGGAATGCCCTCTGAAGTCCTTCTAGCTCTAAATCTATGATCCTACAATCATTTTTTTTAAAAGGGGGGGAAGGATGGCTAGGTGGTACAGTGAATAGAGCACCAGTCCTGGAGTCAGAAGGACCTGAGTTCAAATCCAGTCTCAGACACTTGACACTTACTAGCTGTGTGACCTTGGGCAAGTCACTTAACCCCAATTGCTCTGCCTTCCCCCCTCCAAAAAAAAAAAAAGACAGTCATACAAAATGTTCTTTCCTCTAGAAACAAGTCCAAATCCTAAGATTGTGGCTTAGTGCCTCTGAATACTTTGTGAGTAATTGGGAAGAGATGAGAAGGGTGAGGCTTACCCATGTTTTGTACCCTGTTGCTCCCAAATGCTCCTTTGGGTTGATTTTGACCCTGCCTAAGAGAGAAGTTGGGGACTATTGAAAGGAAAGAGTGGTTCATTACCTTGACTATAAAGTATGTTTATATGATACAGATCAGTACCTGGAGATTTGGAGTGACCTTAGATGGGGGAGGGATGTGTTGCAGCAGGGAGGTGAACAGGCTGAGGGGAAAGCTTCCTAGATGCGGGAAGATGTGCCTAGAGTGGAATGAAGTCTGAGATTTGTTACTTTCTGCTTCCTCAAAGCCTTATGCTGACTGTGTGCCTCTCCCAAGCCAGGGCCAACAAAAGGGCCATCAAGGGTCTTAGGAGACAGCTGCTGTGGGTGAGTGCAGTGAGGGGGCAGGCGCAAGAGGGGCTCTGAGGCAAGGGATAAGCTGGGGTTGCGGTGGATCTTAATCTGGAGTCATGGTCTGAGTTGGGAGCTAAGTAGGACTTCACTCTTTAATTACCATTTCATCTGAGTTGCCTCTCCTTTTAGCAAGTTCGAGAAAAATGGCACCTGGTGGAGGACTTGTCACGACTTCTTCAAGAGTCAGGAGGGTCTGATTCTTGGGGGCCTGAATCCCCTAGTTCCCGATCTTCCCGTCCAAGATCCTTCTGCCCTGGATTCCCTTGTCCTGCATCTCCCAGGCCCAGATCGTTCATGGCAGGCTCCACTCATTCTCAGGTCACTAGTTCCTTCTCCTTTCTTTGATCTACTTACTCTTGAGTGCTGGTTCCCCACTCTCCCCACATCCACATTTCCCTTTCTTATCACTCCAAAGCTCTAGTCCTCAGGGAGACTAAAGGGAAGAGGTCTCAGCTGTGACCTCTTTACCCCCAAAGTAAGAGACTCTAGGTCTAGTCTCCCCTCCTAATCATAGTATTTTTTTTATTGCCTGGTTTTTTGAAATCACTTGCCTTTTTTCTCATATGTTCTTTGGTAACCCAACTGACCTTCCCTAATAGAATCTTACACCTGAAAGCATATATATGTATATGCCTACATTTCCATACATATGTATGAATCAATGAAAAAGCATGTATTAATTTAGCTGTTAATATAATATTAAATGCTATGCTAAGTCCTGGGGATACAGACCCTGCCCTGGAAGACCTTACATTCTCGGGGAGGGGAGAGATAACACATAAAGAGGAGCTAAAAAGGAGAAGAGAGACTAAACTTGTCTTGGAAATGGCTAAGAAATAAGATGGAGGGGGGCCGCTAGGTGGCGCAGTGAATAGAACAACAGCCCTGGAGTCAGGAGGACCTGAGTTCAGATGTGGCCTCAGACACCTAACACAAAAACTAGCTGTGTGACCTTGGGCAAGTCACTTAACCCCAATTGCCTTCCCAAAAAAAGGCAAAAAAAAAAAAAAGAGAGAAAGAAAGAAGATGGAGACCTGGTTCTGGGTGAGGGCTCATCTATCAGAAACCATGGTGGTCCCAGGGTAGAGGGTCATAGAGATCTGGACTACGTGGGCCAGAGAAGACCTAAAGTGGGATTTCCACCTTTGCTACTGATTTTGAACAAGTCATTTAACCCTCAGGAATGTTTTCTGGTGTATAAAATGGGGGTAGTAATACTTTCCTTTCACCTTAGCAGGATAATTTTGAGGTTTAAAAGAGATTTTCTACAAAGTGCTTTGTAATCATTTTAAAGGCCTTCATAAATGCCAGCTGTTGTTCTTATTATCCATGAGTCAGAGAAGTCTAGGAAGTTTAGGTAGAACTGGAGGGGCCCCAAGTGAGCTAGATAACAGGTCTTCAGTAGACCTGAGCCCCTCTTTAGATGGAGTATTGTAATTACTTTCTCCAGAAAAGCTATGCCCAGACGTCTTCCAATCCCTGTCCCTATCCCCACTTAAGTCAGTCACAAGTACACTGCCCCAGGGCTCCAGACTGGCTACCACTTTTGCATTATCTTCCTCCTGGATATCCTCGCGACTGAGAAAGACACAGAAGAGAAGCTGAGTTCCTTCCTTGTCCCAGACCTCCAGGATCTTCTGTGAGACAGCCCTGGGCTAACATACGGTGACTAAAGCAACAAGTTTTAGGTTCTCTCCTCCCTCAAGTCAACCACACCTAGCTGGTACACATATGGTCACCCAGGTGCAAATCAACACCTTGAGGCCAATCACTCCTCCTCCCCTTTTCCTGCCCTGCCTTTATTCCAGGTTGGGTTGGGGCAACAGAATTCCTTTCTATTCTTGTCATGCTCTTGAGAGCTAGTACCCTGCCAGGTTAATTGCTTTGAAGGATTTAGGATCACTGGGGGGAAAGGATGACCTTTGTCCTACACTCCTGCTTCAAAGGCAAAATTCCAGCTCTTTGATGTGTATAAAATGGGGGAGGTGTGGTATGATAAGTAAAATATTTACGTAGGAAATTATTTTGTAAACCTTAAAGCTCAGTGAGTTGGCAATCTAGCCTGCACATCATCCTGTTGTCTGAATTATCTTTCTCTAGGACCCTGGAAAATAAAGATTTGGGGAGAAAGAGACTGACAAAGTGGTGTCTGATGATTATCTCTTTCCCCTCATGAGGAAGATTAGGGCACATGCTTAACACCATTTGGAGAAGAAGCCACTTTGACAGGATGGAGGATGCTGTGCAGAACTAGCTGGTTTTTCTTCTACTGCCCTTGAAAAGACCTGCTGAGAACAATGTGGGCAACAGGGCTGGTGATGACACTGCTGGAGACTTGTGTTGTGGAAGCAGTAGAGAGCCTGGAGCAGAGATGGAGACTGGAATACAGAAAGAGAAGATCATGAGTTCCAAGACTGGCTGTTGTGATTTCCATTGGGCTGGTGAGCTGGACAGGGCAGGTTGATTTCCTTTCACTGTTATTCCCGGCTTTCTACTATCCATAATCCTCAGACAGGATCACAGACACGTATAAGCATATGAGCATGGCATGCACACACACACACACACACGCATGCACACACACACACCCCTTGCCTTGCCTTCCCATATTCCTTTCTATGATTTGCGACAAAATTAAGGAATTTTACCTGCCACTACCATAAGAAGGCAAGTGGGGAGAGGTTGATGAGATGGTTTCACGTGGAACATGTGAACCATTCTTTTTATCTTTTTTTTTTTGGCTATATTCAATAAACTTTGTGATCATGGTATGTTAAGTTTCTGAACTCTGTGAACTTGGGGGGAGTGGTGTCCAAAGAGAGTCCAGTTGAAGTAGCAGTTCTAAAGCCATTCAGACATGTGGTAAGGAGGAAGGCTTTAAAGAGTCCAGACATGGGGTAAGGACTCTAGAAAATAGATTTTATATTCAAATATTTTAAGAAATATTTAATTTCATTCTTTAGTTTAAATCTATACCTACCCAGCCTAGCAGCTTGAAGCCACATGGGCTCTGCAGTACAGGAGGTCATGCATTTGCAGGTTAAGTGCCCTCTGGGGGCACTGGGGATACTGCAAGTCTTTTTGGCATGCAAACATGGATAAGACTAGGACACTGGGCTGCTGATTTGAGTAAATTGATCAACCAATGAACATTTATTAAGTACCTACTATGTGCCAGGCATTGTGCCAAGTGCTGGGGCTTCAAAAAGGGGCAAAAAAGCAGTCCTTGCCCTCAAGGGGCTCACAGCCTAACGAAATGCAGCCTGGTAGGCCTGGCTCACCAGACAAATAACAGGGTGGCGTGTTGCCTTTTTAGGCTTAAGGAAAGCATCGCCTGAGCCTGTTTAGACTGTGCGTAGTGACATGAGTCAGCACCATTACACACGTACATTTTCAGGCCCAGAGCCTGACTGTGCTCAGCTAGAATCCCATCCCTTAGCCTCCACCCAACATTGTAGAATAGTTCTTTCGTTTTCTTTTTCTTTCCTCTCTTTCCTTTTTTTTGTTTTTGCCATTGAACAATCAAGAACTGAAGAGAAATCTCTGCATGGGTTTAAAATACCCTAAACCCACACACCTGGGTGTTGGTATTTGCTGTAGGTTCATAGAAGTCCAGTGTCTCTCCTGACCCTAGAAGAAATCCTTTTCAACCTGAGCAGAAGGGCTGGACTCAGAAGTAGCTTCTCATTTGCCTATTAACCAAATTGTGGAGAGATCTAGGAAATAGGGTGCACCCACACTTGGAGTCAGTGACAGCCCAAGCCACGTGGAAGCTAAGGACTGCAGCCCAGAAGATCTGATGGGAAGCCTGGTCATCCTCAGCCTCAGGAAATCATGACAGAAGGGCCAGACTTATTAGGTCAATGACCCAGTTCGAATATCATGCTTCAGGAGAAATGGGAGAAGTGGCTGTTCATGGAACCAATGATGCCAACTATTGTAGTGCGGGATGCTTTGTGTGTAATTGGAGAAGGCTGTTATGACTAGCTTATGACTTCTGTGTTTGTTACGCAATATGCTTTTATTGCTGTATTTAACATCATTGTTGTATATGCTGGTATGCAGTGTTATAAATGCACTATTGCTTTGGTACATACGTGTTTCTGCACATGATCTTTGTATGTGATCACTGGACATAATTCTGTTATGTGATACCATGTATTATGTACATGCCCTGAGTTAAATATATACCATGTTGTCTTATGTGCTATTGATTATATGTAATATATTATGGTTACCAAATGTGCTCATGCTAACTGCATGCAGTTCTAATACACATGTCACATATTAGGTATCTGCATGTACATTCTATCATGTGGTTGGATATTATTTGTCAATTTATGTCACCCATGTTGTACATTCACAAATGCTCAAGTGTACCCCGTAACATTTTTAGGATTGCAAATTCTTTAGTGGGGGGAGGAGATGTAGAGAGGCAAAAATGTGGTTTGTGGCTAATGGAGAACTATGATGAAGGAAGAAATGCAAAGTGGGGTAGGACCTGGAGAACCAAGGTAGGACCTTGGTTTACTTTTGTTTTACCTTTTATCTGGATTCAAATTCATTTGCATGCTAAGCCAGATGGGCTCTTGGGAATATCTTAGAACACAGAGTTTTAATCCCTGGGCCTTGTTCTGTCATTTCTGGCTCTCCATGATCCTATTTGGGGCTTTCTTGGCAAAGATCATAGAGTGGTTTGCCATTTCCTTCTCCAGCTCATTTTATAGATGAGGAAACTTGAGGCAAACAGGGTTAAGTGACTTGCCCAGGGTCACACAGCTAGTAAGTGTCTGAACCCAGATTTGAACGCAGGTCTTCTTGACTTCAGGCCTGGCACTCTATCAACTGTGCCACCTAGCTGTTCCAATCTCGGCTCAACCACAGGGACAGGGACAGAGAATGGATTTAAGATTTCATGGTTGTAGGGTAAGGAAACTCCCTTTACCAGTTTAGGTTGGCATCTTTTCTGAAGAGTTGCCTAGAGCAGTAACTTGTTCAGGGTCCCACGGCCAGCATGTGCCCAAAGCGGTCCTTGGACTCAGGTCTTCCTAGCTCTAGCTCCGGGTCTTCATCTACCGCGCCACACTATCTCTCATGTGTCGAGAAGTGCGTTGAGATTTGTGTCCTTAGTTTCGTTTATACCATGTTGTTGTGTGTGTTATTGATTATATGCTACATGTTATGTTCCTCATAGAAGCAACTGGGTGGTGCAGTGGATAGAGTGCCAGATCTGAAGCCAGGAAGACCTGAATTCAAATCTGGACTCAGCTACTTACTAGCTGTGTGACCCTGGGCAAGTCATTTAACCCTGTTTGCCTCAAGTTTCCTCATCTATAAAATGAGCTGGAGAAGGAAATGGCAAACCACTCCAGTATCTTTGCCAAGAAAACCCCAAATGGTATCACAGAGAGTCAGACTGGATAGAACAACAATGAGCAGAGATTGAAACTCTGTGTTCTAAGTAATTCCCAAGAGCCAACTGGTTTAACATGCGAATGAATTTGAGCCCAGACAAAAGGTAAACTAAGACGGTGAGGTAGGGGCAACCATGTGGTACAGTGAATAGAGCACCAGCCCTGGAGTCAGGAGGACCGGAGGTCAAATCCAGCCAAATCCAGCTGTGTGACCTTGGGCAAGTCACTTAACACCAATTGCCTTGCCCCCTCCAAAAAAAAGAAAGAAAAAAAAAGGTGAGGTAATTGTTCTCCAAGGCCTACCCATAGTCAGCAAGATCTGAGTTCAGATTCTGCCTCAGACACTTATTGGCTGTATGACCCTCAGTAAGTCACTGTCTATCTCAGTTTCCTCTGTTGTGAAATGGGAATAATAGTATCTACTCCTCAGGGTTGTTGTGACAATCAAATGAGATGGTATTTGTACAGCACTTAGCACAGGACCTGGTTTAGAGTAAGAATTTAATAAATGAATGCACATGTCCTTGCTTCCTTAGATCAAATGACATGGATTGTGCTCCTCAGCCCTAAGGATTGAAAAGACTCAGTCTAAGCCTGGAGCACTCTACCTGGTCTCTGTTAGCTAGGTGTGAAATGACATCTAAAGAACCATCGCTTTCTAACCAACCATCCTAGAGAGGTTTCAGCCACCACACCCTAGCAGACCATGGCTGATATGGTGGGCAGATGGCCTTGAAGTGACTATCCCAGAAACTAGTAACATGGGATGCTGCTCAGAAGAGATGACCACACCTAGCGGCTGCGACCATTACATGAGTGAGGAAATGCCCAGTTGAAAGTACACACTTAGTTACCCACAGACCAGTGAAGACATCACACCCAATGGGGAACAAGCCCAGCGAGGAGAATGAGGTGATACCACCAGAAGATATCAATGATCCTGACAGGTCAAAGACCGAGCTACCCCCTCCACACTTGTACCATGTTTCCCGTGTGCACGACCTTAATCCCTATGTCTGTCTACTGTCCTCGAAGATGTTGTAAGCATTTGTGCAAGATTATGCCTCAGGCTTATGGGGGGAAATATTCTATTGCAATTCTCTTTACTGTGCTATTTAATTAAATGCCTTTGATTTTAACTAATATATCCTCTGGCTGGCTAGAAGGGGAAAAATGTATCAGTGGGGATTTGGTGAGCGACACTTCTGAGTGGAGTGGACATGACCACACAATAGCTATTAGGAAAGCACTGTGTGTGAAAGGGCATCACCAGATTCTACATTATTGTTATTATTGTATGCCCAGCTCTATGGGAGGCACTGGGAGACAGTGGGACAGGAAAACTGTGTTATACTTCCCATCTCATTTATTCCTTATATGTCTGTAGAGTACTTATTGTGTATAAGGCACTATGCTGGATATTGGTGATGGGAAGGGTTCTGGTTCAGAAAAGCATGTCCCTGCTCTCAAAGAAGCTTACAGTACAGCAGTGGGGATAAAACACAAGGGCTATATTAAAAGGTAGGGTCTGAATGCACAATAAAAGACCAAAAAAGCAAGTCCTGCTGGAAACAGAGGAGGGAAAGATTACTTTCTTTTAGGAGGAGATAAACAGAGTAAAGATGGGTCTCAGAGATAAAGAAAAACTTCATGGATAAAGCAACATTTGAGATTGTATTGAAGTATGGATAGGAACTATGGACAAGAAGAGATATGGTAGATTTTCTAGGTAGAGGAAATAAAATGTACAAAGGCACAAAAGTGGGAAAGTATGGGGACATATTTAGGCATCAGAGATGAGAACTATTTGTGCATGAAAGGAAGTTGTTCCTCATATTTGGCAACTCTCCAGGGGGATGTAAATAAGGGAATATTTGAGTGAGGGTGACAGGTGGGAAGTAATTTATAACTGTTATCTGGCTTCATTTCTACGAGATCCCAGTAGACAGAGGCCCCCTGGGTATTACCTGGCTTTCCTAGTTATCTACATGCTGCAGGCAATCCCTGATGGGCTGGGAAGAGGAGGGCAGGGCCCCTCCGGGGTGTGGCAAGAACCCTGGTGGCCCCCAGGGCCACAGTCAAATTGGTGAATAAGTAGAGAAGTGAAGCCTGGGGTGGCCATAAGGCAAAGGGACCTGAGGCTTAAGCTATGGAGCTTCTTCTACTCTGCATGGCCATGCTTGGTGAGCTAGCCTTAGATCAGAAGGGACACAGGGGTGAGAGGAGGAGTCCTAGGGATACCCAGAAGAAGGGATTAGGTGTGCAGAGGAGGGTCTGGAGGTACACTGGGGAATGAATTGGAGTCATAAAGAAGAATGAGACAAGAGACTACCCCCAATGCCCAGCATCCTATGCTTTGCTACCTCAGCCTCCTAAGGATCAGATACTTTTCTCAGCTTGCCCCTCTTTAGTTTTCCAGGCCCTCTTGCCCCTCAATTTTATGTTGAGACCTCTTCTTACCAAATTCATTTCTTTCACAGCCATCAGCAGCTCCTCCAGAATGCAAAGAAAAGAAGGGAAGTGCAAGAACATCAAGGAACAAGGAGAATCCCATTCTGGAAGTGGCAAGGAGACAGACAGTAGCAGGACACAGCTGGACCCCATTTCTGCCACTCACTATTTGGATGGTCTTGGGAAAATCACTTCACCTTTGAGTTTCAGTTCCTTCATCTTTAAAATGAGGGGGTGACTAAATGCTCTCTAGGGTCCCCTCCAGTTCTAAAATTAGGATTCTATGATCCGATCCCATAACTTGGAGTTCATCCCCCAAACCTAGGGACAACCTGGATACTCTGAGATGTCTGGAATTAGAAGTCCCTTTGGTCCCAGCCAGAATTACAGACAGAAAGCACTAGAGAATAGACAGCCCAGGAAAATGGCGAAACATTTCATCAGAGTCTTGAGGGAGCATGGAGGAGTCTTCTCCAGGTACAGGGCCAGATAGAGGCTAGACGGGTAGCCAAAGGTACCACACCTCCTAGAAGATGTGACCAGCTCTGGAAGAGTGTGGGATGAGGTTGAGTAATAAGGACTTGCCTCCCTGGAACCTACTTTTCCCCCATGCCCCATTCCCACTTCTTGGGTAAGTAGATAGGTTCATACTGGCTTCCCAGAGGAAATAAATCCAGTTGTCCCCAGAAAGATGTGAGACTCTTCTGGGGGAAATGAGTTTCCACAGGATTTGCAAGGCATGTCAGATTTTTTTTTTAAAAGGGAAAGAAGCAACAGTAATTTGAATCCAAAGAAGTTGCCTATGGCCTGGTCTGCCTTGATGAAAGAGATCTTCTGAGAAGAGAAGCCTTTGGTGCCCAAGGCAGGTTTCACCCAGCCACTTCCATTTCTAGGATCCTTATCAAAAGGCATAGGGCAATGGGCTCCTCTTTAGGGAGTCCCACAGTCCTTCAAGAAAGGTTAGGCCCCAGACTGGGGAACAAGATGTCAAGAAGTGTTCCAGGTTGGACAAAACCAGGCATAAAGGGCCCAGGGTAAAAGATTGTTAGACAAGACTCAACCCTCTTCCTTCTCCCACAATCATGGAGGATAAATCTCCTTGGGAAACAAAGGGACGAATCTCTTCAACAGGAGAAGGGAGAAGCTGAGGTTAAGGGAGATGGATTTCCCAGTGGTGGAGTCTGGCTAAGGTCTAGAAGTCTGAAGCAAGAAGTTCTAGTACCCACTCTGCCACCTCCTAGTTACAATCTTGAGCAAGTTGCTCTTTGGGGCTCAATTTCATCTTTAAAATAAGGCAGTAAGATCATAGAGTTAGAACTGGCAATCCTTCCTATTTTATAGGTGAGGAAACTGAGGCTTCAAGAAGTAAGTGATTTACCCAAGGTCTCACCAATAACAAGTAGCCAAGCCACATGTTTAATAGGAATGTAAATGTAGAACCTATATCAGATTGCATGCTGTCTTGGGCAGGGACGAGTGGGTAGAGGGGTGGGAAAATTTGCAAGTTATGAAAGCGAATGTTGAAAACTAAAAATAAATAAATTAACTTACATTAAAAAAAAAAAACAACAAATGAGTAGCCAAGCCAAGACTCAAAGCCACATACTCGGGCCCCAAGTCTAAGGCTTTTCCCACTAGACCACACTATCTCTCTAGCAGTGTGACCTGGGTGATCTCCAGGGTCCCTTACAATTCTAACGTTCTTTGTATGAGTCTATGACCCAGAAGTCTTGTTTGTTGTTCTGTGTCCTCCAGTTGGTCTGCTGAGGTGCTATTTACTGGAGAGAGAAGGAGCTAACAAGTTGAGTAGATAGAGAAAAAGAAAAGGTTGGAGTAGAAATTTTGTCACCTCCTTCTCTCTTTCTTAAAAAATATTTTAAATTTTTTAAAATCTCTTGCTTTTGGGGGGGGGTTGTTGTTGTTGTTGTTTGCATTTTGGAGGGGGGAGGGCAGAGCAATTGGGGTTAAGTGACTTGCCCAAGGTCACACAGCTAGTAAGTGTTAAGTGTCTGAGGCTGGATTTGAACTCAGGTCCTCCTGACTCCAGGACCGGTGCTCTATTCACTGTGCCATCTAGCCACCCCCTACTTCATTCTTTAAAAAAATTTTTTTTTTAATTTCTTCTCCACCCTTTTTTTCTATCTTTTCTCTCTTCCTTTCTTTTCATTTTTCTTTCCATTTTCCATCCATCTATTTCTTTCTATTGCTTCCCTCCTCTTCTTCCCTATTTATTTCCCTTTCCTCCCCTCTTTTCTTCTCCTTGAGATCATGCAGGTAAAGAGATATGTAATCCTTCTGTTCTCCACAGGAGTCCTGTCTAAACCCATCATCTCCTACAAAGTCATAAAGATCTTTCCAAAAAGCCGACTAGTTCATATTTTGTGCCACTCACTTCAGGGCCCTCCAATTATAAGCTACATGCTCATGGAGACATCTGGTATCATGATATCGAAGAGGATCATGGATAATGGGCACCCAGCCAGATTTCCTCTTCTTGCCACTTTCAAGACCCGGCCAGATTTACTCAATTACTCCTGCCATGCAAGCACAGCTTTGGGGCAAACAGCCCAAAGTGACATGCTGAAGCTCTTCTGGGAATTGTGGGGTAGGTGGGGTTGTTGGTGGACATGAGACTTTAGGGATTAGAGATTAAGGTGGGACGGGGGCTATGAAAACAGGACCTGCTAAAACAGACTACAAAGACAGCTTTAAAAGGTCCAGCCTGCATTTGTTAGCATCTCTCTCTGAAAGTACAGATTACATTTCCAGGTCAACATGATCTGCTAAGGATGTCTCATCATGCTGTGTGATGGTCAGGGTCCATGGAGTTGTGGTTGGAGAGAACAGAGTATAGGGGTATGAGGCATCTAAAGGCAGAACTGATAATATCCTAAGAATCATAGGCCACATGTAGGTGGAAGAGAAAGGACCTCAGAGATCAGCTGATCTCAAAATTCAGCCTCTATTTTATAGATGAGGAAACTGATGTCTGAGGAATTTCTTGACTCTGACATCAACTCAGTGTGTGACTTGCTAGGTGTCCAAGCTCCTAGAAGTACTCTTTCCACCATACTATAAGATCTCAGAGTTAGTGTCTTTTTTGGTATAGGCTACATGAAAACCAGTATGAGAAATGTTGTGTAAACTGAAAGGCTGAGGGGGAAGAATAGAAAGAAAATTATTAATAAGTCAGTTAATCAACAAATTAAATGATTATTGATTAATAAAGCAACAGGGAGCCACAGAGAAAAAGGTGAACAAGTTCAAGTACTTCATAGGAAAGGACTCTAATCCCCAGAGAACAAGTAAGTTTTAAGTACTTTGTCATGTACTATGCTGGATAAGCTAAGTATCTAATATTGTGATCAGGAAGTAAAGAGATTTGCAATGAGGAAAAATGAGATCCCCTGATGATGGTGCTAGGTTCTGTAGGGGACACAAAAGAATGATATTCAACCCTCATTAAACTCCTATCATATGCAATGTATGAGAAGGAGCATGGTGTTTTGGGTAAGAGCCAGACTTGGAGTCAGAAGGATCTGGGTTTATGTCCTGCCTCAGTGTCCCAAAGGAGTTTTCTTTTTTTTTTAATTTTTTTTTAATTTTTAAATTTTATTTTAGTTTGCATCATTCATTTCCACAAGATTTTGAGTTACATATTTTTTCCCCATCTTTCCCCTACCCACTGCCCCAAAACAGCCATCCCATTGTATACCCCCTCCCCCAGTCTATTCTCTCCTATGTCTTCCCCTCTCACCCCTCTGACTTTT